>VZSG01000433.1:334255-350567 GCA_013398315.1 Nothoprocta pentlandii
TGGAGGGAATGAAGCACCCGCTGGTGTGTGGAGCACCCACATGGAGGGAATGAAGCACCCGTTGGCGTGTGGAGCACCCGCGTGGCGGGGCATGAAGCACCTGCTGGCGCGTGCAGCACCCGCTCCTTGCTGCTGAGCACAGACTTGCCCCTCAGCAAACCTCCGAGCATGAGATCCGGGATGGGATTTGCTAGAGAATCTCATTCACAGACTTTTCCGTCTGCAACATCTTGTTTTGAGAATCACTTATAAAAGTCACTCAGTTGTAAGTCACTCAGTTATAACTGCATGGTTAAAAAAAAAAATGTAAAGACTTACAAAATTACCCTGTCTTGCCCAGGGAAGAATTCCTGGGGTCATAGAGGCAATTCAAAGCTCAAAGTTTTACAAGCTCTGCAAGATAAGGCCATATAACACCCTCCACTCTTTATGATGGGTGCTTACGAAAAGAGCAAAATGGCTTAGCATGAGGGTCAGTTTTACACAAAGCTCCTGTTTGGGGAAGAAAATAAAAAGACCTTTAGACCCTTCATAGCTAGTTTTGAAGTTTGCTATTAAATTACTGAGTTTTTTCTCGCCCTCCTCCCCTGAGGCCCCCATGGGTTTTCTGCTTGCAGTGTGACAAATTAATCATCAGTGAGATTAGAAGCTCTTTGTGCCCTAGGCCCCTGTGCAGTGACATCATTGCATGGCTTGAGCTGGACACCTTGCACACACCTCACATCATACATGCACCGTGTGTGCAGGCTCAGCTAAGAGCCTGCTGCTCACTGGGCTCTTCACTGTGCTTAATTCCTCGACAAATCTGCCAGGGCCTGTCTGCACCCATGGACCTGTCCTGGCTGGGCCTGGGCCTTGTCTCACCTCCGTGCACTCCTTTCATGCAGCCGCCCTGTCCCCACACCGCAGTGGTGCAGGGCTCCGGGGCAGGTCTGCAGCCGAGTTTCACTGATCTGTGGATTTGTGGGCAAGCAGCATCATGGCTTCATTGCAATGTACAACAGTGTGCAAATGCCCAACTCAAGAGTAGCTGCAAAATCATCTTAAATGAGATTTTTTCTTTAAAAAATCACTGTCACCTTATAATGGCCTCCTACAGAGGTTCACGTACAGAGGATTTCATGTAGAGTCTATGCTACCGGTCACAATAGGTTGGGGTTTCTGCCTCTTCGATTTTTCTTGTATATTGTAAAAATATATAAAAAAAAGGAAACAAACTAATTACAGGACATATAAGCAAGCTAGGAAATGTTCAGAGAGGCCATGCATCAATATTTCATAGGGTGGGTCAGCAGCTCCTAGGTGAAGTTACTGGGTGCAGTAATCAGTCTGCGAATAATTTTTTTTTTCCACTATGATGCTAAGTATTTAAGGACTATTTGTGCCTCCCCAAGAAAGATTTCAGGTAAGAAACCTTCTTGGAAGTCTGTTTTTTAAATTTAGTATGCACAGTATTTGGTCTAGCCCACCTGTGACTAGCCCACTGTGCAGATCACTTTGTGCCACTGCGATACTAATGGTCAAGCAAATAGAATTTGCTGCTTCTATTGTTCTGGCCCTGTAAACAGAAAGAATAGAGTCTGATGGATGTAACGGCTGCAATGCCAGGGCTTAGATGCTTTTCTAAGGATTTCATCGTATCTTAATGGCTTTAAATATAACCTTCAGAAATATTCTTTGAGCCTCTGGAAACTCATGGCCAGCATGAAACCAAGCTACCCCCAAGCCCACTGAGCAGCAGGAGTCACTGGCTGCAGGCTGAGTGTCTGAGCAGTTATCTTTTTCATTTCATGTAATTCTGATGCCTTCCATTGGCCTTGGAAATTAGGAGAAAATGATGTTTACAGTGTCTTGCTTGGCGCCTGTGGTGCTGCTTGCTGCGTACTGTGAGGTTTCCATCAAATATGGTTTAGGAGCAGGCAGCTTCTTTAATAAAAACAGGACTGTGAATTGGCCTTCAGCTCCTACAGCTCTTTTCCATGGCTGTGTCCATGGCTCTCTGGCTGAGAGCACAGCCAGCTGGGGCACTGCACAGCACTGGGCATGCAAGGCACGTGGGGGAGAGCAGCGCTCCTCCCTCAGGGACATTCGGTGCCCTCTTCCAAGGGACACTCGGTGCAAGGAGCCGTGCCGGGTGGCATGGAGCTTCTGCAGGTGCCCGCCACGGCTAGGGGAGAAGTGCAGAGCACTGCTCATGCTCTTCCTCTCCCTCTCCGCCTTAGCGCAGCTACAGTGAAGTTGGTCTTTTGGCAAATAAATACAGAAAAATATTATTTCTCCTTTCACCTCCCTTAATTTACAGTCCTTGAGAGGATGCAGGTGAGCTGGGATGAAAGGGGAGCAGTTCCTGCCCTTCTAAAGCGAGCGGCAGAGGCCTTGCGTGGCTGGAGGCGGGAGGCCTTCTCTCAGCAGCCAGGCTGGGGGCCCTGCACCCCACACACGTGTCTGGCTGCACGTGGTAGCTGGGAGAGGCAGAAATGGGAAAATGGATGTGTGCCCAATGCACACAGCTGCCTGTGCCTGTGCCAGGGGGCTGGCACCATGTCTGCAGTCTGACACACACGGTGGCTACCAAACCATGCAGCAAGGTGCCATGGAAGAGACGCACATAAACATGCATGAGTATGAATACAGAAATTCCCCGAGACAACATTCCGAGGGACGGGCCATTTATGGTCATCCCAGGGCTGTTCCCAGGTCAGTAATTGCCAGGATTATCTTTGAATGCAGAAATCTGGGCCCTCCAAGCTGCCTACTTGCCTTTAGAGACGATGGGAGTGGCCCTGGGGCCGTGACAGCGCATTTGCGAGGTCACAGCCTGTGTCGTTTTGCTCAGTGGTTAAACAGCAGATGTCAGCCTCCAAAACTGCCAGATTGGCAACTGTCATGAATACTAACAGAGATCATAAAACATAAAATCAACTCACAGATGGCCTTTTTTTTCTAGGAAACTAAACATTAATTTTGTGTTGATCTGAGATCCAGTGAGCTGAATTTTCAACCCTCTCCTCCCTCCTCAGTGGCTTTAAGGGCACTTGTGGTGCCAGTGCAAAAGTGGGTGACAACCCAGTAGCCGCTGTGCTGGAGCTCAGCAGGCAGGTATGGGAGAGGAGCCAGCGCGAGGAGCTCATCCAGCACCTCCTGGTCTCCAGGAGAAGCCACCTGCTCCAGGATCCCCATAAGAAAGTGGAGCCCAACAGATTTCTGTACTCAACCTGTTCTGATCTGTACCTTTAGGGTCATTAGCATGGTTGTGGCTAGAAAGACAGGATAAATGACCTGATTTCTCTCTAGAAACCTTTCCTGGTGTCTTGCACCAAAGCAGACATGAAATATCAAGGTTGCCAATCTGTAAAGCTTTAAACCTGGTAACAGGTAACTTTTTTTTTTTATTTTCAGCTCATATAGAGCTCCTCACCACCTGCTCTACCTTTTAGACCAAGTCTAGGACCTGTGCTAACCCATCTTTCTCTGCTTTTGTCACTGTAAGGCACCTCGGGCCCTTTAATACTGATGTAGTGGCATGATAACAGCAATGAAGATAAATTATCTCAAAAATAGGCAATAAGCCTTTTAGCTCTTTAGAGCAAATCACAGTTATTCTGAACAGCCCTCAGACAAAAGAAATGGCCGTTTATCTTCATTTGCAGCTACTGCACAGAGGCACCAGCATGCAGATTCATTGGCCCAAGGGCAGCAGAGAAGGTAGTGTTGGGAAGTGGTAGGGATTACCTCTGAGAGAGGAAAATCTCCTTCTTCCCCTCTGCCACACCAGCCCATTCCCTGCCAGATGTTGCCTCCACAGCCGCCTGGTGATTTTTTGCACTGAAGCACTGGCTGCTGTAGTTGGCTGCATCCTCCCAGCCCGCTCACTGCTGGGGCTGCCAGCTCTCACACGAAGCTGATACCACAACAAGGTGACCGAACAGGACATTTTAAATGCCCACAAAACTCTTAGCCTAATATTTACACACCTAACACATTGCCATATTCCCTATGAATAGTGGGACATAGGCAGTAATCACCTCAGCAAATTATGTTTCTTAAAGCAGATCTTAAGTTGTCCCTATTTCCCACAAAAAAGCGTGGTTCATTTCTAATTCTCCTGGGATGAACAAAACCTCCTCATCGTGGCTTGGCCAGGGGGCCATACTGAGACCTTTGCCCAAAGAGCTCGCTCACGTTTTGCCTGTAGATGTTGCAGAGCCTTAGCAGCCGTTCGGGTGCCGGGGTACCTGCCACCACTGTGTGGCTGAGGGAGCGACAGGTCTGCAATAAGGGACACCATCCTTTTGCTACTGCTTTTACACTGTGTTACGTGTCTGTGTATGGTCAAGGGAAATCAGGCACCATTGTCACAGTTGATTAGAAGACTATATAGTTATGAACAGATTTTTATCATCCCTTTGGTATCGCTCTCGTTCCCTTGCACACGGATGCAGGTTGAGCAATCCCTGCTAATGGGAGGAGGCACCAGGCCTGATGGTTACAGAAAAGCAGGACGAGCTCCTGCTCTGTGTTTTGTTCCTGCCTCTGGCCACCAGCAGGGGAGAAGCTGATGCATCTCTGCTGGGCTGCAACACTTCATTGCTATCGGGCCCGCAATTCCTTATTGGTGTTTTTCTGCTGAATATACTTCCCAGCAGTATTTGCTAGGAGTAACAGTTGATATTTTAAAACAAGTTCCCTGTGGCAATAAATGAAAAAAAACAAAAAACTGTTTTTTTGATCTTGCTCACTCTCACGACTGTACCAGCATGTCATCTTGCGGGCCAAAAGCACCGTCCTCTCCACCACTTCATAAATATTTCCATTCAAAAAGTGAAATAGTCAGGAGGGGGAAGCAGAAATATCAGTAAGATAAAAGTAAACATTTAATGCCACTATAGTTTGATTTTTTTTCAGACATCATATTTTTGACAATGTTTCACACCTCAGATACCACAAAAGGGATATTTTTTAGCCAGCAAACAATAAACTTCACAATTTTAATGGCAAAAGGCTTAATGCATTTGTTGATCAACTTGGAAGTGGCTGTGACTTTCCACATTGTAACTTGTCCTCATGCTGTTCTATTTTTTTTCCATAAAACTTAGTTGATAAAATATATATATATCTACCACCGATACTTTCCCTTCTGGAATTACCCATTGGCAGGACCAGCAGAAGTTCTGTATCCATCAGTTTGTTTGTCTCCTCCCTAGCCCTATTTTACACCACTGTTATAATGAGAAAGAACATAGCCACAGACAGAATGAAACGGATTTAGCAAACATACACTTCAATGCATAGCACTTAGATAAGCATTTCCAACCATGATGTGTAAATAAATTATAAAATACAAGCAACTCTATAAAACAAGAACATCCTGAGTTTACAAATAAATTATATCCTTCATACATAGAATATGATGTGGATGTTAGTTACCAGCAGTTTCAGCTATGGGAGGCAAAGACGTAAAACGTAAAAAAAGTTAATACCTATGCATACATAAAACATATATGTATGTGTGCTAATGTAAATATCCACACACATACATATAAAAATATAGAGGGTGAATACATCCATATCTATAGTATATAGAGTATATGTAATATAGCTGAAACTGCCTCAAGCACCATTTTATTACCATTATTATAAAGTATGCTCAATCCTTAAGTAGGACCACTCAAAGGCAAAGGCTTGGGGGGAAGGATTTCATTTTGCTTTCCTTTTTGGGAGTGTTTTGTTGTTGTTGTTTGAAAGAGCCTATATGATGGGTACTACTTCATTTTCAGCACTTCCATTCTCAACTGAATAGAAGCATCACTGCTCTTTGGGAGTTCCAAAATGTTCCATAAATGACCCTCCATCTGCCCTCTGTGAGGTTGTTGGCAAAATCCATATTGACTTCAACCGGGTCAAGACAAAGGTGCTACACTGCTCAGAGAAAACGTTTCTTTTTTTTTCATTTTACTTGAGAAGGAGAACGAAGAAGAGATAAAGCCAATAATAAAATGGTTTATTATTTCCAAGAGTGGGTATGGAAGCTCAGATAACCCCGTGATGAGCGCACAATAAATGCAAGAGACAGAGATTATTAACTCTGCATTGACAAATCATTCACCGTTTTGTTTGCCGTGGGTATTTGGAAACCTGCCCCACATCTCACAATAGCCAGCAACGTTCAGCCTTGCATCTCCAAAAATCGCTGGGTGTTTCCAACACAAAAACCTAGGGAGCAGCAGGAGAAGGAGGCGGCGGCCGTGGGGATTAGGGAGGCACGTTGCCCATCGTGCCGTGATAGGGGCACTTTGACCCTCCTGCCGGGATCTGCTGCATCCCTGACACCGGGAGACCGTCCCCTCGTCCAATCAGGCTATCAAAGGGTCACAAAATCGGCCGTTTATGAGAAGCCTCTTTGTGTTAGGCTGCCCTCTGCAACTCTGCAACTTTTAGTTCCCATTTTTATAACTATCAGGACTAAGCAGAAGGCTCTTTATCTCGCAGGGAGCCCAGAGTCCGAGCTTTCAGTTGGCATAGCAAGGTGCAGGATGTCTCCTACATGTACACAAAGTGCTGCATTGAGCAGTGGTTGCGGCAAGATACCTTGCCTTACATTCACGACACGACACACAGAGCAGCTAGTCTGGACTACTTTTACAGGCTTGACATTTCAGTAACAGACACTATATGGGAATTGCAGCAGCTGCAGCTTTGTAAACTGAAGATCTGGGGGAAAATAAAAAGAAATACCACTACAAACTTTAAAAGACCTTTTCAAAATGCTTCAAGTGTGAGTTTTTCATGTAGTGTGCTGCAAGGCAACTTTTGGTGAGTGATAGGAGAAATGCTTTGTAAGCACTCGTTGGGCAAGGAGGCGGCGACGCTGCTGCCACTTGTCAACAGGCAGCTCTGCCGCCTCCTCACACAACTGAGCGCATGGGGGACTCACAGGCTGTGCACATAGGCACCTGTGGGCACGTCTGTGCAACCCTTCAGGATTACTTTTAGCTCTATGGAAACAAAAAGATGACACAAAATCAGAAAAGTTTGCAAAAAGGTCTATATCCTTCAGCTGCCATGGAATTTGAATTCCAGGCCGTTTTAAGACAAAACATACTATTGAGATAAATGAAAAACAAAGGAAAACAAATCCAACACTTTAAGGAGGACTGAGCGTCTACCATGTGAGCTTGCTTGGGACATGATGTGCATGACTCCCACATCACTCCTAGTTTTCTGCCTCTACAGTTCCCACGATCCAAGAGGGAAGAAAAACCATCTTAGTGCACCCTTCATCCCTTTCAGTACACTGTCTGCATCCCTCACTTCGCGTGGTGCCAGCGGATCGTGCACTGCTCTTCCCCAGCAGCTGCAAGGCTGAGAAGTTACGTTGCAGGGTAATTCGGTACTTTGTGACCATGAATCCAAACATGGAAACGTTGATGGTAGCTCAGCACACACACTGGTCTTTAGACAAAATGAGCATGTGCAGGCAGGTAAGTGCAGAATATTCTTCAACTGTATAATCACCTGCTCAGTAAATACCTAGACACATGGCAGCTGGATTAATCCTCCCTCTTCTTCACAGCTGGGTTTAACCTGTTATAACTCTCCTGACTCCAAAGCAATTGAGCCTCAGTGCAGGTGGGGCGAGAAGCAGGCCAAGAAGAGAGCTAAGAAAGGGCAGCTTTTGTATCTGTTTGCTTGCATCTCTTTGAAATAATACTTCTGTTTGCTTAGGTCTAATGAACTGACCAGAGCTTATTTTGAAGCAAATCCAAGACAGGCATGGTATAAGAAAAGACACCTGTAGTCATGAAAAATACACAGGGAATGAGGGATCTCCAACACTCGATATGAAACGAAGCACCTCCTGTGTAACCCTGGGCTTCCTGTCCACTCCTAGAGCTCACAAAGTCCACACCAATGTCTGAATTCAGATCTCAGTAATAAAACAGTGTCTGTCTGTAATTTAAGTATCAAGTATGTCAAGATGAGTAGTTCTCAGAATTAGGCCTAAAGTACTCTAGCTGCCAAGACCTGAACATGACTATAGCAATGTAACTTAACTGGTGCCTTTCTTCAATCAGTAAACACCCTGATAATGAAGACCTGTGATCATCAGGTATCCATATGAATGAAGATCTAACCTTCACACCTAATTACATTAACACTGTTGTTTACTACTAGAGCTGTTCCAGGGAGGTAGGAATGACAATATGCCAGTGATGAAGCGTTCCACTCAAGTTGCTCCTGTATATTTTTAGGTAACTTGGTGCCTTTTAAGAACAGCAGGATAAAAACAGTATTTCAGAGTCAGCTGCTGAAGAATGGGACTTCCTGGATTACTTCCCAAACTGTATGGGTCTTACGGAAAATGGTGGCTTCTGTAGTCTAAGGGCAATTTCACCAGAAGGTCATGATGCTTTCATGTTCTGCATGTATCATCTGAAGTATAAAAATATGAATTTCAAAATAAAAAGCTATATCCACCAAGAGGACATTTCACAGATGGCAAACCTCAGTAAATTTTCATTCCCTGTTATGCATTAAGCCAAATATTGCCCCAAAATACAGTGGCAAATTTTAAAATGTACTGACAGAAAATCAAAAAAGAAATGCATATTTCAGGATGTGGATACTGGTATATGACTGGAGTGTCAATGGCCATTATAAGTTCTCAGAAGCAAAATATTGGTAAGGACTTCAATTATGCTCAGTCGATACTTAATTCTGAATATGTCAGTTTCATCTTTGATGTAATCCATTTGGTTTCACTGATAAATTTCAGTCCCTCATGATAAACATGATAAGCACATGGTCTTATTGCTTAAAATAATGGCTAGACAGATGCCCTTTTGTTATGTTTCATAATCCATGGAAGTACCAAATCTAGAGATGCTGACTAGCTGAGCCTGTAATGCTGCTGCTGAATACTGCAATAGATACAACAGAGCTGAAATTTGTGCCCTTCTCTTACAGAAACATTACTACATCTGTGCAAGTCCCAGCATAAGGAACAGAGCAGCTCTTGTTAAAATGCATTCTGTGCATGCACCATTTGCAAGCATCCCACTTAGTTTCCACCAAGTACCTGTTTGCTTTTATTGCACCGCTTGCCACTGAGCATCTCGCCACAGCTCCCAGCATGTGCAACGCTCCTACGCTGGGCTGCTTGTTTGCAGGGCAGGAAGGACTGTGCAGCCAAGCAGCCCAGTGACACACAGGGCCCAACGAGCACCCTTGCAGAGTCACCACAGGCTGCAGAAAGCAACATTTGATTCCAAGTGCATGACTCGGTGGGTCCTTGACTGTGGGCGCCAGCAGGGAGAGGGGCAAAGCCCAACATCACCAGCCCTGCTAGGGACAGCGGGGCATGAGAGACAGGTCAGCCGTGAGCCTCTCCTGCAGGTGTGTGGCTTGCCCTGAGGCTCTGCAGGACTAGGCTCACAAGGAAGGATGGACTCTGCACCCCAAAGACCCGAGAGCTCCATCCAGCATAAAACTGCACTGGCAACTCCCATGGCTCTGTGGAGATAACGATTAAGTTCATGGGAACTGTGGAGAAGACACAGGCTCAACAGACTTAATGCACAGTCAGCTCCATTGAAGGCATTACAAGGAGAAACAAACCTAGACAAAGAAACTGCTCAAGTTGGGTTTTCGTTTGTTTGTTTGTTTTGCCTGGAGAAGGAAGGGAAGAGAAAGCAGAAATACTGACTTGGAATATGACTCAGTTTCCTGATGGGGAAATGCTGTGGAATAGAATAGAAGACAACTTTTATAGAGAATCTTTTCTTTCCCCCACCAATTAATCCTGTAACTTATAATAACGGATCTTCTGTGAAAGCCAGTGACAAGGCTGATAGAGGGAATAGGATTTGTTAGTATGTGTTTTAGGGTACATATTTTAGGGTATAGAAATGAATGTGTATATTTTTATTTTAATACTCTTAAAATATATACCCTAAACTATACCTAATTCATTTCTATCTAATTCACAGGTTTTCCAGATAACTACTAGTAGTATCTAACAGGATTTTTTTTTTTTTTCCATTGGGAGTTGCAGTTGGGATACTCTAGCAGAGTGTTAATGTGCTACTGCAGGTAAAGCAGAGCTGTGTTTAGGAACATCGATTAAACACGTAACACGTCAAGTTAAATGATGCTCTCAGTTTCACATAAGCAATGAGAGGGTTGCATAAGTTTATGTGGGAGAGAAATTTTTGTAAATCGGCCTATTTCCATACAAAAGAGGAAGAAACTTACACCACAAAATAATCTGGTATGTTCACAGGTAATAGAAAAGCAATTTTCACACATTTCTGTATGTAACACAAAGAATGCTTCTTCCCACATACTGTTTGCTACACAGACAGATACACACAAGTAGAACATCTGGATGTGCCCAGACCCTTGTACTTTTGACACTAATGAAAATTTTGCTGTGGCTTCAGTAAGGGCGTGTTGAAAAAGAAACTGTCGTAGCCAATGTATGTGCTGTGTCGCCTCACTCACACCCCATGCTTATTCCTGGACGAGCTAGAACTGAACAGAGCTTGCACTTCTCATAGGGCTATGGCTATGCGGAGACTGGGCCAGGGAACAAAAGCTGCTGAAGTATGTTTGGAAGTGGTATTAGTCAGAAAGAGGCAAAAATAAATTTTAGCATCAGTCATATTCTCAAGAAAAAAAGAATTAATCACTCACTTTTGGAATAATAAGCATGGGTTATCAGCCTAGAGAGAAATTTTCCAGTAAGTTATTAGCACTAGAGAAAGGGGTGGCAAAAAGGGCCCTCTCATCCATAACTCTAGCTAGTCCAAAGCTAAAAATAGATGAAAAGGAAAACAAAGGAGGTTGGATCAAATAGAAAAGATACTTTAGAGTAATCTCACCTCTCTTCTCTCATACATTGTAGAATCTACAAGGTACTGTGTCTTCCAATTTAGGATAGTGCAGAAGAGCAGATAATCCAACCTCACTCACAACTAAAAAATACTTAGGGGGTCAGACAGTGAAGTTAAATTTCTCTTTGAGTGGCCTTACTCTGGTAACAATAAAAGACAGTTAACATTTATTCATAGGTTGTACTGATTAGGAAATATCTCTACAAACACAAGTTACTTAGAAACAGCAAGTCTGAAATAGGAGAAAACACCAAGAGAAAAACAAGCTGTAAATACATTTCAAAAATGTGTTCTTTTTTTTTTCTTTTTCTTTTTTAACTTTTTTTTTCTCAACTAGCACCATCTGTACACAAGAAAGTATGAACATAAATGTTTGGATAATAAAGATTTGCAAGGCACTTAAACAGTCTTTCTGGGTAGGGTTTTTTTTTTCTTTTTTTTTTTAATGAACCTCTCAGTGGAAGTCCTACAACCACCTTTCTCCTCCTCCCTCAGTTTATGTAGAGGAAGAAATCTCTTCTGCCAGTAGTTTTTTTATTTACAGGCATGTCCTTAAAGGTTCCTCAAAGTGCTCTTTTACTCTAAGAGAATCAGCATTCTTATATCTCCATTTTTTTCGTGCTCATCCTTTTTTTTTCTGATCTTCAATATAACAAAGCAAATCTCTCATACACACAACTGAGACTTGACTCGAACCTTCATCCTCATTCTGTTGTCTTTGGGATGCTAATCAGAAGGAAAAAGGAGGATGGCCGAGATTCGCGTTGAAGTTCTCCTGAGCTTCATTCTCTACCGACGTCTCGAGGTGATGTCAAAGCAGGTGATCATCATGAGGTGGGCCTTGCAGAAGTTGACACGATTTTCCAAGCGCTCAGTCACGCATTCCAGAGCCTCTAGGTATTCTAGAGAATCCAGCTCAAATACCTGCTCCAAGTCAACTGTGGGAAATATAATATGTAGACAGAAAAAGCAATCAAAACCAATGCTGGGTGCTGTGAAAGGTTAAACACAAGCTTTGAGCCCGTTGGTAATATAGACAACATTATCTCTGGCTTGCCACTGTCATTAAAAGTTGCCATTTCTATTTAATGGCTATTAGAATGGTACACTAGCTTGCTGATACTGAAAAATCCCGTTAATGCTGCACGGAGTCCTTTTTAGAGTGATGAGCTCTGCCATCCTCTCCAGAGCTGTAGATGCATTTTACCTCTCTGCCACCCATTCGTTCCCTCACAAAAGCCATTAGAATTATTCTTCCAGCAATCTGCCTACAAACATTTTAATCTTTCATCCATGTGGTTGATCTGATGGGGAAATTCAGCAGTGAAGTGTCAATCAGGGTAAGTTAAATCTGTTTGCATTCATTTTGACTGTCTACATTCAGGGCCTGCTTCAGCACCATGCTTAAGCAACTTGTCAATGCTAAGCACACACTTCAGTTCACCCCAGCTCAAGCCATGTGTATGAGAGGCACTGACTCTATCTTGTGCTGAACAGAAAGACATTGAACTTTGCCCAGAGAGAACAAGTCCTTTGCTGAATTCAGAGCTGAGAATCAGAAACCCCTCCGACTGCCTCCACTTGCCTTTTCTAACAGCCATTAAACAGGGATCTGTTTATGTCCTTGTGTCCTTGTGGACATTTTTTTTTCTAGAACTCTGTGTTATTCACTCATCTGCTTCCTAATATTTAGAAATTATCATACAACTGCTACAATGTTCTGCATCTTTTTCCTTCTTGGTACTGAGGTCCTTCTTCATTTGAACGTGAACGTCCTTTAGTCTCTCTGAACTTTATGTGCTTATTCTTCACGTAAGCCCACTGGTGCCAACAGACAAATTTGCCCCACAGTGTTATTCTGTGGAACAGAAGTGCAGATTTATAACATTGCTTATATGTCTGAGTGATCTGAGGCCAAAAAGAAAAAAAAATCTCATTTTCAGGAGCTGTGGACTGAAACGTGTGAGCGTTAATCTACCAGTGGCAGTATTCACCACTGCAGTGCTGTGCCACTGCACCATTCAGCTCTCAGGCAAAAAGGATTGTTCAGTTCTACTGTCAACATTTAATAAGAATTATAGGAAATAGTTCTAGAAATGCAGTCAATCTAAATCTTACCCTTAGGTCATATGTCAGTTCTTTTTAGTTTACAAATCCAGTAGCTTATATCTCATTCTCAGCAAGCATTTCTGCACCCCTCACCTATCCCCAGTGAAATAAACCAAAGGACACCTAATAAGTCCAGGCAATAAAACAACATGCTTACATTCACTGAGCCATTTATTGGGATCCAGCATCAGGTACTGTTTGGTCACCTCTAGTTCTTTCATTAACCACTCATACTTGGCCTTGACCTCGGCAATTCTCTGCTGGCGATGCTCCAGGATTTTCAGCTTGGCATTAAAACATATCAGCTCCTGCCAACCAGGAGAAAGGAGCAGGGAAGGAAGAGGTGAAGAGAAGAAATACCCATGCTAGATTCACTGAGCCAAGTGATCTTCCAATCAATAATGCCAACAATGACCCATTTACCCTGCAAGCATATGAATCACTGCACAAAATCATCTGTCATCTGTTTTATATTTATTGCTGTTGTTTGATTTTGATGTTTCTCATCAGTGAGTTTTGGAGACTTTGCAGTGAAAATTAATAATAAACCATAATAATTAATAATAGACAGCATCTTGAAATCAGATTAACTCTAGCAAAACATTTCTGTTATTTGTCACCAGAAGTATTGGCTAAGAAAGAACTAAGCACTTGGGAGAAGGAAAACCATTGCTTGATATATTAAAATCTTAAGTACGTCTCTTGTGCTTTGAGCATAAGAAATGCAGTAGTCATTAAATAAGCAAACTGGTAGCAATATCAAATTTAAAATGCCCTTCCACAAAAGGAGTATGCTTCTATGAAAAACTCTAGCAATTTACAACCATTAATAACAAAGATGTGTTTTCTGCAAAAATTGGAACACAGCAGTGGGACAGGCTGCCGTGTTGTCCACAGAAATCCAAACTGACTTGGAATGACTTCTGAATTACAGCAGCCACCGAGATGTGCAGTAAGTGACCTACAGGGAGGCTCTGTTACCCTGGCTGGACTGGGAGCAGTCCCAGCAGCAGAACCAGCTTCCCTGAAGCCTGCAGGAGGCTCTCAACACTGCTTGGCCTTCTGTTCTGTAGACACATCTGCTGTGTGTGGCAGAAAGCAGCCCTGTCTCACCAACTGCAGTTTTTCTCCAGATGAAACCATATCAAACAACATCATAAACAGTCAAACAAAGTCACAGAAGCCATAAAGTAAAATGCCTTAAAACAATAACTAAAGAAATTATATAGTTACTGCAAAATTGGTGCTATCCCACCAACTTCCCAACTACCCTTCCTAATTGCATCTCTCAAGAGGTGACCTTTACAATTTTCTATTTTTTTTTTTAACCTGGGAGAGGGGGAGGTTTACAGAAAAGAAAATGTTAATGAGAAGAAATTAGCTATCCTGAGAACAATATTATTAAGGCACTGGAGGCACCACTGCCTTGAATGACAGATGTGACAAGAAATGCTGGACCACAGGAGCCAGCAAGACCTCAAGATCACCAAGGGCAAAAATACTAGGGGCCAATCTGTGCCAGCTCCCACTGAAGAAGGCATGACTTGAGTTGCAACTGATGTTCAATGAGGTTTTGCTGCTTGCTGAATTAGTCATAGCATTAGTCCTATAGCCCCCTCTGACTGCATAATTAGAAATACCCTGTCCCAAGAGGAGGGAGACAGATGACATGAACTGCACTCACCTTGCTGTCCCCACCTCGTCGCCGCTGAAGTCGTTCCACGTCATCTATCTCATACACTTTGATCTCAAAGGGCTCACCCAAGCCCCTCTGTCCACTTCGCAGAGGTCCATCCACCCAGCGGACCCCAGGGCTATTGGCAGGCTTCCTGGCTGGGGAAGCTGTATCGAGTGACAAAGCTGGAATAATCCTCCGCCTCTGTGAACCTACAAACACAGAAATTGTCTTATTGCATTAGCACACACAGAAGGAAACAGACTCCACAGAGAGGCCATGGACACTTGGGCTGCCTGAAGATGGGATGTGAGGTTCTCACTCACTACAAGTCAGAGCCCAATGCGTTCCTAGATACCAGACCCCAGGAGTTGATCCCCCGAGGTCCCATATATCTGAGAGCTTCCAGAGCTGGCGCTTGCTTCACTTTCCTTAGGTCTCAGTGTGTATAGGTATGCTGAAAGTCCATGAAGGGCCACAGCACAGCTTGGATCTGTGGCTTTGTTTTACAGTCTCTTTATTGATGTTGACTCTTATAGACAAAGGACAAGCATTGGCAGGCACTGCACAGTCCATCTTGAGGTTTTTTTTTCTTGTAAATATAGCACAAAAGGCATGTTGACACCCAAATTCAACAAGCACACTGGCACCGAGTGCCAGAATACCTCCACCTCACCTGTCCATAGCATCCTCCTAAGGTGGCTTGAGCAGGAAGAACCTAGAGAAGACACAATGTGTAAACATGCCCTAGCGCAGTGGTTGATGCCAAAGTAGCATTAGCCTGGTTTCTGTTCAGTAGAATAGTTGTCTGAAACATCTGCCTCTCATACTCTTACGCTATCAGTAGCCAAGGTCTAGACAACAGCAGCAGCGAGTAGCTGGCAGAATAGCTCATCCCCACGTCTGCTACAGCACTGGGGGTCACGCACACATTTCCTGCCTTGTAAAACCAGCACAGCGCATGGGAACTGCGCAATAGCTGAAAATGCACCAGGCTGACCAAGCCTGGGCCATATGGAAACCATCTGCCACGTGGGTCGCCAAGTCAGGGCCTAGGGCAAAGCGAGGGAAGCCAAGTACGTCACTGGCCTGATGGCAGCAGGGAGGACGCTGAGGCAGGCACATACGGGGTGTTGGGAGAAAAAGCACAAACAGAGGAAAGAAAACAACGTAATTTCATTTCCCCGCTCAGTTTAGTACACTCAGAGACATGGGGGCAAAAATATAAAGGTCGATTTTGTAGATGACAGCTCCTGAAGTGTCCCCCATAGGAGAGGGCAGGAAAGGAGAGAGTGGGAGAAACCAAAACCAAAAGCCAGAGCCAGCAATTTTGAATGAAACTATTAACTGATTCTCTTGGCAGTGAGCACAAAGCCTCATGCCAGCAAGGAAGAAATGCAGGATGATCATGCAGATTTTGTTTTAAAAACAAGACAAAATCATTTAAAGAAATCTCTGTAACTATACTGATTGAAATTTAAATGTAAATAGCTTCAATATGTCTGCCAAGTTGGTGCTTGAATGAAAATAAGAGCAAAGAAGAAAGAAGGAAGGAAGGAAGGAAGGAAGGAAGGAAGGAAGGAAGGAAGGAAGGAAGGAAGGAAGGAAGGAAGGAAGGAAGGAAGGAAGGAAG
>VZSG01000433.1:354490-377868 GCA_013398315.1 Nothoprocta pentlandii
GAGCAGGAAGGTTGGACTAGATGATCTCTAGAGGTCCCTTCCAACCTTGAATATTCTGTGATTCTGTGGGCTCCTGCTTTGGTGGATTCCCCACTGATTTCCCTGCTCACTCCCATTTCCTATGGGATCTGCCTCATGGTCAATTGTATGTGATGGGATCAGCTCCTTTCGATTCCTTTGATCTCTTTCCTTGGAGGTTTCGCTACATCATCCCTTCCCCCGTGCAGACCACAACTCACACTCACTTCTTGGATTTCTCTGCTCCTTGCATACTGCTAAGGTCCACTCCAAGTTTTTCCAGGCATTGCCAATGCTTTTAAGTGGAAGGTTTCTCTGAAGATCTAAAGACTTAATCTAAAACACTGAGGGTGCCCTTCTAGAGGTCAGCACTCCAAATACCAAGAAATTCAAGCATTTACTGCCAGAACACCTAAAGAGTGTTTGCTCATCCTGGTAACTCAGATTACTTAGGAAGGAGCATGTAGCACCTCAACACTTGGCGTAGGAAACCGTGGCAAGATTCATCATTTGCAAGGCAATCTTCTGTGTCCACCTTACTGTAGATATGTCAGGCCATATTCTGTGAGGACTTAAATGCAATCCAGCCTTTATGAATCTATAGGCAGTACACAGGCATTTCAGGCTAGAAATAACTGCTTGCTATAGGTAGGAATAAAGAGATGCTTGTTTGCAATCTTCTGTCCATGCCTACAAGAGACGTTGCTTCTATCCTGGTATAAACCAAAGGGAACTCTGAGCATCTGGAGGTACCACCAACCTGTGATTTTTTCTGCCCACCCTGCCCCTTTCCTAACTATGCTTCCTGAATCACTTATTTTAAAAAGCTCCTTACTTCAAAATGAGCTTTTCGGGGCAGTTTGGAGCCAGTGAATGAGCCGTGCTGAAGGCAGACATTGCAGCCCTTCTGCAGAGGGGCAGCTTGGCAAGCAGTCCAGGAGAAGCTCCAGGGAAGACGCAGGGCAGGTGCTGAGTTTTCAGCACCCAAAAATCCCAACCAGAAATGAATCAGAATCTCTTCTAAACATTTATCTCACTTTGGATTGAATTTTGTTCGTTGTACAGTTATTGCCCAAAGAGCTGCTTACTGTTACTACAGCATGGCAATAAAGGATGCACTCTTGACTTACAGACGACAGCAAAAGCAGATTTCGGAGGGTGCAGCGAGAGCATCAGGTCCCACGGGATGGTGGCATTCCAGGGAGCGAGCTCTGTGCCAGCGTGGGGACCAGGTTTTATTTACACCCAGCCTAATGGTGTGCAACTCAATCATGCATGTTGCATGGAGCCTTCACTGTGCACAATAGCCTGCTGCCATTTCCTCTATTAAATCATTCCTATGTTCATGTGGCTGAAAGCTCAGTGCTGGCATGCAGTAGTCAAGCGTGTAAAAAATGATTACTCTGATCCCTTTCAACACAGATTTGCTGCATGAAATGGCCTGGCTTTGACCTGGGAAAATCAATGCTGTTGTTTTAATGAACAAAAAAAAAATTGTAGCTGAAACCCACACTTCTCCTCCCTCGGCTCCGCGCAGGCTGTCTGGCCAGCGGTCACATGCACAGAGGGATAACCTCCATGCAAACAGCGTTCTTCCCTCTATTTCTGAACATCCTCAGTCACAGTAAAGGTATGGTGCAGGATATCAATTGCTATCTCCGTTTCTACCAGTATCACTTGCGAGCAAGATAAAGGCAGGAGATGCCCGATGGCTTTGTGATAAAAAGAAGGGTTTTCTGTGCCCTGCACTACGGCCTCACGCAGTCCTCACAGGAAGCAAATTCCTTTTCACTTGAGTTCAACAGGAAGAGTTCGGGGTCCTTTTGTTGGTGCTTTGTTTCATCATTATCATTTTGGCCACGTTTCAAAATGTGGTATTGCTTAGAGATGGACTCTCATAATTCACGGCCCACAGATCCAGCCTCTGGCTTTGGCTCCTGCATTCAAAGGCAGTGCTAAGTGTGTCCAGAGAGTTAATGTGTTTGAATACAGAGTTTTCAGGGCTTTTCAGGAGCCTCTCAGTCTCTATTGTTGAGGCCATTTCGCCAGTGAAACACCACTGAAACCTAGAGCACAGTGGAAGGAGAGGAAAGGGACTCTAACTGCAGATTTATTAATTATTGTCATGTCTTAACAGTCTGTTTTTATGGAGGTGTTTAGAGTCTTGTAGCAGTCTTCTCTCCTTTGCTGGTGAAATTAAGCACTGAGCCGCAAGGAGTCACGAAACTTTTATGGCAAAAGCCATAAAACGCTGCAGCAAGAAAGGGAAATTATCTGTAGCTAGACGGCTTCTCTATGAAAGGAAGATTTAAGCTGGTGCACACGTGGGCACGCACACCCACGTCCAAAGATCATCTGTAGCCCTGCAATCTATCCACATGTCATGCGGGCAGGGTCCCCCCTAGGCACCAAACCCTATTCCTAAAAGAAACATGAGAAAAAAATTCTCAGCAAGAGCTCAGTTATGGGCCATTACAGGGACAGGAACAATAACCAATATACGTAGAGGACGGGACCAAGGCAGAAAGGAGCCTTCACGCCCGCTGTATGGGGTACAAACAGTGCCAGGCTTCCCTGAGTAAACAGAGACTGGTCTCTTGCCTTGTTCTTGGCTCGCAGCTGACAGGATCCTGCACCTGGACGCAGCAGCAAAGCTCCAACTCTGACATAATGCAGCCAAATTTTGCACTGGGAATTAGTTTAATTAATGCCCACAGACACCCATACGGAACTGGGGAAAAATGCTACTAAGCAGAGCAGAAGAGCAGTAAAGCACTACGTAGCACCTCTCACCTATGGATCCCGCTGTTTCTTCCCCCTTTCACGAAGCCATTATCTAGTTTATGAGCTGGTAAGCAGGCAGCACAGAGCTTACACGAGTCACCCAAGGTGGTACAGCCGGCCTGCAGCATGAGGAGCACGCAGCATAGCTCCTGCAAGCCCTCATCTGCTTCTCCGCCGGCAGCTCTCCTACCTGTTGTGTCCCCGGAATACCAATAGGGCTTTGTTTAAATGGCGTTAAGCCTGAATGATCACACAAAGGAGCGAGTACTGTAGAAGCTCGCTTGTCATCCACACTAGGCCATCGTGCTTGAAATCCCTGAGGTATTAAAAGATAATATAGAATCGATGCTAGTGATTACCATACAGGCCATGCCCTGGCACTTGAGAGTCGTGCTCAAGCCAGCACGGCCTACCTGAGCGAGAGACTGGGCCCAGAGCCAGGCACAGGCTGAGGTGCTGATCCCTTATGGAGGGGGAAGGCTGGGGCGGGAGCAGAGCCAGCAGAGCTTGCATGGAGACACGGTCGGGGCTGGGAGGGAGAGCCCGTCCTGCTGCTGGGCAAGGGCAAGGGCTAGAGTGCCCGTGACGTGAGGAGCCAAGGAGTCCACCCTTTAGTCCTGGATCCCGATTCCAGGCTTCGGGCAAGCCGGCAAGGCCCTCTGCCTTGATTTCTCCACCTGCACCATGGGGTCAGTAAGGTGGATTAAGGAGCAGCCGAGCAGCTGCACCAAGCTCTGAAATGCACAGCAGTAGATGAGGGCTCTGTTAGCTCTGTTTCTGCCATCAGCAGTCACTCTGGGACAATATAGGCTCACATGGGAGTTATAGGACCTATGTTAAATGCTAGAAAGACTGGAATATTTATTAAACTGATGGATTAGCTGTAGGGAGATGGCTTACATGCTTCATGGTGTAAACATACAATTTTTCCGTAGGTAGCAAAATGTAAGAGGGAAACATTTTCCTGTTTTTTTTTTATTTTGTACGTTGAATACTGGGCTGTGATGTATGCATGTACCCATGTAGAGCCTAAAATTTAACCCAAGGCTAACACTCATGAATATGAACTGGCTTTCTCCTTCAAAAGCTGTCAATGTGGGTCTAATGCTTAGTGTATGATGAGTGCAGAAGCACCTTCACATACAAATAATGCACTTAAGAGCACTGAAAGGCAAGATCTTAATCTGAAAAAAAAAATTATGTCTCTCCAATGTGTCAGAACTTCAAAAGTAATTGTGAAATCTGACAGGGCTGCCAGTGATTCTCTTAAAGCCTCTTTATAGCCTCTCTTAAAGGGGCCTTGGGCTGATTCATGTTGATTGTGCCTGACAGATAGCATTTCTGTTAATAATAATCATAAATAAAGCGGACAAGGTTGCCTGACCTGAAATGAGCATATCTATAGTGCCATATCCATTACAGCACAGTGGATCTGTGACCACAAATCAGGAAAGGTCCAATGCTCTTGACAACCCATATTAAAATAATATCCATCTTTTAAGAGCTCAGAACCTTTGTACCATTTATTTTTCATTAAAAGCTATTCCTTAGGAGAGATTATTCAAACTAGAACAAACCTATTGAAGAAGATACTGTATACCAAATCATACATGAACCAAACATGAAGTATCCTAAACATGAAGCATACCAAACCATAACATTTTCCTGTTTATTATGCAGTAAAAATAGGTTTGTGAACAACTGCATTCTCCCTTATATCTCAGTTCCTCCTTCATATTATTCTGCATTGAAGTCATAATCCTGGTTTTATGCCATCATAAATCTGCTGACATATACTATTATCAAACACATCAAAACAGAATTATGATTTCGCTGCTGCAAGCCCAAATGCAAACAGGGACTGGGTTATAAGAAAGTGAAGGCTTATTAGTTCCTGGACTTGATAATAAAGATATAGAAGGTAGTAAAGACAGTTTTTTAAATCTGTGTAAAATCTCTGGTTGTACTTACACATAAATACATGTAAGACACATTCATAACAATACAAGACCACTCACTAAAGCCAAATATGAAAAATAACACGCACACTCTCCCCATACCTACGTCAGGTTCAAGTGACAGATTGAGTTAAGAGAGAAGTGCTGCAAAATCCCTTGAGGGATGTCAACGTGCCTGGCTACGCTGAGGCTCCCCAGGCAAGTCGCAAGGACACGGATCCACCACTAAAAGCCTGTCACCCCACAGAGTCAAACCAACAGCTGGATACCTGCAACATTGCTAGCCAGGCAAAGAGGAATTAAAACACATGAGAAGTTAGAATAATGAGGCCAGTTTGGCAGCCAAAACCCAGGGAAAACACTAGCTGAGAAGGACATGGTTTGGTGAAAAAGACATGGAATTTATGTCAGATCTTATGTAGCAGCAAAAAAGATGACAAAGCTTAGACTCCGTATTTTCCTTGCTAAGGAAAGTGTCCCGTTTGCCTCATCAATCTCTACCTTCATGTACCAGCACGGCAAAACAACCCAGCATCAGTACAACACCAGACAGTACATTAGTCCTGTGCCAGGACTAGCCCAAGGGAAGGCCTCTCCTCTCCAGCAGTGTCCTTCAGACCACTGGAAGAGTGATGAGAAAGCTGAGTTTCCAACAGTCCTCTTTTCACACCTTCCTTTTTCACAGGCAGTGACAGAACAGTTAGTCCCAGAGAGGGGCTATCAAAGGCCAAGGTTGTGAGCCAAAATGAAATACCGGTATGAAGAACAACGTTGCAGATCTGAAACCCTTCCATAAGCACAATGGCTTTCCTCATGTATATCCTAGTCTCAATATGATATGAAAGCAGAGAGAAGTAATATGAAACAACTAGTTTATAAGCATAAGAACAAACAAATCACAGTCTCTTATTGATCTGGGTTTGTGGACGATGGACTTTGAAGTCTAAAGACGACGCACGCTCTGATTGTAGCTTTTCCAGGTATTTTTGTACGCATTTTCCTGGGAGATACTTTCAATTTGCACAAATATCTGTGCAGTTGTTCCCTTATTTATATAATTATTAATACAATTTATAAATTATTGGGGAAAGAAGGATCCATAACTCAAAAGACAGCATTCTATGAGGCAGGAATACCATGTTGCAAAAGGCCTGGGCTTAACTCTGTCTCATCTCCCAGTGTGGGTAGTAAGAAGGAACCAAATGGTGGTTTCAGCTGCCAGGCATCTTTGTGCCTTTGGGCATCAAGACAGCACAAGCACAAAGGTGAGCAAGAAGAGATACTACTGTTCAGAAAGACTCGTTGTTGCTGAAACCTGTGAGAACCTGGAGAGCAGTCTGCGTTCACAGTGCTTAATAATAACAATAACATTTCAAATGCCTCACAGAAAGCACCTTTCTGGAATTAAGTAAGAAGGTTTGCCTAAATAAATCCTAAAATTAGCTCTCATTACCAACATTAACCAGCTTTATGGACTATTGTGTCAATGTAAAATAAACTTGGGTGAAATGGTTCAAGCAGAGACTCCAGTGCAAAAACAATGCAACCCACACAGGATCAGTGCAAGTTATGGAGACATTTCATGTCTCACAATTCGGAGACACTTAGCCCTGGCCTCGTGTCTCTGTTACTAGATGCAGTTCACACAGAATCAGTCTTAGAGCTGGCCTCCCACGCGGGTGGTAGCCAGCCCTTGGACCTGTGCTGCTCTCCCGCCCCACCACAAGCTTACCCGCGATCGATCGCTTCTTTGGAGTTTTGAGGCTTCGGCACCTGCCACTGGCAGAGCTGCTGTTCTCACTCATGGAGTCTTGTGCTGAGGAAGCACTCCCCGTGGCCTCACTGTCCCTCATCATGCTCTCGTAGCCACTGCTCCCCCCACTGTGGTAGAAAAGGGCTGTTTTCCCCATGGCTGGGGGCAGCTCCCCGCTCAGGACGCTGCTGTTGTCACTGCCGTGGCCGCTGCTACAGCGGTGAGGTTTCCGAGGAGGGGTGATCTTGCTGTAGGGCGAAGGCAGCACTTGAACAGCTGGTTTCTCCTCTCCGTGAAGGCCCCCACGCTCGTCTGCCTCCGCGTTTCCACGTAGCTGCAATCCCCTCGCACTTGTGCTCCCTTGGAGCAGTTCTGAGATTCGTCCATTAACAGCTCGAAGAGGCAGTTTGGAAGCAAGGCTGGAGCCTCGGTTTCTGCTGAGGGATTGCGTTGACCAGGACATGTTCTTGCCACTTGGAGGCAAGCTGGAACTCTGCCCCACAGACTGAGGCAGGGATTTGGTGGAAAAGCTGAGCGTTTTGGTGGCAGAGGCAGACAGGCTCCGGGCTTTGGGACTTGCCAACAGGAGCTTGCTGACTGCAGAGATCTTAGACTGGCTGGCTTTTGGGGAGGCTCCTGCGGACTGAGAGAGGCCCGAGTTGGTTGGGGAGGACATGACACTGCGGCTGAGGCTCCTTCCTGCCCTAGGCATGGTCGTATCTTTGCCAGGGCTCATTTTGGAGCTCACAGAGGACAGACTTTCTGCTCTCTCCAGTGACAAACACTCATAGTGGCTCCCGGTGGACCTCCCAAGGGAGTTTGTCCTGCTGGCAAGCTGCTCAAGTTTGGCACTGAATAACTTGCTGCTGCTGCTGCTGTCAGTGCCAGGGCCCTTCTGCTTGCCATTCAGCTCATCAGGAAAGCTTGCCGGGAAAGCCACGGGCTGGCTGGAGGGACTGCTCGTGGTGCTGCTGGCAGCACTGTGCTGCGGGCTGGCTCTGTTCTTCTGATCCAAGCTGGACTTTCTCACTGGAGGCAGTGGAGGGGTCCCTTTGGGACGAGTGAGGACACAGTGCTTGGGAGAGGCCATTTTTCTCTCTAGGCTGGCCTTAGAAAACTGGTGAAGGGCGGGAGAGCTGATACCACCGTTGTCAGTGGCAGCAGGGTGCAGAACACCCTCAGGCTCCTCCAGCTTGCTCGCCTTTGGGAGCCCTCGAGGGAGGCTGTTCTTCAAACTGTCAGCGGGGTGAACAGGGCTCTGGGTTGCAGAGCCAGAAACTGCCATCTCGCACCCATCCACGATCCTCTTCAGGCCGTCAGCCGCTGGGGAGACAGAGGTGTCCCCACTGCTGCTGCGACTAAACCTGTCTGTGGAGGTCTGCTTTGTGCTGGGCTCAGGCTTGGGTGAAACTGTGTCAGGCTTTGGGTCATCACTGCCTCCAGAACTGTCCTTTTTTATATCTTCTTCTCTTTTTAGCCAAGGGTCTTCAAATTTGATATCCTTTTTAGCACTAGATTCTTTCCTTTCATGGGACTGAGTAACTTTGGGGTCTGTAGCTACTGCCGATACAGCATCATCAGTGTCTTGTGCTTTAAAAGGATTAACAGCAATACAGGGATAAACAGTGATGTTTGTCTTCATTGGGATGTAGCCCTCACAGCTGCTGAGGCTTGCAGTGTTCTTGATCGTTACCGTCGTCTTCCCTAGAGCTGATATTTTGCAGCCTTTGATGGGTGGCACTTTGCCAAAGGCGTCCTCGTCCGTTTCTGTCAGTATGAGCATGTTGTCCATCGCTGGCTTCTGTCTGTCGTTCACACAAACCACGCTGGCACCTGGTATGGAGCTCGCACACTCGGGCAGCGGGGGCTCTGCCATGGCTTCCCCGTGGCCGTAGCACGCCTGGGCTATGAAGCTGTGGCACGACTGTTCCCCATCGCTCCCTGTGCTCATCTCACTCAGCCACGAGCTGATGGATGAGCGCCTGCTGCCATCATCCTGGGATTTGTCATCCAGGCCCAGTTTTGGAAGCGGAAGTAACTGCGTGATGCTGACCTCCGACACAGGAGCTGCACTGGAGTAACATTCAAGGTCTTCACTGATGCTGCTGATAATGCTGACTGGCCTAGACCCAGAGGCCAAGGCCTGCACCGAGCAGTCACTGTTAAAACTGATGATACTGGTTGGGCGCCCATTGTCAAGGACCCCACTAATGGTTAGTTCTTCTACAAGGGTGAACACGAGCTCATCCTCTCCATTCAGCTCTAACGGCTGCTGCACAGTCACCATGGTGGTGCTTAAAATCTCCTTTTTGGATTCCAGTGAAATGCTTTGTTGCTGGTCTTCATCAAGAATGGTCTCTTCAAATTCCCCATTGCTGGAAGACATTGACTTCTTCATGATTTGTGGGCTCATTCCTACAGGAGGGGTCCGGATTTCTGGTTGCAACGAGGGTTCACTAGACCTCACCCCAGCATCCTTACTCAAGGGAGTTGGCGAGGGAATGGGGCTGGGCAGAACTCCTTTCTGTGTATAGACTTTGCATCTCTGCGAAGGAGAAGTTGGTGGCTTGTACTCAGACGTCTTGGAGAGGCTTGCAATGCCAAGCCGGGGCGAACCCATTGGCCTAGGTTTTCCTTCCACAAAGCCACAGCTGTTGAGACTTTCTCTGCTGCTCTGCAAGCTTGTGCTGTGTGCTAGCTGGGAGGAACTAAGCTCTTTACTAGAGCTGCCTGTTATACTCCTGGGAGAAGAAGGAGTTGAAATGTTAGTGAGAGCTCCAGAAGGAACAGGGGAGTGATTTCTCTTAGTTTTGCTGGGTGTTGCATTTATATTTTCCCTGGCTTCTCTCTCAGGATGCTGACATTCTGGCATGGTATCTTCCTTATCTGACTCTGGTAAGTGGCTAAGCTCTGCCAGTTGGCTTGAAACAGAGCACTTAGACATCTGGTCTGAACTAAATTGAGCAGGCATCTCTTCAAAGGGAAATTTGTTAGTCTCTTCACTGCCATCTATGCAATCCAGCCTCTCCTGGAGCTCTGCAAAGGTGTTGCACTTCAGGCAGTCTCTTTCAGATGTGCTGGGTCCCGATTCACAAACTTCCTCCAACCTACCCTCATTTTTGGTCTTCTGCAGTGCAGGAACTATGGGGACAAAGTCAGGAGGACCCTCATTATCTGTCAGTTCCTTATCAGAAAGGGCAGTGCCATTGGGGCCAACATAAATCACCGTGTCACAGGACTGTTCACTGCTGGATGAATAATCAGGGTCACTTGATAGATGCAAAATAGGGAAGTCTGGATCCACAGCGTTCCTAGAATGGAAGGGCCTCAGTTGTGTTGGCCTCCGCATCCTGCCTTCCTCGCAAGAGCTCTCTCCTCCAGAAGAACTGGACGTGTACTGCAATATGTGAGAGAGACAAAGACCACAACGTTTCAGCATTTCAAAAGGCAACTTGAAGCACATGTGCAAAAGAGCTACAGTTGTATCTAAAGCTTCTAACCCAGAGTCTAATAGAAAATACACAGCATAGTTCAAAACACAAACCAATGCTCCAGCCCTTAGTGTCCCATTCTAAGAGTCATAAGACTTCCTAAAGAAGTACTGAATAAATGGATGAAGATCTGTCCTTTAATCAAGACTGAATAAAGAAATCAGACCTCTGTCAAAAGCGTTACTTTTTTTTTTGTGCTTGTTCGTGTGAAAAGGCACAAGAAAACATATATATAAGACAGAGAAAATAAAGACAGTTCCCTTTTGGTCATGCTAACAGTAAGTCAAACTGAATATATACACCCAGTTCTCTTTGGACGCACCTCTGTGATGCTGTGTAGACCTTCACTTGTCTCTATTAAAAGTTTTTCTAAATCCATAGGCCATCAATCCAAGCCAAGCAATCCAAGCCAAGCAAAAATTCACTATTTGAACCCAATTTATAACATAAGTTACACAGAAGGAACCAGGACTGCACAAATGCAGAGCCCAGTACTACTCCACTTTTTCAGAAATCTACCACCCAGAAGCAGTGGGAATAAAAGGGGCAACAGTGCCAGCATGGACTTGCTGCTTTGCAGTTATTTTGCTCCTGCTATCTCTGACAAACAGAGAAAATCTAAGTCTTCATTAAGCCAAAATTCATTCAACTTTAAAGCAGCTTCATTCCTTACTATTTCATCAGCATTAAGAGCATAACTGCAAATAAATGCTGTCTGACAGCCATATCACTAAACGAGGTCAGCTTGCAAACCTGATACAACAGATATGCTTGAACTTACTCCTCCGTAACTGAGGCTGAAGCATGATTTGTCTCCTTAGTCTCTGCTGTGTGCTCTGAGCCACTCGCCTAGGACAGTTTACATACAACCCATTCACTTGGAAATTATGATTATTGATTTTGTTATATGCTGCTCTACCTCATTAAAGATCCTTCAGGGTCCTTCTCCCTCCCTCCTCCACTGTTACCAAGAAGTGAGTTACACACTGCCTTACCTTGGTTTTCTTTTTCTTCATCCTGAGGACCCTTGATGCAATCTGGATGGTGGAGAGCGTCTCGGCGTAGTTGCCCGCGGCAGCTGAAATGTGAGCTATCATCGTGGTGCGGCAGTTCATGTTCCCCAAGGACTCCCGGAGCAACATGGTGAGCTTGCTGTCTCTGCAAAACAAAATGAATTAAGGCTACATTAGTGAGTGAGTGAGGCTTCACTTGGACCGTTGTGACGTGACATGGGTCTCAGCAAGGTTTTTTTCCTCCTCTTTTTAATGGAATCCTAATTAGTTTCATTCCTCAGGTCTGTGCGTTGTGTCTGCAGCTGAGCAAGCTGAAAGACCCTGGATTACAATTTAAGCTGTGTTTCTCTTCCAAGGTCCTCCTCTCTATCCTTTTCCAGGCTCCTTTCTTCAGCAATGTTACCTCTGTGAATACATTTGAGACTAACTGTTAAGGAACACTCCATGAACCAGCAAACTGATGCACTTTCCCTTTGGAGGCAAAGTAAGCAGTGTATGAGCACACTCTGGTCTAGCTCTGGAGGACATAAGTGTACTGGACTACTTAGAGGACCCTTTTTTTTCTTGCCTACCTAGCCACTGAGTAAATCAATAATTATACTGCTTAAGTCACTTGAATTAATCCTGATGATAGTGGTGAAAATCAGAACAAATGCAACTTCAGATTACACATCTTTGTTCTTTCATATTGCAGCTTTCTTCCACTAAGACAGGAATAATTTCATCGATTTTTTTCCCATTTACTCTCTTGTTCAGAATATATCTTTTGAAACACAGATGCCTTATGGTGGGAGTGGCTGTGGTGGCAGTAAGAATAGAAATTGCCAAACAGGACCATTTTAGCAGGATAATGATACCTATACATCACTTCTGTTGTGGTCATCTTAATCTGGTAGGTAGAAATGCACATGCAGTTTTTAAAGGAATCATTAGCTATGCTGTGGGTGTTGACATACCTCTTGAGGGTCCTCTTGAGGAAGGCTGTTGATAAAACTGCTGGAAGCAAAGCCAGCAATAACCTGATATCTACCCCTAGCTAAAGGAACTGCTCTTCTAGTGACAGAAATTTAGGCTTTCAGTCTTGGCAACACCGTCAGCGGCTTGGGATCAGATTTTGGGGGCTCACAGTTCAGTATTTGCTGATGACCATCTAAGTGTCTGTGCTAAGACATCCACTTAACCCTCCCAGTTCATGGGAACTTTTCATAAAGCTCCAACTTCTGTGAACTGAATCTATGTCTACTGGACAGGGCTGACAGATGAACATCACAATTCTTGAACTTCTCCCTTTGGCTGAGTACACAACAGCATTCTTGTATGGATCCAGGAACGAGACTCGGTAGCTCATAAACTGCACTTCTCCTGAAATTCCCGGTACTTGTGGTTTAAGCTAGGCTGGAAATACCGAGAGGAACCCATCATCTCTGCCAGGATTTCTGCCTCCTTCGACTCTGGACACACAGGATTGTCTGCTGGCTTTGAGACACAAACAGCCTCACTTATTTCCCTTGCAGCTTTAAGCTGTATTGAACCCATAGATCCAAAGTTAATAGGCTGCTGTATCATGGCTTAGTGGCCCCCTTCCTATCAAAGAATAATTAAGATGTCAAATTTTGTACATCAGTTACTGCCACTCCAATGCAGAGTTACATGGAAATTATTAACATCTGCACAGAAATCAATAACAAGCCTCTCATTTGCTAGTGCTTCTATCATAGCAAAACATGAGACGACAGGGGAGAGGGCAAAAAAATACACTGCAAACATGCAGGGCTCCTGGGAATCCATAACCCAGGCAGCCGGCACCAGCAAACCGCGGCGTGGCTCTCCTACAGATATGTGCATTATGAATATAAAATCATCTGGGCCATCTGCCCTGTACCGAAATACACATTTGCAACAAGAATGATGATACAGAGGAAATTCTATCATTCAGACGATTCTCAGATATAAATCAGATAGAAATTGAAGGGCAGGTTTCTTTAGGATTCAAGCCTGAAACTCAGCAGTACAAAAGGCCCAAGCGACACTAATTTCCAGTTTCACAGTTTCTCCCTCAGCGCCGTCTGCATCTTGACCATCAACCTTGCTTTGCACTCAGACAAAATAACTAGCCTCCTGTCACTACTGTCAATTGAAAATTTGAATTAATAGGATGAAATCTGCTAGGTACCATTTTTTGTTGATTCTGGACATTGTCATAAGATATGTCTCTAAGATTCACCAGTCTCTTATAATAACACTTAGTAACTTTTAAGGGAAAGAAAGCAGGTCAGAGAGCATAACTCAAGTGCAGGGCTTAGGAACTATCAGTTTTTAACTCAACCCATCCTGAGCAAGTAACATCACTGGTAAAAGATTTTGGACATGTCTCACTGAAATGTGCTTGACACACAGTGGGGGACACAAAATAGATGCTTTGTTCTTCTGAATGCTGACAGGGCATTTCTGCCTGAAAAAAAGGAAAGGCTCTGAATTGTCTCATTATAGAAGATGAGCTAATATTGGCAAAAGCAAAATTTCCTGCAGAAATAGAAAAAAAAGGTTACAAAGAGAAAGTCTGGACCAGAAGAGCTTTGGGAAGGAAGACCTTTGCTGATCTGACTGAAAGAAATAAACTAAGGCCCAGGAGCTGGTGAAGAAGCCCCCGGAAGGGCAGCTGCTGCTGGGCGCAGGCTGAGCAGGGACGGGTCTGTCCCTGCTGTGCAGCCCACAGCATTTACCACAGCAGCAGAGGCAAAAGCACCAGCTTCTTCAGCAGCCAAGTTCTGTGGGAAATCTGTAGCACAGGGGGAGAGGAGACAGCAAGCGATGCAAACGATCTGCTTCCTTTCTGTGCCCAGACAAACAAAATGCCATGTCAGAGCAGCCTGATTACCCCATTCTGTATACCTGTCCTCAGTTTCAAATGCCCTTATGTCCCATATAGTAATGTCTCTCTAATTTGGGAAATTTGCCACCATGCATCATGAACACTGGACTATCACACACAGGGAAGAGGGAAAGGGACAGAAGGATGTCACACTTAACACTCTATATCTTATAATATATATATTTTATAACACTCTATATTATATCTATATCTTAACACCTTTCTATATTTCGCCTGGCTTTTATATCAGCAAGCCCACTCTGAACCTTAGAAGTTACCTAATTTTACTAACTACAACAGTTGATCTAATAAAATATATCAGCCTTGCTCACAATCTTTCCTTATCTAGCACCTTAGATCATCACGGTTACAGCAAAATATTACTAAATATTATCCACAGACCCCCACACAAATAGGATCTCCAAATAATCTTCTGATGTACTGGGATCACTATAAATCACCATCCTCTCGCTTTCTCTGAAAGAAGGAAAACTGTACATCACTCCTCATATCTGCATTTTCTCTCTTAATGCATGACTAATTATACTCAGGTTCAAACAACACAGAATCTCACATTAGAGGAATGAAGCGCCCAAGATCACAGTATGTTTACTTGCACATTGCCTAAATCCCATTCGTCTATATACCTTAAGTCAAAGTCCTTAATTTCATGACTGGATACTATTTTTCCACTAGGCCTCTGCCTCAATCAGCACACAGGACAAACAGGGCTTACTGAACAAAAAATTATTCATTTTTTTCATTTAATGTGTGGACTTGTGCCTTTTGTGCATTACAATTAGATAAACTCAGCTCTGAATCCAGAAAGACCCATTTCTTCAATGGCTTTTTCTTTCTGTGGAGCTCATTAATACAAGAGAGGTGATGAATGTCTGCGAGGTGAGGTATATAATACCCTGATAATTCCTGAAGTGCTGAAGACTCTATTAAGTTTAGGTGTTTGGTGTGAAGCACTGATCTTACAGAGTACTAAGCATAAATTATACAGAATTTTATATTCAAAGTACAGCTTCCTTTGACTTCTCTTATAGGGTTTTTGGCCAAGCTCTTTGTACACCCAGCCTCTCGATTGTGTTTCCTTCAATCAGTGTCTAGCTCAGGCTTTTCCCACCTGGTATTCTTCCTTGCTCTCATTCCCATGCCATGCTTTTCTTCCCTAGCTCTTTACTTCAATAGCCCAACACCATTTCATTCTGCTAGGGTCTAACCAAAACTTCACCACTCTCAGCATTATTTACAGCCCCTCTGCCAGAATTAGCCTCCTGTTTCTTGACCTCTTCTTCCAAACAATGTCCTCTACTGGCACTGCCTGACTTCCAAGTCAGGCTCCCTCAGTCCCCCCAGCTGTTCACTGCTACCGCACACAGGGACCCAGTATCCCCCATAACTTGTATAAACCAGCTGCATCGAGGCTGCGGGAGCGAGGTGCAGGCAGAGGTGAGGGTATGGGTACGTAGCTAGTGTCTCCCCATATCTTCCTCTGGCAGGTCCTTCTGCTTTATGTGAATCGGTGCTGGCAACGTATGCAAGATTTGTTGTACAGAAAAGCCACAAACAACAATTACTTTTGTGTTAGGCAGTAATAGAGAGTTCAGGAACAGAACAAGAAGCAGCAAGACTAAATATTATGCTCAGGAAGAAATGCTATGCACAGTTTTCATGGCTCAGCATTTCAGGCTCTGTGAGACAGAGGCAAATTCAGGACAGTTTCCCAAAAGGTGAGAATACCGGGCAGGAAGAGCTGACTGGAGTCTTGGAGCCATTGTTTTTCTGGGGCATTATTTAATCAATCCTGTTATGAGCTTTGTCTTGGGAGGGAGGAAAGTTTCAATCTTATTTAATCACATGTAGGTTTTATGTTCCCATTCCTCACTCCACTGCTATGGGGATTCTGGGCCACAGTGACAAAAGCAGGACCATCAGGTACAGAAATAATAACACTCCCCATGGGGCATAATACAACATTACAACTAAGCTTTATGAAATGCAAGGGTGTATGTTAGTGCTCTCTGTTAATCATCTACCTTGGTGTCTTCCTAGGCACCTAGCCAACAGGAGAATGTTGTCAACTTCCTCATGGTGCTATTGTTACAGGGTAAGATAATGTATGCCCTCAGGTATCTCATAATCTAATTATTTATAGAGGTATGTCAAGTGAAAAATCCCTGGAACTACAGCAGTTATTTTTTTATCACGAAGCCCTAACTCTGCTCCTTTGTTCTGATACACTGCTTTATTAGGAGCAATAAATGTTTACATAGTGGGAGAACCATATAAATTCTCCATTTGCCTTTGGCTCCTCTTGCACTGAAACCATCCCTACTGAGGAGAGTTTATAGTTTAAAAGACACAAAACTAATAGTGTGTGTAACATGTACGTGATGGCTGAGCTCAACAAAGGTGCAGTACAGTTTGCTTGGCTATGTTGTTCCTTTCTGTTGGTATTTTTAACAGAGGGAAGGAGGAAACAGGAGCAATGTGTGCAGGCACAAGCAAAGGGAGACCAGGTTCAGCCGTGTTGGCCTGGCTTTGCAAACACAACACAGAGATGCATTCTGCTAAGCTGGAGAAAAATGCACAGTGTGTTGGACCTTTAACCGAGGGGATCCTTCCCCTGGTGAAGCGAGGCACAGGGGAAATCATGAACTTGTTCCAGCAGGAAACTTAACACAGAAATAGCCCTTGCCACTGCAGTAACTCTTTTCACATGAGGTACATCAGCATAATGCAGAAAGTTGTGCTCACCACACAGAGGAATGGGATTCAGCCAGAAGGACACAGAGGAAATACTGTGGTCAGAGTTGTATGCCAGGAAAATCACAAGCACATCTGAAAAGGATCTGATGCAGAAGCAGACAAGGGCAGAAGAAAAGAGCTGCTTTGGTGATATATGGGATGGCAGGGAATTGCAATATTATAGAAGGTTCCCCACCTCAACATTTGTCTTTTAAAGGCCTAACAGTGAACCTTTCTTACTGCAGAAAGGTCCTTGTGCATGTGATGGCACATAAGCATGTGGGAGCATCTTTTGTTTCTTTTTCCCAAAGACAGAGAAGAAAATCAGAGACAGAAGAAGGTTCCAAGAGCTGCAGCGACTGCCTCCTTGAAACGGATCCTCCTTGAAACTCCTTGATCCCCAGAAGTGCTCCTTCAAGAGCTGTAACTCTTTCACAAAAGTTGCTTCCTAAGTTGCTGAAACTTCATCCATCTAACAAATAGCCTGAAGGAGTAGGCTGTTGACCAAAAACACCATGAAGAGTCCGACTCAGGTTCTGCTGAATGATCTCAGCAATTTAGGTTTATCCATAGTAGAACCACCTTACAGTAAAGCAGCTGCTCTCATGCAACAGTTCCACTGCCACTTCCCTATGAAAAGCACATTGCTGCTGACATGCAGCCCAGGCCTGAGCTGCACACGCTTGTACCTGCCCTGGGGGAGCACAAGGATGATCCCCTCCACCCTCTCATTTCTTAACCATATGCACTAGCTTATCCTGACACTGGAGCTAAACTCATGGTGGGCTTCATTCAAAAGTTAATAACTCCGCTAATTCAAGAAAAAAAAAAGTTTCTAGAGGCTTTGTATGGACTTTGGCAATGCTTAGACATGCTTCTGAACATTTGGACTGTCCAGTCTAAATGCATGATTTTACATGGTTTGGTTGAGATGCATCTCACACTTTGGGGATATCAAGCTGGTGACATGGACCCTTATTTAACGGTGAACATGAACCAAGTATCACAGAATCACAGAACCACAGAATATTCAAGGTTGGAAGGGACCTCTAGAGATCATCTAGTCCAACCTTCCTGCTCAAGCAGGCACACCTACAGCATGTGGCACAGGGCAGCATCCAGGCGGGTTTTGAAGACCTCCAGAGAAGGAGACTCCACCACCACCCTGTTCCACTGCTCTGTCACCCTCACAGTAAAGAAGTTCCTCCTCACCTGCAGACGGAACTTCCTGTGCTCCAGCTTGTGGCCATTACCCCTCGTCCTATCGCTGGCCACCAATGAAAACAGCCTGTCCCCTTCCTCCCTGCATTCTCCCTTCCTGAACTTATACATGTTGATCATATGCCCTCTGAGCCTTCTCTTCTCCAGAGAAGTATCTTGAAATCAGACTGGAAAGAAATAAAGTGTGGACAAGGGAATTTCAGTCCTTGTGGCAAGCAGCGTTTCCGTCTGCATTGTCTTCAAGTGTCACAGAAAAGGGCAGTTTAATACAAATATTTGAACAATTCTGTTGAAATGGGTATAAACAATGCTGCAAAACACAAGACTAGAGGAAAAGCCTGGCTAATACAAAGAAAGTAGTGAATAGTTCAGAAGGATACAGGTTATTGATTATGAGACCTGGGCAAGCAAGCACACATTCAAATACTTGCTATATTACAGCTTAATGGCAGAACACAGCCAAGAACAAGAACATTTTGAACTGGTGCAAAGGAACCCTAGAGGAGCAGTAGAAGTGAGTGGATTTTTTTAAGATGAGAAAGGCCAGAGACCTTTAAGAGATGAACCAGAAAGGCAGAAGAGTGTGTGGAAGAAAGCACAAATCTGTAGCAAGATGATCCATGGGATCATGCATACCCATCACAGATGCTGCGAAACAGGAGAATTGAGTAAAGTGTACGGGGCAGGAGCCTGGGAGAGTAGTCAAAAAATAAAATCAAGAATGGAACAACAGAAGAAATCAAGCAGTCAAATCAATGAACATATAGGAAGGATAGAGCTGAGTGCTTCAATGAGAGCTGATTCAGATAGACTTTAAAGTCACAGCAAGAGCAAGTAGCTCTTTTAACGTCACAGCAAGGCAGGAGGATGAGACCTGAAGGCAACTCTCACAGAGTGACAGTCGCAGTTGCAGAGGGAGAACGGCACTGCAAACAGACAAAATGATCCCTTGTCCCCTGGACTGTAACTCCTAGCACAGAGCCAAACATCATTCACCAGCAGCCACTAAACACAAACACCTAAAGTGCAAAACTAATGACAAAGCAGCGAGACTCGGGTGCTCTGCCTCACTACACTGTCAGCGCTCCATAAATTCTCAACCGGGAAAACAGAGTCTCAGTTAATCCCAGGAGCTAATTAGACTCTCCAACCACATGCTGGAGCTAAAGCCAGCTTCAGCTAGGCAAGCAATGCCCCTGGGTAAGCAAACCTGAGCAGGAAGGTTGCATGGAGCTGCTGCTGCTCACAGGGCACCATTTATTTTTAATACCAAGCAGCAGCGCTTTGCCCTCTGCTGTCATTCATCTTCTGAGAGTGGAATTCCAGGGTTATGTCCTCCAATGAAAATGAACTTCAAACGTTTGTAATTGATCCATGAATATTCATGATCTTTTGGGAAGATTTCGCAGTTACTTCATTCTGGTTTGACTCATTTGATCTACAGCAGCAAGAGCAGTAGCTTACCCTCCTTCACCAGGATGCCAACAATTTGGCAGCGTGACCTTCCCAGTTTCCTGTGCTAATTATCCGAATTGCAATTTCAAACACAGTGGTACCTGAAAATAAATCGACTGCTGTTCAGGTTTAGATACCTCCGCACCTGGAACTGCTGCTCGTGTAAATAGACGACATATTCAGGAAACGGGGAAGGTCACTCAGCTAAATACTTGGCACTTTGATATGGAAGATTTTATATAACAGCCCTCCAGAGTGTTTGATCCACAGCATTATAGTAGCGGGCAAAGAAAATGCACCGAAAAAAAAAAACACTTGGACTGTCCTAATAGTGCAAGAAGTTACGTAATTTATCTATGTCACTCACCAGAACTATTGCAGATATAGTTAGGCTTAAAAATTGATGCCACCTATATATTTGTCCACACGTCTGTCTCACCACCTTCAACTTCATCTTTTAGTTTATTGCCATCTTTGAGAAGACAACAGAAAAGGCTCAAAGACATTAACCCTCTGAAAGTGCAGTGAAAATTAATAGCTGCTTAGATGGAGAGAAATCTGATTTGCGGTCCCACAGCATCAACACCAAAACTGCTTACACCCCTCTGCAGAATACACCAGAGAAAGTACATCTGTGTGCTCAACCACAGGGAAACTTTCAGCCACTATTATATCTTCTTGGATGCCAGAATTAAGAGACAAATTCATTAGAAAAACAGTTCTCTCCATGTTGGTATTCCCAAACTATTTGCCTAGATAAATAGATTTTTTTTTCTTTTTTTTTAACTTATATGTAAGTGAGTCCCGGCTATAAACTGTCAAAACACAAGGTAAAATAGTGAAAATATTAAATTAACAACATGAAAGCAAAGTAAACAGCCATAGGCCTCAAGATGTACTGTCAATCCTGGTAATCATTTAAATATCCTTTCAAAGTTTCTCTTCACATACAATTTCAAACTCTGCTTCATCAAGAAGCATGTATCTGCTAAAAGCTGCTAAAAGCTGCTAAAAGCAGCACACTGGCCCGAATTGCTCAGCCCTTCCTATACTGTCATTTGGGAACTCTGTCTTGGCATCCACAGGTAATTTATCCAGCTCTTAGACACTTGGAGACTCTCACTGAACTCAGCAGGTTCCACGAGCGCCCATCTCCTCCCCATCTGGGGAGGGATCAAACTGGGATAAATATGGGCTTAGCTGTCTACAGGAATTCTTCTCTTTTGAGAAGAAAGCTGAGCTTCTCCTTTACACCTATACTCCTCCACCGAGCAAAGCGGTCTGGAAAGCAGGTTTCACGTCACGGATTTCATTCCGCTTTACTCTGCAATATATAGATTCAAGGTCAAAATAACTTTCTCAGACACCTGCCATGACGCCTGTAGAATCAAATAAACAGTGTTCCCTGGCCTGTAAGCCCTTGGCCTTAATATCTGTACTGCCAGCAGTCAACGGGGATGGGGCGTGCTTGTAATACAAACTCCTCCAGGGACTGGCCAAAGACGAAAAACTCATTTCACGTGAAAATGAACGGCTGTTGAATAGCAGCAGCTTTCACCCACAGATGGGCTCAGCCACCCTCACGGTGGGTGATATAGAGGAGTGATGAGATAAACTGTGCGACAACAGTGACGATGTTCTCTTGCATTGCAACTGATGCTCGTAGATGAAAATATCTCTACCCATGCCTGGTTTTGGAAATGTCTGAAAGCAAGCCAGAAAATTGAGATTTATGAACTGAACCCCATGGCACTATGGCCTAAGCCCACTTGCCACTGAAATCAGCACAAAACTCCTATGAGCTTCAGTAGGTTTTGTACTGCGCTTCTACAGGTCCAGGAACTGGATACAGAGATGATGAATAAAACAATTGTGTCCAAAGTGAAATACATGGCCATGAAGTTAAGCCATGGAACCACGGGCAGTTTTATGACGTGTTTAAAAGTTTTGTCAGCATAGGGCCAAATCTAACAGCTGCTGCCGGGGAGTGGGAATTTTATCATCCATAAACACAGGCACCAGAAAACTAAATGTTTGGTTCTTTACCCCTCCGTGCACTTCATCAAACTTTATTCATAGAGGACTCCAAACAAAACCTGAGGAGCCCCATTCTCCATGCAAGTAATATTCATTGTGAGTAAAAGGAGCCAATTCAATGTATAATGTTTATTCTTAATACATACAAATTTCCCATACAAACCACTTGGAGGTAGGCAGAATTAATTATATGTATCTTAATTGATACAGCAATTTAAAACATTAATAAAGCACATACATTTTTCATGTTGTCTGAAGTGACACATCCCCTTAAATGGGACTCGTGTACTTACTTTGCCCACTATAATACCATTAATTAGACAAGCTCCTCCGTAGACTCTTCTACCTCTGACACTTCAGATATCTCCTAAAAGCTTGTGACAGCAAAGAAACTCTCTAAGTTGCTATACAGTCATGGTTATGTAGTTTGCCTTTTTACCTGAGGTAACCAGAGCATGCATTAGAGTTCTATAGGCATCTATTATGCCCAGAAAAATCAACTTTAGATCCTAGTATTTCCACATTAATAACTGCCTCTCCACAAAATTGGTGGTTAATGGAGATTTATGAGTGCCAGAAAGCAATATACAACTGCTGATGTTTGTATGTGTTTAGCTTTAAATGATAAAAAGATACCTATTAAAGATTTATCTGTCTGAAATCCCAGAAGCATTAAAATAACATTTCAAACACCAGCCGAGCCTGTCTTTCACAAAAAGCTCCTTTCAACATCCAACTGTCTTCAAAAAGCCTCACACTGGACTCATTTCCAATGTGCCCGCAAGGTCCCCGCTCTGTTTACAAAGCCACTGCTGACTGAGGCTCAGAAATTCCTGCAGCTGAAAATAATTGAGGCTGCAAGAATATTTTGGCAAGATACTTGGTCTAGTCTTACAAGGTCCCCTAAGCATCTGCTGTTGACTACAGTCAGGGGATACCAGAAAAGTATTTGGCCTGAAATTGGCCACTGTTATGGCCCAGTTGCTCTGTTGTTGTTGCAGTTTACCAGGAGGACTCTGCACCCTCCTCACATTTCCATCTCCGTGAGTACTGCACATCCCTAAGGATGGGGAAGGGTGTTCCTTGGGGTCCTGCCAACTCTGTTAGTGTGTCTGGAGACCCAAGAAAGGCCAAGGGGAAGGAGTGCTCATAGACAACAACATACAAGGAGAAGGAGGAAAGGGAACCTTCCTGCTTGGGCAGGAAGGTTGGACTAGATGATCTCTAGAGGTCCCTTCCAACCTTAAATATTCTGTGATTCTGTGATTCTGTGAAAAGTGCTGTCTGTTCTGGTGAGCCTGGTCCTTATGAGAAAGACATCAAAGGCAAGGGGGTGAGAAGGACCTGGGGTGGGAAGAAACTGAAATACCACTTCCCATATCTACCAAGTACAGATAATCCACATGTTTATCAAGTTAATACAGATAATACACACAGGTTTATCAAGATGTATCATGAAAACAACCAGGGTTTCATATGTACAGCCTACCTCCTTCTCTCTTTGTCCATGTTCTTGTATAGCCTTCATTTTAAACTGTTTTCAATCCCTGGGGACATTTATGTTTCTGCATTTACAGGTGCTGCTTATACTCCTTCACATGTTCTCACTGTTCTTTAACTCTGTTTGGCCATGCAAGCCCAATTGTTTAATCTTCTCTCACGAGAAGAGCCCTCCAGCTCCTCCACCAGCCTTCTTGTACATGCTCCAGTCTGAACTGGGCCTTCATCTATATGGGCGACCAGAACTGCATCCACAAGAGGACCTGCTAGTTTTGTATTGCTATGTGCTATTAATGCATTCATATTAATGCATTAGTGTTTCCATACTGCTGTCATTCCTACTGCTTCCTCAGACTTCCTTACCTTCTCACTGTTACCTCAGTGGTGGACACTCACTCTGCCTTGGCCACACTTTCCTAGCTGATGAGCTCCCGGATTTCAGTAGAAGTTGTCAGGAGTCCAGGAGGGCAAGCCCTTGCACTCTGAGCATGCCATTAGTGCCCTCTACGCAGCCCTGGT
>VZSG01000433.1:378213-427821 GCA_013398315.1 Nothoprocta pentlandii
ACAGGAGCTTGAGAAAACACTTTTTGACAGTGAGGGTGACAGAGCCCTGGAACAGGCTGCCCAGAGAGGTTGTGGAGTCTCCTTCTCTGGAGATGTTTAAAACCCGCTTGGACGCAGCCCTGTGCCACGTGCTCTGGGTGTCCCTGTGTGAGCAGGCGGCTTGGACTAGATGACCTCTGAGGACCCTTCCAACCTTGGGCATTCTGTGATTCTGTGATTCTACTCGCGTCCTCAGGGTCCCACAGCTGCTGCAGGCTCGTGTCCCGGTCTCCCTCTGCACAGCTGATGGCTCTCAGCTTTGTGTAACAGCCAGCGGGATTAGCACACGCCTGCTTCGGGTGCCAAGGTTGCTCACAATAACAGCACAAAAAAATCCCTCCCCAAACTGATCCGTGAGGATCCTGGCAGCCTCCCCTCCACTCCACTGGCTGTCACTTCAACACAAGCTACTGCTGTCTCGTAAGTCTTCACTATCTGACTTGTTTACAACTCCCTGTCTTCTTCAGCATAACTAATAACTTCTCACGGGGCACCAATGAAATTATTTACGCAGGTCTAGACAGATAACATTTACCACTGCTCTTTCACCTACAAAATCACACAATAGATACCAAGCCTGCCTATAGATGGCGAGGGTTGTACCCAGAGCTGTCACAGAGGAAAGTTCAATTTAAACACACAAACATACATGCCAGATTTCCACATCTTGGGAACACTCAAGACATTTCAAGGCACCCCTCCATGATGATAATACTTGATATCCCGATTTACTCCAAAGGATGTTTTAACTCAGGCCTTAAGGATTCATTCCTCTAACATCTGAATTCTAATACTGAATTTTTGTTCCAGCAGAACTTTAACATTTTGATGTTAACTATTAAAGCTAGTGAAACAGCAAAAAACTGATCACTTCATTCAGATAATTTAGCAGAGAACTCATTTAAGCTCCTCTCTTCATCCCTCCTCCTGCATACACACTGATGAGCAAATCATTTAGAGAGGGGTTTGTCTGCTGACTGTACAGATTTTACTCAGAAGGAAAATACATTCCTCTAATTGCATTCCAAATGGTGAGGATCTGAATAAATGAATAAGTTGTCCCATGAATACAGGAATTAATGAAGAATGATTTCCAGTGGGTTTGTGCTCCATGTTCTCCCTTTTCTAACATTTTGGATGCCCCTGCTTCTCCATGCTCCTATGACCTCCCTATCCTGGCAGTATTTCCAAGTCCTGTCCCCATATCCCATCTAACTCGTCTCCTCCAACGTCAGCTTCTCCCACGAGCTGCTGGCTGCAGCTGCTGGCCGCTCACGTGAGGCCTCCGGCTCAGTCCACGCGGGGCACCCCACCAGTCTGCCTTCTTTCCCAGCCATCCTATCCAGGAACCTCATACAGACTATGAATTTCTCAAGTAATTTCCCTCTGTCAAATCTGATTGAAAATGATCAATTAAAAGATCAATTAAAAATACTTTGACAAGGAGACAGTGTGACTGCAGCCTCTTAGGAAGGGAATAAAAATGTCTTGGAGCAGAGATTTCAGAGTCAGTCCTGCTCTCTGAGCTTCTCAGACCCCGCAATTTTGCAACACAGCATTGCACATAGTATTGCACATTCCTCCCACCAGCTACCGAGGGCAGCAAGGGTATTTCCCATACTACAAGAGTGATTAGAACCAATTCATTACAGCTGTGCAGTGACAAACATCTGAGTTTGCAGATTTCAAGTTAGTCAGGTTCTTAAATCCATCCTGTCCATGGCTTAGATTATTCTGGCTTTCTAGTTTTTTAGATCTGTGTTCTAATTTTGTGTCCAATTAATTTCATGAACAGCTCTCTAATGAACATGATAACACAATAACAAATGGACTGTCAAGGGAGTTTCCATCCTTATAGTTTTATTAATATTTTCCAACAGTTCAGATTTAGCTGGGTTTTTTTTTATGCAATGTATGACTTCTATTAAATGCATAGCAAATGGTGTAAAGTTTCTGTTTTCTTTCCAAAGCTGCTACTGTATCAGTTTCAAAAAAGCAATAATGACACAAAAGGAACCAAGTTTTGACAACATATGCATTCTCCCTAAGGGCAAAAGATTGGCATTTAGTGCAGCTAAGAGGAGTATCTGACCCAAGCATTTCTAATTAACTCTCAACTTGTACACAAAGAAAAGATTTATTTTTATTCTAGTGTTTTTGTTGTAATGTGACTCCAGGAAACAGCAATTAGCTATCATTTGCTGACAACTTGCACTTAGCACTGATTAGGGTTAGATATGAACTATCAACCTAGCACATTACCATAGTGCAACAGCTCATTACCAGCCTAGTTTTCCTAACTAATTATTTCTACTAATTTTTATTTAGGGACCTTTTGGCAAGCTCATCTGAAAATGAGACACTGATGACTTGGTCAGAAATCTGAGCTTTAAACTGTAGCACAGAGGAAAACTAATTCTGTTTGATCTCTTTATGTTCAGATAGATGCCATTTAATGAATGTGATGAATGAGCATCGCATCGCATAGCATAGCAGCACATGTAATTCATTTCCGTTCTCGCACATATGAAAGGAAATATTTGAAGGAAAACAGGGTGAGGGCCTCTCTAGCCCTTTTCCAGCACATGAAAGAGCATCATGCAGGACACCAGAGCACGCTGAGCAGCACTCTGCAGCACTGAGACAGCAGTCGGGACGCTTGCTCCTGTGGGTGTCCTACAAGTGGAGCACAGGAGATCACCAAAGAGGTAATTGCAGACAGCAGAAGGAACATGTCAGGGACTGGTCATGGCGCTGAAATACACTGGAGATGAAGAGGGGGGGAAATGGATTTTTAAACTGCTATTGTTAATGAGTGCAAAGGATTAAAGATGGTAACATGTTCTGAGCAGGAAAGTGAGTCCAATGTAGAGTTTGAAAAGTCTGGATAAATTGAAGATATGAGATATAAGAGTTCTATAGTTAATAACTAATATGACATGACATTGTAAGTAGAAGACAGGCTTAAGGGGAAAGGTATTCTGAAGAAAACTTTGCCTGAAAACCATTTAGGAATGAAAGGATAGGAATTTGAGAAGCAGCATATGACCACATGTAGGGCCCATCCCATTCCCTGCAGGCTAACTATGCTGAAGTTTGTTTTCTGGGGATCGTGAGACTCAACACAGGAACTGCACCCTGTATTTATTGGACCTTACTCCAAATCAAAGATAGAGATAAAATAAATGTATAAAAATATCTTGAAGAACACGATTCTAATGTAACCACTCAAAACATATCCATTGGTGGTCAGTATGTGTGCAATTCGATAGTTGAGTCATGGCACAGACAGAATTGCTGAGCCAGTTCTCTACAGTCATCTAGTCCTGCTCTTAAGGTGATAAGGCCTCTGATTTGTGCTAAGCTGGACTTTTTCCCCAAGAAGGTAGAAAAATCATTCTCTTCATATGAGGGGTTCCTGGAGCAAGCACTGCTCAGGACTCATCTTCCTAAGATCTGCACAGCAGGAAGGATAAAGAATTCCCACTCTTCCCATCTTTCTAGGTCTCCTGAAAGCATTCAGAAAAGTGCTGTACACATAAATCGCTTAAGGTTTTCTGATTTGACAACAAGAAAAGTCTCAGTATGAACATGATCAGAACATAGAGCTGAGGCCTTCATCTAGTATGGGGAGGAAAAAAAAAAAGACCTGGAAAGAACCCCCCACCAACATACTCCTACTGCTTCAACAGAAGCAGTACCCCCACCAACATACTTCCTACTGGGTCTTCAACACCCACCTGGATGTCACCCTGCACCACGTGCCCTGTGCCCCATGCTCTGGGTGTCCCTGCTGGAGCAGGGAGTTGGACTAGATGATCTCTAGAGGTCCCTTCCAACCTCAACCATTCTGGGATAGTGTTACATTTGAATACTACCTTGTTGAGAGTTCATATACAGCTTACAACATTATTTTCCACCCACAACTAAATGTTCCCTATTGAAAAGACATGACGTTTGGTTGTTACTCTCTACATTATCTGTTGTTCTCTTCAAAGTAATGGTCTTTGACAAGAGGACACTTTAGCAACAGAAGATTTTGCTCTCTGACTAGGTATCTATATAGGTATTAATGTACAGCAAATGTTTCTTTAAAGAATCAGGTATCAGTCTACAGGGAAGCACCATTGCCAGATGGAACCTGGCCAATGCATTTAACAAGGTGTGTTCAGGAGTTCCACTTTCTTTTGCATGTATGTGATATAACAGCATTATCAGACAAAAAAAAAATGCTTTCAGTGGCTTATCTCTCTATGATAGATTTCCCTGGTAGAATAAATAAAGCTAAGCCACAAATTTTCTTGGAAAGATTAAAAAAATCTATTTCAGTTTTTGGAATATACCTAATAGATGTGTGGCTACGATACCCGCAGAGACCCCAGGAGCACCCTGGTCCTGCCTTGTCAAGCTGTGACCCTGCCAGGAGCACCAGTGAGAGCCCCACGAGCGCGTGCAGCCGGAGGCCGGAGCAACGCACTGGGATACCCAGCAGCCGGAGCATTCCCTGAACACCACCTCATCACAGCAGTGCTTGCGGGACTGAGACCAGCTCCAGGGCACTTGATGTGCTCCCTCGGAACAGACACAGATGGTTTTGCCAGCTGTGTCACCTACCTCAACTTTGACGCACAGGTGACCCCACGTGAAGGAATCCAGAGGACTGCAGTTAAGTTCGCAAAAAATCAGTGCGTGTCACTGATTTTAATGCCATTTCACAACTCTCACACATCCAAAATGGTAGTACTCAACCAACAAGAAAAGAAAATCTGTTTCAAGTTTAACATGCTTACTTCATATTCTGTATGATGCTAAGATCTTAAAAGCATATCCTGTTTTTTTCTGCAGGCTAAACTCCACCGCAAACAAACATAAGTCTCAGCTGAAAATACACATTTAGGCTTTACAGCTGGAACAAAATGTGACAGCCTTCACATACACGTGTGTTCAGAGTCAGATTTTTCACACTGGCACAGCTGCACCTACAACTGCACCTACAGCAGAGTTACCTTCAATTCCATTTGTCATTAGAACAAATATTCTCAATTCCTCCTCAGTTCTCCGCATAGGAGAAACATCATAGCTGGATAGTGCATATATATAACAGGATATAGCAGTGGGTGCCTATAGGCACTGTCTGACTGAGAACACACATGTTCTCTCTCTCTTTCTGCAGAAGAGCAGTTATTTTTCTAACAAAATACGCCTTGGAAACACATTTTTACATGCACTATATGCTATCCGGGAAACAGATTTGGATACTGCATCTCATTCCCATCCTCTCGCCTAGGCTCATGACTTTAAGGCACATGACTTGGAGTATGTGAGCAACCTTGTTTGCAACAGAAGAGCAACAAAATCTAGGAGCAAAGAAAATTCTGCCTCTCTGTTTATAGCTGGAAGCTGACACGAAAACCACGTTCAGTGCTCAGAAGTCTGCTTCAGGGAGCTCAGGCTCCACCTGCATTGAGAGCAGGAGGTGCTTTCAGCAGTTTGCACCAAAAGCAGCCCCCTCACTTGTTCTCCAGCTGTCTCTGCGTGGATGCCTAGTCCTGCCTGAGCTGCCCAGAGGGACCAGCTCAGCCCACACTGCAGCTCAAGGACATCCTGGAGCCGGGAGCTACAGCAGGATCCCGGGAATGTTTCAAGCAGTGTGAGATGCCTGTGGTGCAGGCAATGGGAGAGAAACTTGGATCAGCAAGAGCATCCATTCCTGCAGAAATGTTTACATGTACAGCAAACACTTCCTTTCCTGAGCCCCCAAATCCCTCCACATCTGTTTCATCTCCCAGCTAAAAGCCCTCTTTTCTTCCACCTGCAGAGACCCAAGCTACAGCTCCCAGGGCCCGGGTATCTCACGGCACCTGGAGTAGCTGCCCCTGTGCTGGCCCGGCTCGTCACTATCCTGAACCTGCCAGGCCAAAGGGAGGCATCTCTTCAACAGCATTGACAAATCAGTTTTGCCACTGGTTTTCCAAATGAGTAAATCTTCCTTTTTTCCTTCCTTTCTTCTTTTTCTTTTTTTTTTTCCCCCCTAAGAGTGCAAAGTAACCAACAGGGAATTAGAGAAACAAATTAGTAACACAAGACTCTTCAAAAATCTGTTTGAAAATAATTTCAAAAATAAGTTTATATATGGCAAATAAGGCAGTTTTGCTGATGAGATAGCTGATAGAAAATACATCTATCGAAGTTAAATTTGCTGTCTGAAACTGATTTTATCAACTCACACTTTCTGGCAAACATACCAACTGATGGGATTTATAAACAAAATTAAAAAAAAATCAAAACTATTTAATCTTCTACAGCAGAAGAGGGAACTAATTTTAATATTTCAGAAGTTAGCTCTAACCTGCTTAACTCTAAAAAGTCAATGCATATTTTAAAAAATTCACTTCACATCTGCTCATTGTGTACAGGCCTAGAGGCAACTACCAGCCAGAAAACTTTGATCATTCAGCAGCAGCCAGTTAATATCTGAAGGGCAGCAGGAGGATTCTCTTTATTTCTTTCCTCTCAAACATGCTATGAAAATGAGAACTTTAAAAAAAAAAAAAGGGGGGGATATGGAAAAACAACATTTTGCAGTTGCAAAGGCACTCAAACACTCCAGAGGAGGCAAGATAAGCTGGTCAAATTATCTACCATTTACAAGCACATAATTCTCCGCAAAGCTTCTAGAGCCTGTTTTAGAGCAAAATGCTGACCCTCAAAATAAAAGATGTTTTATCATCAGACACGTTCACATAAATCCAGAATAATGTCACCTGTTCAGGGGCTGCAGTAGGTTTCTCATTGGTAGAACAGTCTGAGAGGAGTCTGAAGAAAAACTCTTCAGTTATTGCCCCAGAAAGTATAAACAAAGTTCTTGTTTATTTTTAAGTTATGTTCATAATCTTTCATTCATCTCCTGCTTTGAAGAGAAAAAGCAAATAGCCCTGCTCATGTCACATTAGTGACCATGAGTCCCTATTTATCTTGAGCTACAAATTCAGTCACAGCCTCATCTGAAGCAATTCCTTCCCAATTTTCACATACATTGATTTCACCAGTCACATCCCTAGAAATCCCTAGCAATCCCATCACTAGGTAACACTTAACCACATACTGCCTCTTTCACAAATTAAGCTGTAAATCGTCAAATACTGAACATGAACCACTACATACAATATCCCTTTAGCAAGGATTTCAGGATTATCTCATCTAATTACATATAAGCATGTTTTCTAATCTGTGGGTTTAAGCCAAAGTGCAGTAAAAGACTTCCATTGACTTCACTGATTTTTGGATCAAGAACTGTGACAACTTGATTATGCATTTCAAAGAAGAAGAAGAAAACATGTTTAAAAGGTAAGCTAACTGTGAGGGAAGAAAGTAGCAGTTAACTGAAATCAGTTGGCACACAAATGGATTGGGCATCCCGTGCCCCTGCCAGGACACAGTCCTGAGGAAGACACCAGTGAAACTCTCTGGATTTCCTTGACTGCTTCTAAGTGTAACTCTAGTAAATCGTTCATTTTCAAGCTGCTAAACATAGAAGGAAATCCTAATAGACACACAAAAACATGTTATACTACTTATTATTTGTTTACTGTCTGTCAGGTGCAGGCAATCTCCCTTCCTCCTTCACTTTCCTAAAAGTATGAAGATATATTGTCAAAATGGAAACAAAGCTATTGAAACTTCTTAGATATTTGGCCCCGAACTCTGCACCTGTTCGTTCAAGCCAAGTCCCTAAGCAATGCTAAATTGCTAATGGCAGTGCATTTGGCAGCTGCATGCTGCTTTTTGCTTTTAAACCAGTCTACCCATGAAGGGCTCATTTCAACTCTTGGGAAGCAATTCCATGATCCAACAGCAACTGTTAGCACACTTTCCGGCTTCCATCCCTCTGTTTCATAAGTATAAAAACCAACTCTGCCACATTGTCTCACCAGCATCAATTCTCTCCTCCTGTGAGTATTCATACCTTTGAAATACTACAGAGCAGTTGTCATCTCCCCTCTCAGAGGTCTCCTTCCTCCTGCAAGCAATGAAGCTTCATTTCTATTGCACAGTTGTTCCAGGTTGAGTCACCCTCTCATCTCAAACCTTTCATCATTCTTCTTACTTCTCTTTTAAATTCCCTTCAGCTTGTAGCCTTTTCATAGTGTTGGAGAACCAAATGCAAACGAGCTATTGTAGGGGCTACGCATTGGCTCAAGGGAGAATTATTTTCGTTGGTTGTCCACTGTGGGATTTCTCTGCTTTTCTGCCCAAAGTGACACTGGTTTTGCACAGGGATGGAAGGGTCAGCGGGGAAATGAAAGCTAATTTCACAGATAGTATCTGTACACAAGTGTTCAAGGAACTGCAGTTAACCAAAAACTACACATGTGAAGTAATAAAATGCCAACTAAACAAAAATCTCAACTTGCTTTTTGATAATTTGCTGCCTTGCACAGGCAGGATCTACTCATTCCATGAATGCGACTATTTAAAAATTGTTCAATTAAACATTAAATGAATCATCTCTACATTTGCATGAGAGAAAATGTATTAGTGCTCAATTGAGCCTGAACCAGCTGTGGAACAGGTGAGAATAAACTGCTGGATAGTCTGACTGAAGCACTATTAAGGTTTAAGATAGCATTTTAATGAATTAAGTGCAGATTAATTTGTGTATGAAATCACTACAACCGCCTATTTGGGCCCCAATCAAGTTATATTTGAGCAATAACTGCACGCTGCTGGATTGCTTGTTCATTAGCCGCTACATTTGTGCTGGCCCTGGATCAGCCTCGTGCCCTCCCTGATACAGCTATAGGCTACTGACAGGAATGGCTCTTTAAATGCAATTAGCAATTGCCATTAAGTCTGGCTATAAACTACAAGCACTTTGCTCCTCATTGCAGCTTGCAGTCCATCATTATTTGCTTGCTGCAGTATCTATCCAGAAGTAATCTCACCGTGTAGCTCAAAAGCATCAAAGGAGCTGGCTCATGAGGTCTGCTCCTTCCCTCCAGTGCAGTGGTGCAGGAAGCAACCACGTCAGCTGAACCCTGTTGTAAAACTGGAGTAGCAGGGGGCTGTGGCCAGGGAGGGCAATGGCATTGCCTACATCCTCCACACGCCTCCACTCCAACATGCCCTATGTGTTGCCATCCTTACGTCTGGCAGGTGGGAGTTGAGAACTCCACGCTAGGGAATGGCACGCCGTGACTTTGTGCTCCACTGAAGCTTTTCCTCAAGGATTTTGCCCACTCTCCTTGTTAACTTGAGCATGAAACACTGTGAGGTAAGAGATGTGCAGATACAGCTCAAACCTTGTACCATCACCTGTACAAGCTGTTGTACATTAAAGCACAGTGTTAATGAAGCCTACAACACATGTTGCCGGAGCATGCAGCAGTCGTTATCATCCCACTCTTCAGCTGCAAATTAAATTTCACCCTAATAGAATGTAAGAAGAAGTTTTTCAACATTCAGACTGTGCATTCCTGATTCTGCCTATCAGCTGCATGGTGTTCACCAGAATAAAGAAATTTGTCAGAAATTCCACCTAGAAAAGCTGTCAGCTACAGGAAAAAAGAAAAGAAAAAAGCTGAATAAGTATTTGCCAGATGCTCCAAATGCTCCTCGCAGCTGCACTGCCAGTGTTTCAGCGCTCACCTCCTGCTAACATCTCACTGCTCTTCTTCCCCTTTGCCAAGCCCGCCAGCCCGGGGCAGGTCTGAGGGGCAGCTCACGTGCTGCAAGACGGCTCTGCTCCAGCGGCCGGCACGGCTGCTAGCCAGGCTTCCGGCCTGCCAACCTGGTGGCCAGTAAGCATCATGGAAACATGTTTCTGTTCTTGAGCAACTTCTGTTTCTGGTAGCTAACTGGGAACTACTATACACTCAGCAAGGCCTCTATTGACAGCTCTCCGACGGCTGAGTAACTCTGGAGTGTTTCTTAGTTGGGTTCGTTCTGATTGGGCTCACCTCTTTTTCTCCTTTTCTTTGCAGTTCCTGTCTGTGGATTGTTGCCTCTTCTCTGCCTTGTCTCCCAGTGTCTCCTGGAGCTCTTCCGTTCACCTCAGAGCCTTTCCCAGTCTTGCCGTTCCGTTTTAGTTCTCCCTCCCACAGGCCCTCCTGGTTTTCACTTTCCCCCCTGCCTTTATCTGCTCTCACATTTCCACAAGTAAACCAGCAAAGTATTTCTTTACCCACTTGTAATAAATTAACCATTATTTCTATTTTCACAACAGGAGTGCAGATTCCAATCAGCACCATTTTTTTGAGACTTTCTGTGGCTTTTATGTCATATTCTCATTGAGGAGAAGCATAAGTACTGGAATCACTCAAATGAACAAAAAAATTTAATTGATCCTAAGTTTAGGCAAGGATGGAAACAACAAGCCATTTCTCAGCAAGCATACGTTTCAATTTTCGTATTAATTTCTTGGGCCTAGCAAGCAGATATGGTTGTGCAAATCCTACAAAATTAAGATTTAGCACACACTTGTAAATAAGAATAAATTTTACAGTACTAATACTATTTATTATACAAGGGCATTCCTGGCAATAAAAGCCATATCCAGTAGCGATATTGTCCATTACCACACTTATAAGGAAATTTCTTCCACATATTATTTGTTACTGCCAATTCTTACAAAATACAAAATGTAGAAAAAAACTCCCTAGAATTGCACTAGAGGAGTCTTCCCTCATGATACTGCATCTTCTGAGCTTCAGTAGGAGGAACATGAGGATGATCCCCGAGACAGATGCAGGATGCCACTATGTGCTCAGCAATAAGCAAGATGCAAGCCCTATCCACATCTTCCACTGCTACCAAAACACACAGGGCCTGGTGCTGTGCTAAATATAATTTTATAGTGCTTCAGTTCCCTCGACGGCTATGGAGTTATTCCTGATTTATGCAGGGATAAAAGAGAGTATAGGAAAGTTACCACTATTATGTGAGTACACTTGCTGTAATGGGCAGTCTCTTTCAATGCCATTGCTTTCAAACCAGTTTAACTCTGGCTTTATTCCCGCACCTTCCTTTTCTCCTGATTGACACCTGCCAAAGAATCTTTTAATACATATTAATCACTTTTGCAGCCTAATAGGTGAAGCAACAAAGAAATACAGGTACAGTTTGAATAGTGCAGCACCTCTGCCACTGATTAGTTAATTACAGGTGCCGTTTTCAGCTTTGTTGAAGTTTCTTATGAACTAGTTTTCAGATTTCCTCATCTGTGCCTGAAAAGTTTTCACTGACCTGCTTCTTATGAGAAAAATACTCTCAACATATTCTCCAAATGCAAATGCAAAGGCACAAAGGAAGAAAACCAAAGTTCTCTTCCCAGCTCTCTTCACACATATTCTTTTTTCACTGATTAAGTTAGTAGAGTTAAAGAAGAATGCTGATGGATACAACCATCTATCTAAGAGAATATGGATCACAGGATTCATTCAAATTCCATTTTTGCTTTTTACTGCAATAATCAATTAACAACTTAAATGAAAAACATGACATACAGTGTATTCTTTAGGTTGTTTTTATACTACAGTATATAATATAATTATATAATTTATATATACTTTTATATATATATAATATATATATATATAATTATAAATAATAATATATAATCTAATGCTTTCCCACTTTTTCCTCTTCACTTTAAAGCAAAGATAGTTTACCCTTGAGCAAAAAAAGGTCAGATTCCACATGACACTGGGAACACTTGCTTGAGATCTTAATTATAAAAAAGTTATATGACTATTATATGACTATTACAAAGTCTTTTTTTTTCTTGTTCATTTTTATAAACGTGAATAAATAAATTCTATGTTTTTCCTTGCTGCAAGAAAGGAAGGATTATCCCACTGTTTAAGTACTAGATTAGATCTTAAATGTGGTGGCTGTGCCACTAATCTCCTGTGTAACCTTCAGCAAATCACTTAGACCCATTTTTATTATTATTTTCTGTAGATAAAGCTAAAGAAAAAAAAAGCAAAACAAATAAATAAAGCAAATACAAACCAAAACAAGTAATAGAAAACAACAGAAAGATGTAAGATCTGGGAATTTAGGAGGAACTGCAACCATCAGAGGAAGAAGCAGGAGTGCAGAGAACAAGATTCACTCTCTTGCACCTGTCCAAATTTTTATCCTTGGATAAACATAAGCATCTAGTTCAAATCACAGGATGCCTCCAGAATCACAAGCACATGGGGCAGCCCATGAAGAAACAAGGCTATTAGGTAAAACAAGCAGCAATTTCCGAAACAGAAATTCGTACAACCTTGCACTGTTCTAAACAGTTTGCTTACATTTTTGTAGTCATTAAAATGTATAAAAATGGTGATTTCCACAACAGCATTGCCATGAATGATCACCCCTCCTGTTGCCTAGCAACGGCAATAATTTTGGAACGGTGAGCTCCGTGAACGGGGATCTGGAGTTTGGGCAAACGGGTATTCATCGGAGGGCTTAAAACACATTCATCTCGGAAATAATGCAGCACTAATGTAGAGCTGAAATGCTTTCAAAAAAATAAAACGGCAGCAACAATTATTGTAGCTTAGGAGAACCTTTCCCCTACAGCAGGTCTGAGCCCTGTCAAACTTGGAGTTCAGTTCTTTGCTGTCCTTTGGGGTGGCAAGTGGCCCTTTCCAGTGTTTATGAAGACATTGAACCTTCTTGAGGAGGAAATCATTCCCTCCCAGTCTTCTGAGGGACTTGCTCCTAACTCAAGGGCAATGGAAACTGGTGACACTAAATGGCAATGCGTTTCAACTAGATAAAGAGTGAATTCTGTGTTCAGATGATCCATACTAACCTGGAAGAACTTGCTAGGTCCTATCATGGCAGAATTATCTGCTTAGTAAGATTCAGAAGAGGTCTGGACATCAACAGTTACAAAGGGGTAAGCAAATGCTGTATTAGAGAAATATTACATGTACGTATATGAAAGATAAACCCTTAAGCATCAAGGTATAGTCATTCATTAGCTGCTTGTGGCTGCCCATTACAGGGATTCTTACCCACTCCTGAGAAATATGCGGAATCCAGCTTGGCTGAGAGACAAGACCACCAAACAAATCAACCTGGCTTTGTTTAATATGAGAATTTCTACCTTATTTTCTTACACGTGTAATAGGCAAGTTCATCCCAAAGCTCATATAAATCTGTGCTACTGCTCTCAAACTTCCCTTCTCTCACAGGGGAAAAAGATTCCGGTTTTTGGCTTCAGATGCTCTGTAGCCTTATGGATAACAACAGAAAAGAAATGCAAAATTCCTGGATGCCAGCACGTGTTTTTCATAGTGAGTCTAGACAGAGGCACTTTCACCCCTGGCATAAACACTCAGGCCACTGAAGGCAATGCAGTAGCATCTGCTTATACCAGCCATGAATCCAAACCAGTCTTCCCTACACCTACTACTGGCAGATAGGAGCCTGGATGCAGCAATGGAATTTGACAGCTTATGGAATCTGAGTTTAGAGGATTAAATTCTGCAGCAAGAGAAAAATCTGGTGTCTACATTGCTCTAAGATCCTGGGAGATGCAGGTTCACAGGCAGCCATACATGGCTGACTGACAGGCTGCCACAAAACACCTCATGACTGTTTAACAGTTCAGGGAAAAATGCTCCATTTTGACTGCTGCTCTGTGGAAATTTCCCGACACCCCAAACACACCGCACAGCACTGTGGCATGAGGAAACACTCATGGTGTTAACCTTCAGGGTCTCTCAAAAATAGCAGCTAACAAAGTTTTGACTTTACCCTTCCCAATGAAAGGGACCGTCCCTCAAAGGGAGGGGAATGACCTCAGCTAGCCGGCCTCGTAGGTGCTCTAAATGAGAGGCGCTGCTGGCATCCATCCCTCGGCAGCTCCCAGGGCAGAGGGGAGACCGCGGGATGCTCCACACACGTCCTGCTCCACACGCAGCCTGCTCCATGCGCTGCCTGCTCCACATGCTGCCTGCTCCGTGTGCAGCCTGCTCCACCTGTGTCCTGCTCGACACGTGTCCTGCTCCATGCGCGGCCCGCTCCATGCGCCTCTGTGTCCATGGGCAGCGCGTGCTGCACGGCTCCTGCTGCGCCAACCCTGGGTCTGCACAGCCCCTGTTTCCACTGCCCAGGAGCAGACCACCGAGGGGAAAAGCAAGTCTTCCACCAGAGGAAGAGACAACCTATTCCTAAATTTGTCAGCGTGCTTTTCAAATTAGATCTTAAAAGTCCACCTTGGAAAAAGAGACACGGAGCCTGTTCCGCAGATGACAAACTGTGCCCGTACACTACGCTCGCCTAACAGGAGCACATTCGGGAGGAGACGCTGACCTAAGGAGGCCTCCTCCCTTCTCCGCAGGGCAGCCGGGGCCCGGGGCCACGCTGCCGAGCCCGCCGGAGGGGACGGCTGCTGCAGCGGGCGGCACACGCAGCGCAGCGGAGCGGGACGCGCTTCTCCCGCCCTGGCACCGCCAGGAAAGACACCTGCGGCGTTTGGCAGCCGTTCTTTGCACCGACAGTTCTAGCCGAGGGAGCATCGCCACCATCTTCTCCCTATTCCTTCGGTCTGCCTTCCCTTTAATCCTTAAAAACTGATAAGAAGGAAGACATGTTTTTGATCACGGTAGTTTAAGCTTCATTTTGCCAAGTGTAGAGTTCAAGCTATCACCATGCTGCAAACAGGAAAATGATGCACCAAGTAATTCATGAATGTTTCTATGTGCTTTTGTTCAGCCCCTTGGAATATAACTGAATTTCAGAAATTCAAGCATTTTTGAAGAGCAGATTTTAAACCTAGATTGCCACTTTCAAAAAAAAATGGTATATCAGGTTTTCAAACCAATCTGCCACTACGAATTGAATGTATTCAATGACAGAAAAATCTTTTAACCAAATTCAATCCATATTTAATTTCCAAAACTAAGACAAAACCAAGTAAATAAAAGTTGTCAATACCCTACAGTTTTGAATGAACATGTGAAAATAAGAACCTGTTTGCATCCTTTAAAAAAGGAAAACAGGTGAAATTTATTGAATAAAATACGTGCTGTGAATGACTTTCGTGGGTTAATTTTTCATGTCATCCCGTTGCTCCTGCAGCCAGACTTCATGAACGTGTCCTTCACAAATGGTGACACTCATTAGGATTCTGATTACAGGAGGCTCCTGAAGGCCACTGCCTGTGACGCCAGCCGCTACTCCCTACACGTTAGCCTAGAGAAAAGCCATCCTGCTCACAAAATCAGGCTCCTCCTGAAAAGGAAGGCTGCATGACTGTCTGGGGTGGGTAATGAATTCACACTGCTCTCAGACAGGCACACATGACAAATTGGCTGAGACAACAATGAAGAGAAATGCGGACAAAAAGTTCCCGCTCTGTGAACATTTCCTCTAATTTCACAGAAACTACCTGCAGGAGCAAAGGCCACCTGTCTGGTGTGACAAATGAGGCCTAGTTCTTTTTGCAAGTGAAAAGTTGATACTCGGATTCAAACCAGACAAAGAATAAAAATTACAGTAACCTTGGACCACAGGAGCAATCTTGTAACTAAGATGTACATTGATTTTGACAGATATTTTCAAGAAACATAATAAACAGCAAAATAATTTTCTTCTACAGTGTTTTATTATGGGGGCAACTTTTGTCACAGTGTAATAACTACGTAACTGGATCCCAGATTCCGTGAGGTATTAAAAAATCTTTCAGCAACCCTAGAAAGCAAAATCCCAACACACTTAATTTCCATCCTTAGGGCCTGTAAGATAATAGGAGTCTATTTTGGCAGGCTTCCTCCTTTGAAACCTGAATGTTAAACATAGCGTTGCTAGCAAACTCAAGGCTAGCTCATACAACAAGGAGCCTTAGACAAGTTTTGCTATTTCCCCAAAAAGCACTGAACTGACCTTAGTATTTCAAGACTGCCTTGATTACCCCAAGACTGCCCTGATTACCACAAGACGGCCTCAAGCCCGAGGAAGCGAAGGGATCCTCTCACCAGGTGCACTGCAGAGGCTCACTTACTTGTAGGGGATGTGCTTGCTGCCGTTGACGAGGGCGAGGATGACGTTGCCCAGCGCTGACAAGGAGAGGCACAGGCCCGAGCTGCCCTCCCGGTTTTTGCTGAGCACTTTCACACAGCTCCCCAGGTCAATCAGGTGCAAGCGGCTGCGGCCTCCGGACACTGCCATGAGCGAAGGAAGCCAAGAGTTAGTGTGTGCCTCTTCTCGCCCGCTCCACAAGCACCTTCCCAGGAAAGCAAAAGACTTGGCGCTACTTTCCAAGAGAAGGTTCCCTCCCCAACAATATGACCAATAACAAGCTGCTGGGGACCTGCTAACTCTCCTTCAGCCTTTACTGCTGCATGCTGCTGTTCGCTACTGACTTGCTTAAAAAATTGCCCAGGCTTTCAGTGATCACAACTCCTGCGGTTTTCTCTCTGTGGGAGTCACCAGTGTGCCTTCTTTTTTAAATATTGCTCTAATAGCCTAAATGAGCTGGTGATATGTTACTGCCTGGGATTGCTGGGCTGTCCAGAAATGTATAGGCTCTTCTCTTTCCCACCTCAAAGACTGGACGTCCAGAGAAACTGTAGCATTCTGTGTGATACCTACTTCTGTTTTAAGATGATATACTTTTATATTACCACCTGCTTTAACAAAAGGTTTGCTATGCTTATGTCATCTCTGCCCCCACTAGATTTTCATTGTTTCTAAAGGAGTATTTAGGAAGACTATTGAAACCCTTCTAGAACATCACAGGTGACCACTGGGTATCAACTGATGAACTCCTACTGTGTGATGCAGAGCTGAGACACATGAAGAACATCTTTTCAAGGAACTGTTACAATATTTCATATGATTCACTAAAACTACCAGGACTTATTCCTAAATCTTCAAAGTTCAAGTTGGAGACTACAATTTAGTTCTTCCTTTTTATTCTTCTAGACTGTGCAAGAATACACTGTTTGCAATTGCAAGGTTGTTATCACTGTATGCTGCCTTTAAAGACTAAAAGTCAAAAGGCTTGACAATTTCAGCCAGGAAACAACACAAAGAAGCAAACGTTGTGAACTTAAACTGAACTACAGGTGGATGCCTAGGCACAGAATTAGAGAGAAGAGAGGAGACTCCGGTATCAGCATCACCAATTTTAATAGTGCCGCTATGAATCTACCCTGAAAAGCAAATCAGTGCAGAAACTTACATTTCTGTTATTTCACAATTCACTGTTTCTCTCTAAAAGGTAGTCTGTTAACAACAGAGAAGTTGCATTTTCTACCTGAAACCTCTTGGCAATTTACCTAAGTTTGATTCCTTTTTGGCATCAGCATCATCCTCAGTAGTAAGGACTCTCCCCTACAGATACTTTCACCTCTTCATATTTGAACTTCTACCATCTTCACAGGAAACTCTTAACTTATTTCACAAAAACAGGGAAGCTGTATACCGGAGAGAGCCGCAGCAATGAAGAAGAATCTATTCTAGTGAAAGACACTAAGGACTGAATGTCATTACCTTATTGTTGCCTGGTTCACCTTAAAGGATTAGTGGTAACAAAACTAAATTTTCAGTCTAGTAAAGTAAATTAAGTAAATAAAGTTTTGACAAAGACAGATATCGGGAGAGAGTGGCAGTTTTATAAAAATGATTTTCAGAACAGCTTTCTAAAAAATTCATTTGAAGTTACAGTAAAAGAATTGTCTTTACTTTCTCACAGGTTAATCACATGCAGTTGCCCATGTCATATTAATGCTGTTCAAGGAGTGAGAATTAATATTTTGAAAGAACCAGTGTACTGCGACCTTGCAATATGTGCAGAAAAATCTGAATTGAATAAATCAGCTAAACAGTAAGTTGCATGGGTAAGTATGGCATGTGGAAGAGACAAAATATGGAAGGCAGAAGAAGCAACCTTGGCAGTATCTCTGCCTGGGCACTCAGGTCTGGAAGATGGGAAATAATCTTAGCTGCCAGCTAAATGGGAGCTTGTTGACTGAAATGGGTTATAATTTTCTATGTATGGGGAAAAAAAAGACTGCTTCTCTTCTTAATGACGATAAACATTTGGATATGGAGACAGGAAGGTAGTAGGAAGGTTTTCATACAAAAGGTACTGAAAAAGAAGAAAAGATCATTTTCCTTTTTGTCGGTTAAATAAACACTTGCTCTCATGAAAAATCCATGGTTCCATGATGAACCCAGGAATGAGGACTAGGTAGACCTATCTGAAGTACCTCTAAGTATTATTTAGGAAGAGACATTTTTATTTTTAAGCTCGTACGTCAAGCACTCCTTAAACAGAAGCTATAAATACTTCCACATCTGAGTTTATCTCTACACAAATAAATTCATGGTCATTCTGAGACAACTCTTTAACTTAGGCATCTTGTAAAAAAATGGCACTGGGAGTGGGAGGAGGCCACTTCACAAGCAAAGATGGCAATGGCCATAGTATGATAGGGACACTGGAAATATCGGAGGTTTGCAGACACTTTGCTTTCATTGCTTGGGCACTTCTTCTTGCCACAGACATGCTTCTGCATTTAGCAGTTGTGATACCCAGCCATGGTATGTGGGCATGCAGCCTAGGGTTGGGAGGTGCCACAGGATGTAAAAGGAAATCCACGACAGGAAATAACTGCATGGAACTATGTGAAGACGATGCTTGCAAGTTTCTACATATTGGCAACACAGTGATATGTGATTACAGCATTTCCCAGACATCTTTGTAGACAGAAAGTCTGAGTAATAAATAAACATAGAAATCATAGACACTGAAGATGCATGTACCTGCTAGCTTAACTTAAAAGATGTGAAAAGAAAGGCATAAAAGATGTCTTTTATGTTAAATGTGTTAAAGCCGGTGACAAAACTCGACGAAACTACAAATCTGTTTCAATTGCAAATGAGAGGAAAGAGAAGAAAGAGAAGAGAAACAGAAAAAAAGAAACTGATTAGAAGTTGATCTTGGCAGCCAGGCATTTGAAATGCTGTAACAGCCCCTACATTACACTCCAACCCATTAAAGAGGCCTGTGGAAGTTTAAGCACCCTGCTATCAATGGTGCTCACTGGGAAGCATCCACATGTGCTACAGAGCTGTGCTGGAGCGGAAAGCCAAGCTTCCCCAGGGAACAGCCCGGGGCGCAGGCACCCTCTGACCTGTCCTTGCAGGACCCTCACGCTGCTCTGAGTACAGAGGGAAGCGAAGGCTGCCAGAAGTTCCTTTTGTGAGTATTCTCCAATGATTCTGCTTAGAAAGACAGGGAAATGTGCTTAGTTACTGCTGCTGACTGCCAGTGGCTTACTGAATTCTATATATAATAAGTATGTCTGTTGCTGTCATTACTGGACATTGGAGAAACAAAAGAAAAACAAAAGAAATCACTGTCTTTCAAATTGTAGTCACATTGTTTGCACACATATTCCTATTACGCAGGCTGAAGAAATCCAGAACAAGAGAAAGGAGCAGATCTTTCATTCCTATTTAATTTACAAGTCAAAATAAGCCATGTTTTTTAGCATGACAGATTCACTTGCTTGATCTGAAAATTATTTGTTAGGCAAGTTTCTTGATCTGAAAATTAAGTTATTTGTTAGGCAAGCTCTCAGCTGGTGTGCCTGGCACCTACAGAGGGCAAGAAAACTGGAATATCCTAACACTTGTTTTTGTCTATGGCCACAGAGACTTCGCAGAGCTGACAGCTGAAAAATGAATATGCCAGTCCTGCCACAATTCCATTTATTTCAATGGTGCTAAGCGTACTTCATGACATCCCTGGTAATGAATCTTACCAGGAGATAAGCACAATACCAATGTGTTGTTCTCACAGTCATGTTTCTGACCAAAACCATACGTTAGCCAGCCCTTTAATCTCTGACCCTATAGAAGTTGAGTTTCTTTCGTTTTTTTCTTTTTTTCTTTTTTTTTCTTTTTTTTTAATCCTTTTACTGGAATCTGTATCTCTCCTATCTTCACGTTGTTTTCTGAGAAGTCCTTCATTACAGCAAGAGACACTGATAATCACTAGGCGCCCTTCCTGAGCAGCTGGAATTCCCCCTCACGCAGTTATCAGGGAGATCTGACCCTGCCTGGCTTAGGAGGCCACTCCGATATGGAAACTTGAAGACAGGAGGTCGTGTGGCCAGGAGATGAAAATATAACTGTGCGCAGCGGACAAAGCATCTCACATTATAAGCCTACAGGGAAACTGATTTTTTCCCCTCCTTTTACTAGGTACATTTGAAAGCAGTAAGAAAGGATGGTGTGCACATATAGGTGAATAGTCTGGAGTTGTGAGTAACTGTAATAATAATCCCCGCAAAATTGTCCGTCTTTATTCCTAACAACCAGTCAGCCTGAGCACTCAGAGTCTTCCTTTCCACCACAGGGTGGTTAATTAATAAACCTTTAGTTAATTGAGTTTTCTGGCTGCCAATTCCACAGGGCTTATTACACATGCAAACTACACTTTACAGCAACTTCCTGATTTTCTTTCTTTTATTATAAATCCAGTCAATATAAATTCTCTGCATCAGACATTAGACATCATTAACACTGCAGTGGTGTCCACCCACTACAGACAGGCTTGCAGTCTATTTCTAGTCCTAATTACAAATAACTAATGCAGAGCCAGGAGCTGAAATAGATACTACTTTTGCAGAACTGTTTAAGTCCACAAATTTGAAAAAGCAGAGGTCTCCATTGCTCTTTAAGTAAACACTTTTTCTGTGGAAAAAAAAATAACAAAAATGTTTTTCAATGGGAATATCTTGTTTGGGACACTTGGAACAATATAAATACAACAACTAATTACCATACTATTATGATCAGTGTAAATCAAATGAAAACTTTGAAAAAAATTAAGAACATGTGAGTAGACGTGGCAGGTAGTGGAAATGTCATTCTCTTCCTGTACCAAAGGAAACCTGATGCATAGATTTATGCAAGTCAGCGAAGGCATGTATGGCAAAGAGAGGGGGCAGGAGAGCTCTGTGTCCCTGCAGCTGGGCCACCAACTGCAGCTCCAAGAGAAGCCCAACTCTGTTTCTGCACAGGCCTCAGCTTCTGTGCACTCTGCCCTGCATGGGCACTACACTAGAATAGTTACTGTAAAGGTGGCAGGGAACTCCCACAACACTTAAATCTGTAACCTCAGCACTGGAGCTATCAAACACAGTAATGTTAAAAGTCAGTCTGAAGAGCTGCAGAGCAGTTTTTGTTTGCATGTAGAGGCCCACATCATGCTGAGAACCAACTGTCAACCAACTGTCTCTGCACAAGCAACTAAATTGACAGATGATATTAACAATCTTCACTTATTTGTGGCCTTTGCCGGATCTTTCCAGACAGGCAGATAGGCTGCTGGTGTAACTGGGCCCATGCCATTGTTGCCAGTGGCCAAGCCTGCTAGATTTCACCTTTAGAGAGCACTGTGCAACTGGAGGCAGCGGGGGGAAGCAGAGGGAACGGGCACTTACTTCCGCCCTTGCCGCTCTTCTCCATGCGGTACTGGTAGATGTGCAGGGTGAAGAGCATGTGGGAGTTGCGGTGATCCTCCTCGTCGCAGTCTCGCTGGCTGCTGCGGCGGGCGGCGATGGCTGCGTCCAGGAAGAAGGCGGCCTTCTCCGCCGTCGGGGCCCGCAGCTCACTCTGATTCTGCAGCTGCAAGTCAACGGAAAGAAAAAATCATTGAGGAGCCCCAGGAGAATCCACTGCCATCAGAGTGCAATGTTGATACACTGGTTTCTGGTGGGACTGAAGAGGACGAAATGCTCTATCAAATATGACCTGCCACTCATCTCTGCTGACGTGGAGAATTATACCAAGTCCTACAGATGAACCCAGGTTTTTGAGGGTTCCTCACTGGAGCACCTCTAGCGGCAGCTGTCATGCATAAATCTAGCAGCTGGAAATTGTCCTAGGGGCTGGACGGAGATGTCTAAGTCTGCTCTTTCACTAGAATTTTAAGTCATTCACTGCAGCTCATTGTTTTTGCCACCGCTTTTGTTTGTTGGTTGTGCTGCACTGCCTGCCGTGGTAACCACTGTGTCCTTATGGCTATCAAAGAAATACACAACCTGGGAAGACATAAACCCCAAACCCACAGCTAGTGCAGGCAGGCAGGAGCAGGAGTATGTGTTACCCTTCGAGTTAGGAAGGAGCAATCCAGTCGGCAGATTACACAGGGAAATAACAGGACTGAAGCTTGCTTTCCACTCCCAGAGCATGTGGGAGGCAGCACAGAAGAGAAGGCTTTTCCCTTATGCACCTGTTCAAGAGACAGGGCCATCCATTAAGAGGAGCAGGACAGGTAACGTACATAACTCTCAGTGGCTGGACCTCAATCACAGCCACCAGCCTGCTCTTATCTCTCCCAAGTGATAGAGAGCATATGAGGGCAGATATTATTAACCCACGGCAATGCTCGGCATGCATGTGTGCTTCGTGTCACCTCAGATTAGTCTGCCTGTGGAAGGGATGTGTGACGGGGTAATCTGATGGCATTAGCTTGGCGGTGCGCAGAGCCGGCCCCCAGCCCCAACACAGACTTGTTTTGTCTGGCTCAAATTCAGTGAGGAATTCCCATTCTGTGCGCTTGCTTCTGAGCTATGTAATCCAGCTAAAAACTAAGTTCTCCCTAAAGAAGGCAGCGCTCCTGTCCTCTCTTTGTGTTCACTAGCCAGCTTGAGGAGGGATGTTGCTGAGGTTTTTCAGTGAACCACGTTAGCTAAAGGCTAAGTTTTCTCTAAAAAGAGAAGGGGCCAATAAGGAGTTAAAAATAAGCAGAAAGCAGGCCAGTCTTTAGAGTGATTTCACTAATGTAAGCAACAAGAAAATGTGCATACTTGGAAAGGTCCAATGACAGACCGAATGGCATATGGTGATTATTCATTTGCTGTACACATTGCTGATTTTGCATATCTATATGGCTATAATGTAATATCCTGCCTCGCACAGAACTTTTCATCTCGGAATTCAGAGAATTCACTGGCAGGACACATGACTCCAGAATGTCATTGTATCTTGAACCTTTACATTTCTAAAGGTGCACAAATAAAAAAGCCTTTTTGCTCCCACTTTCATTCAGTCTGTTACACTACAGAGAGACTGAGATCTCTCATGGAAAGTATTTTTTTCTGTACTGGCCTAATACGGCTGTTCATCTGTACGTATGTGACAACAGCAACAGCAATGGACTAATTATTACTATTGCTAGTATGCTTAAATGTTTCAGTGAAGAATTAAGCTTTAAAGAGGAGACGGTTGTTACAGTTATGTAACCTTGATACATATGCTAATCCCCATCACAACTGGCCCGTATATCTTCCCAATAGTCTCATGATTTATGATCTTGGGGGATGTGAAAGATGTTTTATAAATCCTCACAGATTTAAATGGCCAAGTCTCTTCCCTCCTCCATCCTTTTCCCCATCCTTGGATAGGTAGAGCTCTGCAATTTCTGGATGAAAGTGGATATTGCCCTTAGGGCTGAAGGAATGTATCCACACTCCACCATGCTAGTTTGCCTTCTCCTCACCTGCTCAAACAAAACCTAGATTCATTCCACCACAGACTGCAAAAGGAAAGAACAGGCCTTTCTTCCCCCCATACCAAGAGAAAAATAATAATAAAAAAAATGTAGGGCTGCTGAAACTTCCTAATGGTTACCTGGGAAATACATGAGCCAGACAGTCATTTTTGCTAAACCTCCAAACCTGAGGAGAGTTGGAATTATTCTTGGCTTGCCCAGCTCAGGAATTTATTCCTTGGCAACAATTAATAAGTAGCGATTAATGCTTCCTACAACATTACTAATGCAAGTGCTATAAATAATGTAGTTTACAAAGAGATAAACAGCCATATAAATGGCCTCAAGCTATTTGTGCAGTACTGTAAATATTTTAGCTTGTTGCTTTACAAAAGAGAGATCACACTTTTTTTTTCTTTTTTTCTTTGGAAGGAGGTGAATTTTTGTTTGCACTGAATGTTTTCACATTTTATTGCAAATACAGACCCCTGCTCAACATCAGTAATACCAGAGGTACAAATATTTAGGCCAGGAGAGCAGATGGCTCTGCAGCTGCAGGTCATAAAGTTCTTGTATGTTTTAAAGTAAACACTTTCAAGTCTATAAACTTTATGCTCTGGGTAGTTCTTGAATTTGAACTTAGTAGTTCAAAAAAAAAAAAAATAACATTGCTCGTTTCAATGTGTAAAATATAACCTCAAATTCACCTGCATGCCGCAAATGGGGTCCTCACAAAGGTAGACACCTGGGGACTGACCATCCTGTAGGCTGCCAGTAGCCACTTCTGACAACAGGTCTCTTAGATTTTCTTCTTTCCCCCACACTTCTACTGCAGAAATTCGGACGGAGAAGCGGGCCCCTGTCTTCTCTTTACGCTCATTAATCAGCTTGAAGAGCCAGGAGATGGCACAAGGGATTATGCCGAGGTTCTGCATGGAATCATCCTTTCCGATCATGGTGTATGACTTCCCTGTCAGGAATGGGGAGGGGAGAAAAGACAACAACATCACTCCAAGACCTTTGCGGCCTTTAGCCTTGTGAGACTACCCTGCACAGCCTCAGCAGAGGCTATTTGCTGTATTTGCTACAATAAGAACAACAGTCAGAGAGGGAAGAAAGGCAAGTAGACGAACAAATGACACACAAACAACTGACAGCACTTAAAACACACAGATGACACTGTGAACTCCATTTCAAACCTCCATTTCCTCCATTCCCCCATGCTTTCACTGTACAAGGTAGAAAGCTCTCTGATGTCCTCAGTTCCCCAGGCAGAGGACTGCATCCCACTGCATGTGGGATGAGTTGAATGCAGCAGGAATGCCCAAGCCTTTAAAAATCCCTACTTTAAATATTGTAGGTGCAGTATACTTTTGATACTATTTTACTTGGAATCACCCTGGACTTAGGACTGACATAAATCTGGACTCAAGATTATATACAGGTAACAACCCAGGAAAACAACAACAACAACAACAAAATGTGGGTTGCATCATGAAGTATTTGATCTATGTTAAAATCTTCCCATGCTTTGCTATTGTTGGACTACATGGGCATAGTTCTGGCTTATCTTTGCTGCAAAGATTGATTAATTAAAAATGGACACAACACTATTTTATGCTGCTGTAGGTGTCAGTATATACAATGTACTTATGCAAGTTTTACAAATCCTCCACATTTATAAACTAAGTGATAAAGGTATACATAATTTTAGGCAAGTATTTCCAGCTTTTTTCTTAAATCTTTTTTCATTTTATATATTTAATCTAAGTGAAAAAAAAGTTCACCAAAAATAAAATTCACGTGGGTGTTAGTGGCAATGTCTGGGTGTCCCTACAGATGGGCAAATGCTGTTGGGGGGAATAATGACACAACTGCAGAGATTCTGCTAACGGCTGCGGCATCTTTGACACAGAAAAGGACATGGATTTTTTCATATTCTTGAAGTGCAGCCCTCTTCATTAAAAGGCCAGTTGTGTGAAAATACTTCTAAATAAGGATGAACAGAATAAAAGATTACTTTAGAAATGCAGTTATTTCAATGAGCACATGAAATGCTGCTGATGTAAACATTTGATTTGATTTGATTGTACTATGCATCGACTCATGAAATGTTGTCATCCTAATCCAAAGCATTAGCAATTTCTGGTTACAAATCTTCACTTTGCTCCCCAAATAGAGAAATTTAACAATACCAACCAAGTTTGGCATGGCCAAAGCAGAACACACAGCCATCTGCCCCATTGACCACTGACTGGATCACCTCAGCCACAGTTCCAGCACATACTTCAGCCTGTCACAGGAAGTTAAACAAGAACCACTGTTAACAATAATACAGATAATCAGCAGGGAATTCTCAGTATGAATGGTCATTATGTCATTAGTGTTCCGGACAGAATTAATGGAGGATCAAAAAGCCTAATCCTGACTATCTGACTCACGTGCCCTATACTGCTGATGGTAATATCAGTTGTAAAGATATATAAAGCAGGACTGCTTCTCTATGTCAAGTTTCGTTTGCTGAAGCTTCAGAATCTTTTGAGGGGTTAGACAAAACACACATTGAAGGAAGATATAGTTAATTTATTAGAACTGTCAACCTGCCCCCCCCCCCTTTTTATTAAAAGAATCAAATATAAAGAATTTTTTAAAAGTTCTCTTATGGACTGAGTCCATTTCCAATATCGCATGAGTAAGTAATGTAAGGAGAAAAAAATAGCCCCTTAGGTATTACCTATGTGACATTTTTTTCTCTAAATTGTTTTGAATTTTCTTAGCTTTCAGCAGTAGCAGGATCCATCCTGAAGACTGTAGAACTATTTTATGAAGTATGTTATACAAAACACCTTGGGTATTCTTAGATTTAAGATTCAGTCACACTGAGCTGTATAGAGTGGTTCTGCAATAACAGCCTATCAGTACTTGGTGGAACCAGATCAGAATTAGCAGAGTTTAGGCTTTCATGTGAAGCAGTTTGCATTTGATAATAATTCACAAAACTTCTCTGAGTTCATGGGTGTTTTTAAGCAACTGTTATAATAGTAAATCAAATGGGTCAGGAAAAGGATTGTTGAAGAGTCAAGCAGCATGGCACAGCTCTTGTTTATAACCCGAACTCCTACTTCCCCAGATTTTGCTGGCAGCACAGCAAAACAACCTATGGGTGATGGTGCTTGGTCCATCCTACTCCTGAGCTGTGTCCAGACACGAGCCTGGCAGAGCCATAACTACCCCAGGCAAAACTGGGACTGAACTAACGAGTTGACTGCATGACTTGACTGTTTTGGCTGGCCCCCAGCTCTCTTTAGCTTATGAATATAGAAGCAGCCTTAGAGTAGTATTTTGTAACTACATTTTGCAAGGTTACTTTATTCTTGTAATGTCCTCTTTATCATATTTGAGTATTCATCAAAGCACCGAAGGAATTTCATAAAAATATGAGATCAGAATATATATATATATGCGAATAGGAACATCCCTGTCCTCCCACTGTGAAACTATGCAAGAAAACCATCCAATAATTGACTTCTTAATGAATGGAGAATTGCATTAAAGAACTGCAGATGTGATCAGATTGTCATAAAGACTACACAACAAATTTAGAAGACTCTGTGACCTACTGATATCTAGGATTCACCTAACAGATTCCATTTACTTTGGTGGTGCAATTTACTGTTGATGTACTTTTAAGAACAATTATTTACACTAAATATTAAAGAAAGCAGAAAACTATGTTATTCAGATATGATTTAATAAATTGTTTTTACTATAGATGATACTGGTAAAGCAAATTTACCCCAAATTCACTGAGAATACTGCTGTTGCAGAAGGAATGAATTTGGCTCTGCTGTACCCTATTGCTTAAATAATTGTTTTGATCATACTTTACCTACCTGTGATGCGTCTTGGGGAAAAACTGCATCAAAAGCAAACATCTTGGGTGGAACCTGGTTGCCCCTTTTCTGGAAGGCATTCTGTCCTCCACAGGTCAGCGGGTCATACAGCGTGATTTGCTTCTTACGGGGATCAACCTTTAAGAAAGAGCTGGACTCCGATGTGTCTCTGGCGAGTGTGGAAGAGATGCGCACCATGACTTTGACCTGTCAGCAAACAGAAATAGGACCACATTTGATTAGTGTGTTGGATGTATTAGTCTGGAATGTGGAATTACACCGAGCCAAATCTTAACTTGCTTTACCATAGCTAGTGGCCTAGTGAAAGTCATTGAAGACACAGGAATGATTATAGACAGATTTGGGCCCAAAACACACAGTGACTACAGCCAGATGCTTCTCTATCTACTTCAACAAGCAACTTGTGTATTTATAATTACAATGTACACTGCTGTGTTTTAGTGTCCACGTTACTCAAGTACAACGATAAGGTATTACATCACCTTGTCTTACTCTCGATATAAATTGAAAATTAACTGCACCCCAGTGGCCCAATTAAGAAAGCTGAAGGGTAATCTAGACCGCTACGCTACCTGAACGGCTGGGTTTCTACGAAGCAGCCTGATCAATAAAGCAAGCACATAAAAGCCAGATCTGCAATTTACACCTTTCCGATTCTAATCCAAATGCAAAGAGATGAAGTGCTCAGTTCTAAGTGTCATCATCAAAGAGTTGTGAAAAGAGTCCTGTTTTAATGGTCAGCTTTTTGAAATGCTCGTCAAGGGAGTGGGATGTAATAAGCGATAAAAGATTTGTTAAAGCACATTAGCTCACAACTCATTAAATGGCTACATAATAAGGTGCTATTTCTAAGACGAAGATACATCTTGGGGGATTTAATGAGGTTACACTGCATCCTTAGCCCAGTCAGTAAGCAATTTAGATACAAGGAAAATCTAAGATAATCAATCTGGCTTTGGTACTTTCCCTAAATTCACTACCTGTGGATGGAGACATGAGTTCCTCAACGTTACAGGACAAACATCACTCCCATGTCAACTCTTGTCCTCTAGCCACAGCTGTACTTACCTTGCCCTAGAGCAGATTGACCTTCATGACAGCAACCAGACACATCTTACAGTAAAATTCTCCTTAACCGTATGTCACTCATATCAAACTCACACGAGTTTGGCACACAGATGACCAGAAAGAGTCACCTCCCCACAGGGTGAGAGCACATATGCTGATGGATTGGCAGATTCATTCTGCTAGGAGGTTCTAGCCCTAAAATTCAGACGAGGCTGGAGTTCCTGTCAGCCTCATCAAAACTGGTGCTCTTTGTAAGCAGGTCTCCTTTCATGCTGGCCTAAGTTCATCCAACACGAAAATAAATCAGCACCTTTGAGAGGTCAAGTCTGGGCAAATTTTTGACGCAACTCCTCTAAAGTCTATGGAATGAGAAATTAAATGAGAGATTATTCATATTCTCTATATATTTGTGAGTTAAAATGCTAATTTGACTCCAAGTATTTTAAGGCAGGGAAGCAACATCGTCATCAAATGGTGAAATGGTCAAGAATCTGTGCACATGATTTCAGTTACGTCTGTTTTATGCCACTATTGAGGGAATGTAGAAAAACCCTGATGGGAGGAGAAGTTCTCAACTGTTCAGCTCAGCTGTTTATGAAACCTAATCCCCAGTCCCTTACCGAAGAAGCCACTTGAAGCATTTCACCAAAAGCATTCTTTTAAGCCCAGCCTTAAGGAGTGGCCTGTTCTGATGCAACAAATGCAGCAACATCCTCTGGTAGGTCCATGTGAGCTTGGCCAGCTTTGGGGTTACTGCAACTCTAGACCTCCTGGCAGCGCAGAAGGGAGGTGCCAGCCAAGACGGCAGGGCCAGAAGGGAGCACAATGCTGAGCCCCAGAGCAGCAAGAAAACAAAAAGCAAAGTACGTCTAGAACTGTTAGCCTGTTTTCAACGTTGATAGAAATTTGAAATTTGAACGTTGAAAATCCATTTCAATGGATCCATTTTGCTTTTTTCTACCATGTCCCACATTTGGAAACATGTCAATATTCAGAACAGACTGATCTGCTGAAAACCAAAACAAATGCAATATTACAAATACTTTAAATACTTGCTCTGCTTTCAAAATCTATTTGTCCTAGATGCTTTTGTGTGGTTTTGGCTGCTATGAATCCATGCCCTGCAGACCCCAGATAACTGTGTTAGCAAAGGAGAGTTAACAGAATACCCCAGGGCTAAGTGTCACTGGGCTCCGAATAAAGGAATTTGGGTGAAATTTAACAGCTCGTCATATTCAGTCAGTCTATCAGTCCTTTCTGGCCTCAAATTATATGTATTAAATAATTATATGTATATGTATTAAATTATACATTTAATTTTATCTTGAAATACTGCCGTTTTGTACCAGTACAGCATCACTTTGTTCCTAATTTAAACCTGTACACAAAAAAAATCACTGTAATGCTTGTCACTTTTTACTGCCGAAGTAATACAGTAAATCCTTCTAATTTCCAACAGCTACAGTGACAGAAGCTCTGGCATCAGGTTTCTCTTTCCCTGGAGTAAAAGACAATTTTACTGACATCCCAAAGATTTGCTAGCATCAAATAAACTGGACGAGCCACTACAACAAAGAGTTAGCTCACAGTCCCAGGACAAACTTTATGACCGGTTGGTTCCTCAACTCTAGCAAATTGACATTTTTCAAGATAAAAAGAATCCCTTGCTGAAGCATTTGTATTTCCTGTGCACTGGGCATTGGTGTTTTGAGACTGAGCATTCCTATTCAATAAGGCAGAGGCATTCTGTACTGATTGTGTGGCTTCACTTCTCACTGAAGCTGCTCGGTCTGCAGCTGGCATGAAGATGCCTGTGCACTCTGGCCCAGTGTCTGTGTACTCTGGTTGATTCCTCCCACCTCAGTTTGGAGCGGTTGGAGGCAGAGGCCTCCATCACAACCCGTTGTCTCAATCTCTTTGTGGATAATGGAGAGAACTTGGCCCTTTAGCACATAATTCAAACAGTCCCCTTTATATAAATGCCTTCTGGATAGGATGAATTACCTTCCCACAAGAGCTCCTTCCTGCCCCCATACCACTGCAGGCATCTGGATGCTCAGCTGAGACACTGCCCTGGAAGCTGCCTAAAGACAGCAAAGAATTCCACACTCTTCAAAGACTTTTTTCTTTTTGCAGTAAGCATAGTAAGAAAGCTAAAAGAGATTACAAGACATCCAAACTAGAGGTGCACTCTGAGAAGACAGGCAAGCTTGAGGTGAAGGAGTCAGATGGCAATTTGGGCACAGTGACCCTTCCTCATGGGTCCAAACTACTTTGATACCACCTCTCTCTTTGCTTTGCACACCTCAACCACTAAAACTGAGTCACAGCCAGCGCCACTGCGCGTGAATGTACTGACACATATAGTCACATTGTTAATGGGCTAAAGGACTACCAGTTGCCATCAGCTAAGCAATTCATAATTAAATATTATTATGCCTGTAACCTAAGCCCAAGGATTTCATGCAAAGCATTTCCCAACAGTTGTTATGAAAAGAGTAAATCAATTAAGCTATAGCAGTAGAAACGATGGGAGAGCACGGCCTCCTATTCTCCCATTCCACAGCTTTTAATGCAATTTATGAACCGGGGTTCAGCACCAGTGCTGACCCCCACAAACCACTCCACTGGGGAGGCAGCGTGAGGATGGGAGAGTGGTAATTCACCCAGCTATGGGGATAGCACAGGAATTTAATGGACTTAGAGGACTTCAGTTCAATTTCAGGCACAGACAGGTTGAGGATCGGAGTGCTGCTCCAGGGAAATCAGAAATACAGTACAGTTAATTTGAAACTAACTGAACAGTGAAGTTGACGAATCTAATACTTTATCCTTGCAATTTCTATTTGAATAAACTATAAATTGAACTTCTCTGCATAAAGAAGAACACAGGTCTTATGCTTCAATTCCTGTGTGTCATTACTCCTCCAGTTCAGTGCTACAGTTCTCCACTAATCTCTTGTAATTGAAGGCTTTAGGAGATACCACTTGTGATTATGGGAACACTCAGTCTGCCAGAAATTCCTATTTGAATCCCAGGGATCAGCTTTAGATGCAGCCTTAGACGCACCTCTGGCTGTTTCCAAAGGAAAGCATGAGAGCTTACTCTTGAGACATGGGCTGCCTCTAAAACAAACAAACTGGGTGTAATTTTGATCTAATCTTACGCTCACGCAAATGTGGCTGAACTCAGCAAGAACTATCCTGCCCTAAGAACAGGGAGAGTGAATAAAGGAAAAGGTCCCTTGTTCTGCATTGCTATTGTCCCTCTTCTAAGGGCATAGCTTCATCTCAATTCTGCTGAGGCATTTTTAAATGTATTTCTTCCTTTGAGGTCACAGGATTTGATCTGAGGACTAATCAGTGTAACAGCAGCCCTTTCATTTCTTTCTCTGGACTTTGCTTCTTACCTATCGGGATTTACTCTATTCTTGAACAAATTCTCAGTCACTGTGGATAAGCAATAGTGCAAAAGAAAGTGGAATCAGAAGTACACTGTTCAGATTTTATCAACAGGGTTTCTTTTATTTATTTGTTTGTTTGTTTGTTTGTTTATTTATGGTGAAAAAGGGTATTTATAGGTATGTACTTCACAAAATTCTTTCTTTATGCTAATTGCCCACACTAAAAACTCACTGTTCACTCACAGGTGGCATTTAGTAGCATCAAGGGAATATATGGAAAAATTGCTGTAGTATCACTTTGCTTCTGTACAGTAAAAACATGCATGTACCTTTTCATTGCGTCTACTGCAAGTTCAGATGCCTAAACCATGTTTCCTTGCCTTCTGTTTCCTCTCCTTTAGCATCCCTATACAGACACCTATTCTTCCTTGAAGAAAGAGCTGGATGATTGCGAGACTTTTTCCTGGTGAGCTCAATTTGTGACCTGCCGCGGCCTCTTGCTGGGTTTGTACTTGGCCAAGAAGGACTAGGGATCAGCGGGCTCGGGAAGCCCGGCTGGTGCCATGAAGGAAAAAGAAAAGCAACCGCAGCCTGGCCCCAGGCCAGCACTCCGGAGGCTCCCGGGCCTGCAGGGCCTGTGGGGGTGCCGGGCAGCGAAGGCAGTGGGGAAGGCAGGAGGGGTCTGCGGCGTCCAACGCTAATAGCCACGAGCAGCGGCGGGAACGAGGCGACACAAGCAATCAGAGATCGACGGCGGCGATATTACCCCTTCCTTCCCCTCTCGCCCGTAGGATGTCATTCGGGGCTCATTTATCTAACCATTGCAGGGCTGGGGCTCGGCAGCTGCTGCTGTGGGCACCGCGCTCGCCTCCGCGAGCCCCTTTTCTCATCAGTCATTTGGGTGCCTCCTGTCAGGCGGGCGCTGCGCAGTGGACGGCGCGAGGCGGCCCGGCCAGGGCCACGGAGTCCCATTAGCTCCCCATCAACCTAACAGCAACCACCGGCTGCAGGAACAGCCCTTCTGGGGTTAACGACGAGCAGGGTTGGCCATTTCTCACTGCTGCAGCTGTAAATAACGGTGTAAATAAGGGGAACACAGATAACAGGAACACGTTTCTGTCGCAGGCAGCCCCCGACCACAGCGCCGTGCGAACCGCGGCCTCGCAGCGCGAGGCGCCTCCGCACACGATGCTCTCACACGAGGGATGTAAGGCAGGAAGCTTCTCCGCAGTGCCCGAGAATATGAAAACCCTCTGCTAAGCATTTTAAAGCCACTGTCGTCCAGATCATGATGGATTTAAGTGATAATGCCAAAATGAAACCTGGAGGGTCAGGATAAACAGACTGAGCCAAAATAACACAAATATAGAATAACCTTTAGTGGAATACTGATCACATTTAGCAAAAAAAAAAAAAAAATGCTAGGTAAACACTGTTGAGTGTAAATTGCTCAGGAAAGTATGTGTAATTTGGCCTCATTCCGCTCTTTTTCCATTTTTCACAATCCTTGTAGGTTCCAGGGCTTCGCATTAGCACAAATGGGAAAAGAATCAGGGCTCATCACTCACACTGTGTGGAAATGGCCTTTACTGTTCCTACAAGCAGTGAAACATGCTTTGAAAAAACAGTGAAAACAATTTTCAAAAAATATCACTCTGTTCAGGCTCTTGGGTCACCTATTTTTATTTTTTTCCCCTCTTTCCCTCTTTCTTTGTGTGCAGCTGGTAAAATGAGAAAGGAGACATTTCCTTTACCAGCTCGTCACCCCCACCCTGCACATAACAGAAGTAATTTGCACTTTTAGCACTAATAGGAATCAGTATAAGTGTACGGTAACCAAACACCAACAATATTATTTTAAGAATTTACCCTTATCGAGAATGTATCCTTGTTTAATTAGATGATGTAATTTAATAAGCTCAGTGAAACGTGGTACGAAACACGCTCAGGTCACAGGGCACGGCTCAGCAAACTGTCTCGTTCGTGTCAGCAACAGCTTTGAGTTGTGTCACGGGTGAAGGACGGCGCTGAGCACTTACACTGCCCGACTCCAGCATGCACATCCCATCAGCCCAGTCACTCAGCTGTCGCACTGCTACCTCAGCATTTGTTAAGATTAATAACCAACATGGCAACTTTGGTCTGTTCATTTAAAAATAAATATATATATACAGGGACATGAGGATCCTGCTGCAATGGAAACAATCTTTCTCTAAGTTTCCCAGCACACCACAAATGGATTTTATATTCCAGATTTTCTTTTTGGCTCTTTATGACCTCTTGAAGGGACGTCTGCACTTCAGACATGCACGGCTGGGCCATCTGTGGGTTGCACCTTTATTTCACGTCACTTGAGTGACCCACTGGAGCAGAGCTTCACCCAGTACCAGGCGGTGGGGAACTACTTGGCTCTTTCTCATAGACCACGCTCATATCTGCTGCAGTGCAGAAAGACTTGGGTGACTTTGCTCTGCTGCATTCAACGTTTCATCTTAAGAAGAGGTTCTTCCAGTAAAATAGAACAGTTCTGACTCTGCTGGCTCATGAACTTGGTGTTGACAGAAAACATCTTATTAACAGCAGCAATATCTCAAACACCCTCACCGATAATTACATTTACTATATAATTCCTAGGAGCTGCAGTTCCCCTTTTTGTTAAGCTGTGAGAAAGGTGGACAGGATGTGACTTGGTAAGTTAAAGCAGGCAGGTTACCCCATCCCTAATTAGAGAAAAGGTGGTGTCTAGGGCTTCACATTATATCATCTCAGGAGAGTAGGACTCCCAGAGGAACATGACTGATTTTTGTCTAAGGAAACAAGAATTTCAATGAAAAGAATGAGGATAAAATACCAAGTTTCTTTTATGCATGCCTTTGAGATGTCTTTTCGGTGTTTGAAAGACAAAGGATACACAGGTATTGCGCAGAAGATGTATAATCACAATTGTTAGCTTTTTCATTATTTATAAAGATGATCTCCATGACTGCATACAAAAGAAGATTTCCCAGTCTGCAGATGACATTGTATGGCATAGCACCATAAATAACAAGCAGCACTGCAATCAGATAAGCAGGAATTACATTATTTAAGCCAAGCTGGAAGAGGTGACAAATTGCAGTTTAATGCAGATAAGCGTGGAAAAAGATGTGCAGAGCCTGGAGTGGCAGCTGGTAATGACAGTCAGTAAATAAAAGGGACAGTTCCTGGTACTGAGTAGGAAAAAGATTTGGGAATTCATGGGGAGAAAAAGAATCCCCAAGCTCTAGACCATCTATTAATAATGAAAGTAAGGGACAACACTGCTACAGAGAGCCTATACGAAAGGAAGCAGATAAAATTACCATTTTAAGTGAAAGACCTAATATGTGTTTGGGTATACAAAGAAGAAACCCAGTCTCTAGAAGCGGAGTAAAACTCACCTTCAGTGCCATTTGTGGCATGAAACAATCAGCAGAGATTTCAAGGATTAGAGCTAGATGCTTGAGCAAGAAATTTAATACATAAGCCCAAAGTTTCTGAAGTTTAGGTCACGTTATAAACCTTTTGCTGAGCAAACAAAGGCGTTTTGGCCTCATTCAGGCCTACACTAAGTACTGAACACATTTACATTAGTTTCCTACTCAGGTAATATCATCTTCCAAAGAATAAATCCTCATTGGTCTGACAGTATACAAAATCGGAATTTGACTTTAGTTACCAACCACACAAACACACACACACACACACACACAAAAAAAAAAAAAAAAAAAAAAAAAAAAAAAAAAAAAAAAAAAAAAAAAAAGAGGAAAAGAAAAAAAATAAAGAAATGGCTAAAGCAGGAAATGATAAATCAAGTTCTGGATCCAAGCAATGATACAATTTATCACGTTATAGTGCCTTCTACCTGAGGAATTTTACAAGGGCTTCTGACAGGATTGTGACATATATTTATAATTATGCTCATTTTCCAACTGCAAAAATACAGCATAACTATAAAAGAACCAGCCAAGAATCCAGGAAATGTTTGTATTACCTAAACAGACTACTATCTGTAGTCCCATAACTGTAGGCTATAATGTTTCTGTTAATGTGATATTAAATTATACCTTTTTAAATGTTGTATCACATTTAATACTACCTGCATGCTTTTATCTTTGGCAGCGGTTTAGGGAGGAACAAAAGCTGCCGAGCCCAAACAGGCAGCCAGTTACAATTAATGAGACCCATTTGTAATGCTATATATTGGCTCTAATTAAAAATAGGTTTGCAGAGCTTTAACTGGAAGCTGTGGGACGGATCTTTATGCTGGGTTCGATCCCGGACGCCTCTCAGCCAACCGGGATTACTCCCCACGCAGGGACAGCGAGCAGGAGGTGAGACCTTAGCGGATGAACGTACGGGTTGGCTGAGCTCTGCAGCAAGCAGCCCCTCTCCAAGGGAGAGCAGGCTGCTCTGGCATCCACACCAACCGCTCTTCCCGCCGCGCTGCAGCAGAGCTGGGCCCTGCCGATGTCTCCGTGTCCTACAGGACACTCGTCCTGCTGCCTTGGCCCCCTATCCCACCTAGACACAGCGGGAGGAACTCACAGTGCCAGAGCCACATGGCCTGACAGGACGGCTTGTTCTCTGGACCAAATCTGCACTGTGGCTTGGGCACATCCACAGCTGGGCCATCTGGGGGTTGTTGTTCCTGGCAGGTCTCTGCTGCTGATGAAAGCCAGACCCATTTCTAGTCCCTCCTCTTACAGCATTCCCAAGCACAGCATTCCCAGGCAGTGCCCACCAGCCCCATGGACACATCCAAGCAGCAAGGGGCAACCATCAGGATACTACTCTTAGTGTCACTCTTTGTTCTACATTCTTTACTCTCTAACCTTCTCTCTCTCTTTTTTTTTTTTTTTTAATTTTTTGCCCCTAATAATCAATTCTTTTCCCTTTTCCCAGTTCTTTAGCCTCACTCACATCTGTGGCATTTAGTTCGGGGAAAAGAACAGTAAGAACAATGGCTAACGACAGATGTCAGTGGAAGCTGTAACGAACAGAGCAAGCCTGGGATGGTATCACCCAGGAATGCCCCCCCAGCTGCCAGCAGTTTGCAACTCACAGCTTACTGGGCCAGTCATCATAGTTTCATCTAACAGCCCTTAACAAATTCTGTTTCTCTGAACACTCAGTCACTTCATTTGATTTTCTGAACCTCTTTAAGCTTTAGCACCCACACTTTCTGCAAGGATTTCCATGCCTTACTTGCACAGTTCATAAGGAACCTCTAATTTGTTTTGAGGTTTCTATCTGCTTATTTTATTTGATGATGTCTTGTATTTTCAATCAGAAGCGATGATACCTACTTTACTTCAGGAGGTCATTTTCCAGTTGTACAAGACTCCACCATGTCTCCCTTCGACTGTTCCTGCTGTAAGCCAAGCCTGAGCTCCTCCATGTCCTTTGCTGTCCCTGCCGCTCTCCTCTGTTCTCTCTGTTCTATTCTGACCTTTTTTAGATGATTCAAAATATCCATGTTAAAGATGCTTATTAAGTTTTTAAATAAAGTAGAGCAAAGAGCTTTCCTATTTTGTCCTTTATTCCTCTCTTGACTAGTCCATATTGCTTTCTGACCTATAGCAATCTGTTGAAATTTTCTATAGCCACTAGAAGGCACCACAACCTGACTCTTACCCCAAGGACATGTTAATCTAAGGGACTCCTGTGCCTGAGCAAATTTTATGAAATAGCTGAGGCCCAACACAAAGCAGCTCTCGCGCAGGACGTACGACCTAGCTCTGCGCCGCTTGTGCGAGTGACCTCTGCGGCTCCTGGGCCACAGGAACATCTGACACCCATGTGAGCTGGCTGTGGGGCAGCTCATTGCCACCGCGTGCTGTGCTCCCATGTAAAGCAGCAAGGAGGATGATAATCTATGCTTAGACCGACCACGTGTGTGTGTGTGTGTGTGTGTGTGTGTGTGTGTGTGTGTGTGTGTGTGTGTGATCACAGAACCTAAACCTCAGGACTTAAAGCCTTCCTAGGGGCACAGGCACAGCCGAGGTGGTACCCAGGTAGCCTACTGGCAGAACCAACTGCAAAGAACTAGAAAAGCCAACTTTGCTGAGTCCTGCTGACGTGTTGTTTTGTTGCTGTTTGTTTGTTTGTATTGAACACAAGCAGCTAGATAACAAAAACAAAACGGAACCAAATCAGAAAAGTATTGACACAAAAAGATGTAAAGAAAAGAAGGCAGCAATGCCAGAGGAAAACTGAATGGAAACAGGACTTTGACAAATGGAACTTGCCTAATTACACAGGGAACCACTAACTTCTTTAACTCTAGGTTGTGGTTTACAGAGTAATGTTGCTACGGACTCTCCTCCTGGATGAATGCAGCCCTTGTAGCAATGGGAAACAGCCCACGACGCACCCATCTGCCCAGTGACTCCGACCACTAACGATTTCATCCGCTGCTTTCTGCCTTGTTAAACACCAGAATAAATAACACCAGGGCCTGTGAACAGAACGGGTAGCTAAACGTTTGCCCTAGAATGAATATCCAGGGCTTGTTAGTATTCTTCGTGTGTGCCCTTAGTAGTAAGGCTGCAGTCCTAATTCAGGCAAAATTCCCTTCGTCTTCAACCTTAGCTCCATTTCCTGACTTTTGAGTGCTTAACCATGCAACCTTAACATTCCTTTAACGTAGCTGTTCTTCAGTGGAATAATTCATTATTTTATGTGAAGCTTAGGGACTCTGTAATACTTTCTAGCAAGGCAAGTAGCAGCCTTTAATGAATGGCACCTGATCAATAATGCAGAATTCAACATTTGAGAATAAATAAAAAGCCTTTTTTTTTTGGTGAGGAGTGTCTGCAGGAAATGTCAGAACCATTTATCAAGGGTCGAGACTGATAGCCTGCAGCTGCTGTCCACAAGGACTATAAAATCTAACTTTGCTGAGTCCTGCAAATATGTCTTTTGTATTGAGCATAATTACCTTTTCCATGACCCAAGCACAAAATAAGGACTTACTGAATATGAATGCAGTGGTCATTCCCAGAGCTTTTTAAAAGCAAAACTTTGCTATAATAGTACTTTGTCTCTAAGCTGCCAGTTATATAGGGTTATTTTATTTTGGTTCCCAGGTTTAAAACAGTTCTCTCTGTAATTCTAGACAGGTTGAGCTGTTTAATACCAATCAGTTTGCAAAATGCATCTATATTTGCATTTTAAAATCTCTGATTAACAAGTCACTTGGAAAAACATTACAAACCAAGTGAATGGAAAGCACTTCACCTCTTCCTAAGAGCTAGAAGCAGCATGTATAGAGCGATTAAGTCCATCTTATTGTTCAACCCTGGGTCCTTTGTTGACACTTTGCCAATAAAGTTATATATTTTTTGTCATAGTTAAGGGCCACAATCGGCACTGACAGATGACTGTGCAGGACAGAAGCAATCTGCATTGAAGTCATTCATAAAACTCATTCTGAACTCTCCATATCCAAGCAAGGCTCCTACCATTGCAGCTACACCAGGATGGTATCTGCATGAGCCATGCAAGCCCATACTGCTCTTCTACTACCACACTCTTGGTTGCTCAGGGGCTGCCCAGGCAGCCTTCACTTTTAACTAGCCTGAAATACCCTCTCATTTGGATTTCTTTTGCTGATATAGTCCAAAACTGGGATCTGGTGGTAGATAAGCACTTAGTGCATGGCACTGCAGTGACATTGTGACTACACGGACACTCCTGAAGATACTCTAAACATTGTACCAATTAATTTGCTTCTAAATTGACCTGAAGAGTTCTTTTTCATCTATTTGGATAATTTCTATGACAGCACTACTATTTTTCATGTGTGGCACAGAATGATGGAGAACACCTATGAAAGCATCAGTCAGTGCACAGATTTCACAAATGATCGAAGCAACTTGCCTTCTCTTGAGCAGCAGAATCATCCTTCCTTTTAATACAATTCATCTTGCATGCTTGTCACTCCTGTAGCTTAGTACTGAGGAAAAAGTGATTTTTTGATGCCTGGTAACTTTCTGTAGCTCAGCAGAAAGTAGAGAGATTAATGAGGGAGGAAAAATAGTTGTTTCTTAAAAACAAACAAACAAAAAATCCCACAGTAGATGAAAGCACAGGCAGGACACATAATCAAGGTAATATATATCAGAAAGAGAAAAGAGAGAGCAACAAATAACCTATAACCTATACCGTGATTTTTAATATGTGGCACAGAATGAAGCTTGATGAAAACTTCAAATTTAAATGTGATCTTAAATAAGCACCGTGTGGTAGGACACGGAGACAGCTCTACAGCCTGCCTGTCTGGTGAAGGATGGTTTTGTACCCACGGAATCTGAACAAGTTTTGTCTTGAAGTAAGGGGGACTGTGTCAATACAGAGTGATCATACACATCAGTGCGAAATGTGAGAGGCACAGAGAAGAGAGTGTGGTCAGCGTTAGCACAGGATCCAAATGAGAGTGATGCCAACCACAACAATATTCAGATTTTCACCAGCGGAGCCAAAGCCAAAACTTGGATCAACTTGGTTTTTCCTCACTTCTTTCAGCACATAAAATTCTTCCAAATAGTTCCTGGAACTGACAGTACCATATTTAGACAGAATGGACTACTGCTGGAAAGCCCCAGATATAGTCAGAGACATTAAAGGCAATTATTACACTGAAAAATTAACGATGGAGGTTTTTAATTACCTTATTAAAACTGTTTTTATAAGTTGTTGTCCAGCACCATAAGTCCTATATGCAAGACTTAAGAGTCCTGCAAATATACTGTCCTGCATGTAAGTCCTTCTTATTTTAAGAAATGTCATCAAAGCAACACTTGTCTGTGAGGCAAACTGTGCTTACAATCATGATCATCTGGGAAATAAGTACCTTCATTCTTACATAGTATCTTTACTATAAAAAGTAAAACAAGGATATAGATCTGGCTTTGGATAGTGTGTACCTCCACTTTTTCTATATTTAGATCTCAGACTTGGGGCTAATTCAGATTATTCTTCAGTTATTCAGAAAACTTTGAAGACTAATGAACAGTAATTTGTTACAGCTCACACGCAGCTTTGTCTACCCCACTGTTTTTAGTGTATTTCTGTTAAATGCTGCACATCTTACCTGACTGCATGTGGATGCTCATTAGCTAATATTCAATACAAGTTACAGCAATGTAAATACTACATATTCACTAAAGTAAAGAAAATTCACCCTGTCATTAATTGCTCACAATGTGCCTAGATGCTGTAAGAAATGTGGTCTCTGGAAAGATGCTGCAGGACACATCCCATTCCCTGTGTAACAGCAAGACAGAACAAGGTACATTTTGAATAGTGACTAACTCTGGATGTCCTTGCATAGCATGGGACTCAGTAAACCTCTTAATACTATTTTAATTAAGCTGCTACAGTCTATCATGTCAAATCGTAAAATTACAGATTATATAAAACTGCATTAGGGGACTTTATAAAGCCCTGATTAATGGCCTGATAGGTTGTAAAATGAATCCAAACTGTAAATTTGTACTGAGGACTTTTCTACAATGTGAATTATTGACTTGACAGATTGTAATAACTCTTTCCTGAACTATTCTGGTCTATGGTTCAAATCTTTTCTGTATAACTCACTGACATGCACAGTAAGTCTAATTTACCAGCTCTCTTACTTCATCAATATCCACAAGCTGCCCTACAAAAAATATATTCTGAAACAGTGTAAGTGACCAGCTAGACTATGTCATGATAAAGAAGACAAAATTTATCTACAATGACTTCCAGAGGAAAAAAAAAAAAAAAAAAATCAACCCCCTCCTCCTAGTTCACCTGGCAGAAGGTTTTCTGCTATGGGCAAAGTGTAACTTTGGATATTGGAATATGAGAAGTGGAATCCACTTTGTGCACCAGCTGCCTTGTCTCTCCAGCGATTTCCATCAGAAAAGTATCATGCTATGATCCAGTATGCCATTATTTTCCATATTTTTCCATTTTTTCCATTATTTATATTTATTTCCATTATTTTCCATAACCCTAACATAGGAGGTATATCTAATACTCAGCAGATTTTATTTAATCTGCTATATTCACAGAAGTCTCAAAAAACATGGAGCCCGAAGTTCATGGAGAACTTGAAGATATTTCAATTTTCTTTCATTACCTCTTTAGAGCAGAACAAACCTCAGTTCATCAGGGAGGAAAATTTAGGCACCTAGTTCTGCCAACCAACACTGTCATAAATGGCTACAAAAAACATCACAAACATGGCCCCAAATAACAGAGAGCAGGAATAAAGCTCAAACACCTTTGCTGACCAGCATTTATTTTCCTGAAGTAAAATTTCATGTCTGGATCTGTCAGCAAATTTTGCAAAATGCCTTCACTTTCTATTGGTAAAAGAATCAATCTCTCTTAGATAGTACTAAATTGAAAATTTGTATCTTATTACAACACATACACTAAAAGATCTTTTAGTTACAACAAATCACAAAGTATTTAAACCTGTCAATTTTTAGAAGGAGTGAATACTTAGAATTTCTCTTTTGTCAGGACAAAATCTTCCATTCAAAATCTTCTATTTAAAAAGATTTTGTTATGAGTAGAAATAAAAGTTTCCAAATTTGAAATTTTCTGCAAAATCCAATTATATTGGATGAACTGAAAATGTCTGTTCTGATAAAACAAAGTACTTCTTTTACACTGACTTTAAATACATTATAATGTATGATAGAAACAGCATTTTCATAAACAAAAGTCATTCTGAAATGAAAGTGAAAATACTCCACTGTTATGGGATAATGTAAACTCAAATTTCTTTCCTATAGAAAAAAAAAAGAGTGAAAAATTTCAGCAACTTTCAGCTCAATCACTAGTTCAACTTTAAAGCAATTTTATCAGTTTTTAAATAATCAGATTGGATGAATATTGGAGACTAGAATGGCAAGTCAGAAAGCATTTACCCTGAAATATAGCTACCAATGCAAAAAAATTACTTATGCCCATTAGACTATTTCTTCAGTAGAACTAAATACACCAAATGAACAAGTAGTGTAGCAAAATACTAAAGCAAACTACCAAAGTCAAGCAAATCTCATTAGAAAAAAAAAATTAAAAGTCTTTAGACTTCATAAAATTTAGAAAAAGAAGACTGAACAAACTGATCCATTTAAAAAGGACTTGAAACTTCCAAATTATGTCATCCTTTTGAAGTTGTGTAACATATATTTTGTAGAGCTAATCTACACTTCATTTCTTTCTCTGGGGATGCAGACTCAGAGCAATGTACACATACACTCAATACATTTCCCCATTAAGAAAAATAATTCATCACCTTAAGATGAAGCAACAGAAGTTTTGAAAAAAAATAATAATAAAAAGGAAAACACTATTTCCAAAATCCAATCTAAAAATTAACACCTTTTTGTCCATAAAACTTTGAACAGGAGTGGGCACATGCCCACTGTTAGTTACTGTCTAGTTACTGTCTTGAATGTACAGCAAGTCCACAAAACAAAAGTGAACAGCAAACAATGTGCAGATATTAAATTTAAAAAAAAAAAAATCAGTAGTGTGCTCATTTGCTATGATTTGTGCACACACATAACAAAATAGAGAAGATGAAACCCTGATCCACTGACTTTATCCACCATTTATCAGCCAGGCTGGGTAATCTTAGCACCTCAGCTGGTTTGAATCAGCCAGATTCTTCAAGAACTTTTTCAGGCTGGAAGAAAATGGTTCACTACAAGTTATGAAAAATATCTAAGTTGCTCATGGGCAGAGTATCACAACAGCGGCGGGTCCTGCTCAGTAGAGGAAACTCTCGGAAAAGCAGCAGCGCACAGCGGAGGTTCACTCACAGCAGGGGCTGGACTTGCCCAGGGAGCTTCCTCCAGCTCCTCCAGAGTCTTTTCCTGGAGAGAGGAAGGGTCCAGCTGGCTGGCGAGGGCCGCTGCCCCCGGAGAGCCGTGTCTGCTCCAGGGCCCGCGCGCAGGCAGCAGATGTCCATGGGGGAGACAGGAAGCCCAGGCATGGCCAAACACTCAGAGCCACCTCAGCATCAACACAGCCAGGAATGCAATCCCTCCACGCGGGATTTCACCCCCTTAAACTGCTGAGGTTCAGTCTTAGCCCTTCGAGTATGTTAGAAACGTCGATGCTGAAATACTAGGAACTAGAGAAAGGAAAAGGTTTATAAGCAACGGAGACGAAGCCGGCGCTTTCGTTCTCATGTCCCATGACACATGGTTAAATAAAAATTTCATTTTGAATTCCCACGCAGGGAAGGTAACTTTAGGAATGATAATACTAAGCATTCCCCTTCGATGAGGAGTATCTATGACAGCATAACGTTATTAAAATAAACACTGTAATTGGATTTTTTTTCAATCTAGATGATGGTGTGACCTTAACAGGATTTGTCCTGCAGTTCTGTTCTAAGAGGATGATATGAATGATCCAACCTCCTGCCATGCTGTGTCACCTAATTGTCCACAGGTGTTATGCAAAAAAAAAATCCTTCCTCCTCTTCTCCCCAGTGAATGTGGTTGCACGGTTTGTAACTTTTGGTAAGTTTGTAAGTTGGTAAGTGTCCCCTAAACCACCAGACAATGGACTTTGGTAGAGGCACCAGGAGACTGAGCTGCACGGGTCACTGACCTAGTCTCTGCCACAGCTCATGAGCTAGGAGGGAGGTATCAGAGGCCCTTCCATTTCAGTCTGGACTAAAGACCTTCAAGAGCAGGATTTCTCCTCCCTCCCTCTACACCTCATTGTATATTCATATACAATTCATTTTACAGGCCCTGCTGGCTATGCTCTCGTTAGCTGTATGCTACTAATTGCTTTGTAAGGTACTCTACCATATTGAGAAGATCTGCTCATTACGCTGAATATCTGACCATCAACAAATCCAACACTTAATCAGGCTGACTACTACTCTCACCTGATAAATTCTAAGCAATGACAAGGCATTGCTCAAACTAGGCTCAGATTGCAAATTAGCTCTTAAATTACTCAGAGAATAAGCGCTAAGTAGTCCCAGAATTGCAGGATCTCACCTTCCTTAGTAGACTGAGGAGGCACAAAGGTGCAGAACTATAACTTGGCCTGGAACAAACTGCACAGTGTAAGTTTCCAAACAAGCACCAAACGTTGCCTGCGATTGACGGTATTTCTATTCATCCTCCACAGCCAGAGCCTTGCAATTCTCTATCAACGCTCTTCACTTCTCACCTGGAAGAGCTCTACTGTTATTCCAATCCTAAGCCTCTTCTGACCAGGGATGGAAACCTGCCAAACACGCAGGAGTGCTGTGAATGAGGTGTGCTAAGGAGTCCTCTGGGATTAAGCTCATTTTTACATAAGGTCTGTGCAAGGGTGCGAACCCAGATGTCTGGAGGTAGGCTGCTGCATTAACCTACTGTGCTGTTTTTCTGTATTTCTAACGATCTAATACTACACTTCAGGTGAAAGGCTACACTTCCCTTCAGCCACACAGTGTCAAAAGAAGTGCCGCAATATTAAAGTGGACTACATAACAACAACAACAACAACAACAACAAATCCATGGGGGACCACCTTTTTCACTGACAGAAGATTCATCCCCTTCCCCTGACACCACAGGGAACAGTCATCGGATGTCACAGAGCATATTCAAAAGACTTTGGTGCCTAATTAGGCTGCCACTGAAGCCTGTGATAAAATTCCTGATGCCTTTGGCTGAGGAAGGGGAGCAGCGGTAGCTCCAGGGCCGCGCTCTGCCAAAAGCTCTGCTCTCGCGGTGCGACACCGACCAGACTGCGGCCTCCCCTGGTTGTCTGGACCCGGGCCATATCCTGCACCCATATGTCATCTGTTTTGCCAGTCTGATTTAGAAGAGAAGGTCACTGAAGCAGTATTGAACAAACTGATGGCGAAGATAAAAATGACAACAGTAACTGCCACTAAAGATCAATTTTTCAGTGCATAATGGAATGGAAATCTGTCTCATCTGGGAGTTATATAAAGATTTTTAAAGTACTGTTTTAAAACAATCTAAGGACTGGCTGTTGGTTGAAGATTCTTAGTTTTAAAACAATCTAAGGACTTGATGTTGGTTGAAGATTCTTAGTTTTAAAACAATCTAAGGACTGGCTGTTGGTTGAAGATTCTTAGTTTAACACTCTTATTGTGACCAAATGGTATATATATTTATCCAGTGAACTCATTGTCAAAGGAATGACAAATTTCACAAAAGGAATTGTCAAAGGAAAGGGAATAGACTCTTTTCCCTCCTCCCCCCCAATTTCAGTCCATGATAAATTCCTCTTTTTATTTTATTAGCTCTCTCACATTGTATTAACAGAACTTTATGAAGTGTTTGCCAGAGGAGAGGCTAATCTAATTACATAGATTTTTCTGGATCAGCTCCATTTCTTATAGACTCAGGGACTTGGCTTCTGTCTGTGCATGTATGTATCTACAGCAGATGATAAAGTCAATGTTCTCTCCCCCAAGCTGTGAATTTTCAATACTTGTAGACACAGTCTCCTCAAAAGGTTTCAAAAGTATTAGGCAAATGGAGGGGAGGGGAAGAAAAAAATGGAGAGATTATTTTCTAGCACGAGTTTGTCTGAAATGATCCTTTATGCTGTAAAATTACTGGGTATCAATCAAATACTTTGCTGAGGGCAAAATTAAAACGCTTGCATTCATTAAGAGAGCTCTCTCAAGTGCAACTTCTTTTTCTTTCCTCACTCCTCCTCCATGCTCTGATTCTCAGCTGCTCAAATGATTATTGTTTTGAGATGGAGCCAAATTTGTAATTAATGTACAAGACTAACTTACGTGGTGAAGAACTGCAAGTACTGAGGTAGTCAAGAGAAAACCTATGTGGATTTCATATTTCTTGAGTGTGCAAAGTATCTATTGAGGGAGTCAAAACCAGATGTCTAGTTAGTTAGATGCAACTTTCTTCCATTCCAGTCCATGAAACTCCATATGCTGAGTCCCTTAACAGTGCACTGTGCTTTTGGGACAACTGCACATCCAGGAAACATGTTCTTCTGCAACCGCATCTCCTCTCCTTCAGCACAGTTAGCACACCTGTCCCCAGGACAAAAAGTGGGCAGGAGGCTTCATCAGGCTTCAAAAGCAAGTGGTGCAAGAGACTTGACAGACTTGCTTCAGTTCTCAGTGTCAGGCTCTAAACCAGTTAAAATTGTCTGGCAAATCTCTAGTAGAGCAACCATTTAAAGAGCTACCTGGCTAGCTGTAGATCCCCCAATATGAAGAAAGTCTCGGGAACTGCTGATGTTGTGGGAAAACCAACCACCTCTGAAGCATTCAGCTCATCACAAACACGAGCATCCTCTCAATATTTATTCTGAAAAATCTAAACATCAAGTACCTAAGGGTCAACTGTTGAGGTTTTTGAGAACACATTAGCTATCGGACACCAAATATCTTCCCCATCCTCAGCTACATCACAGAGATTTTACAGTTATCCATGTTGATGGGCAGTTTTCTACTTTGTTCTAAGGAAATTTCAGTGAAGCTATTCAGCAACCATCTGCCTGTACTCTACTGAAGTAATGTATTGTGGCTTCTTCTTCTCCCTCTTTTCCTCTGTTCCTTGATTACTCTACTATAAGCTTGATGACCAAAAGAAAAGAAAAAAGGTGTCATTAACATAAAGTCGAGCAGTTACAGGTTCAAGAACATAATGACATCTGGGGAAGAGGGAAAACTGCTAAGACTGACAGAGAGCCTACCCTCTACTACCTTTAATGACTTCCTTCTTGAATTCTGCCAAAATGTGAACATGAAACTCTCCAGCTCATCGGGCTGCTGCCGGTCTGTCGGTCTCAGAGGGCAGCCTGGCTTCTGGGTGTCTCCGCAGCAGTGCAGCCGCATCACGGAGCTGCTGAATCCCACCGTCACACTGAAGCCACAGTGCCGGGGGCTCCCTCAGCACACCAGTGTCTCTGGGAGATCTCTGCATTCCCGCTACACAGCTGCAGATGGGATCCCTTGTCCAAAAGTGTGTCACGGGCAGAGGAAACACGGCACATGGGGAACTCTCCAGCTGCACCAGTGCCCCCGGCAGGGTCGCGGAAAGCAGAGGCGAGAGCAGCCCCGCGGCAGCTCGGCTCGGGCACGAGTGAGAGCAAAGGATACTGCAAACACATGAGGAAGGTCAGGAGCAGCCTCGAGGCCCTGTTCTCCCTGCTGTTACTGCTGTACGTGAGGCACAGAGGGGGCAGGGATGGTCGTGGGGCTCTGCACCTCCCAGCAGCAGGCCTGCGGAATGGACAGGCGTAACGTGGTCATCGGGTTTCTGGTAACGTCCAAGCTACTTCTAACCCAACCTGTGTCCCTAGGGACTCGTGTCCAGTGAAAGCCCCACACAGATGTCCCCAGACATCATTCAGGTGGGGTATTCAAAAAGTTTACTTTGGATTCCCCAAAGCTAAGAAGTGATTTCTGAGAAGCCACAGCAGAGAGAACAGAAACCAAAACGTTCTAATTAAAAACCTTCTCCTGCTATCAGGGGATATTGGATTAGTACAAACCACATCAGAGGAAACTAGTTAATCCACGCTTGCTTGATTTGCACACTAGGGAGGCCAAAAGACTTTAGCAGTCAGTATTATTTACAGCAGCTATAACATCCTGTCAGTTTAATGATAGAAAATCTAGCATTACTTTTTTGGCTGAATGATGAGAGATTTCTTATTAAAAGAAGTAGTCATTTCTAACTATCTGGTTTCTAAACCAATATCATAAATAGACTTTGATTTGTGATGTTAACTTCAACAAAATCCTTGACACGTGAATTAACTGTGTTGATAACCTCCAGAGAGTTGCAAATATGCACATGATGTAACAGCCACGGGAAATGATTTCATGAGTACCTTAACTCCACATGACAACGGTTCTCTGGATGGAGGAGTGGGCTGCAAGGAATGGGTAAGGATTGCCATGGAATATTCTAGTATTACATTGTCCATCCTCTTGCAACATCTACAGTTATGTTCAATCAGAAAAACAAGAGAACTCAGTCATGTCATAGCAAATAAAGACTTGTCCCACCGTGTTTATAAGCTGGAACAACCTTATCAGCTTTGCATGGCTTTCTGGGTGAACATACTGATTAATGACCAGCATCCCCCTAAACACAGTTATGTCAAAGTGAAAATGGGGGTCTTCATTTACCATCCCTAAATCTCCACATTCCGGGAGGGTCATTTCTGGTGTTTTTCTCCTACGCCTGCAGTTCAGACAAAGAAGGGGCTGTGTGTTTCTCTTGCCACCACATCCTACGAAGTCAAGGCTTGAACTTTCAGGCTAGGTGATATTTTTCCTCCTTTCTAAATGAATGCCTTGTTGAACACTTTGTTGATACAAGGCTGAAGAGAGCTATATTATACCATAAGGGACCAGTTTGCGTGCAGCAATGCACTGCTTTTTTATTATTATTATTTATTAATGCAATCCATCATTTACCTTACCCTCTCGGTGAACAAAACAAAAGGATCACATTTATATGTAGCTACCAGTCCAGAGATTTTTGTAAGGTTTTGTTTTATGAAAAGAGGAAACAGTGTAGAAGTAAAACATAATTCATAACATACATAAATACAACCTAAAGGTACCAGCATGGCACCATCAGAAAAAAAAAAAAAAAAAAAAAAAA
>VZSG01000433.1:427831-472553 GCA_013398315.1 Nothoprocta pentlandii
ACATGTATGGGAGCAGTGGCAGCAGATCCCCACATAAGGAGGCAGCAGAGACAGACCAGGAAGGCAGGGCAATTAAGAGCAGGAATCCCCACTGCAGCCTTCACAGAGTTATCTGCAACATCAGCTGAGCAGGACAAAGACTGTGAAACTGCTCTCCCTGACAAGGCTGTTAAAATGCTGTTTCTACCAAGGAACATCTGAATTAGATAATACAGTCATTTGATACTGTATTAATGGCATCTGGACCAATTACAGTTCTTCTGCATGCCTCTTTCCTCACAACCCCACTGAAATCAAGTACTTATCTTACTTGTTCTATTTATTAAAAAAAAAAAAAAAGACTAAATGATACAAGACTGACATGTAATTTCCTAAGATTTAGGATTTTAGGTACCAGATCTTTAGCAGACAGCTGAGCTGCTCTCACTATCGTCTGGAGCTCTGCCCTGATCTGCTTGATCACCATCTTCCACTGTGGCACACAGATATCTTATTCCTTTTTCCTAGCAAGCTCAAGCCAGTGGGACACATGGGGAGAGTCAGGCGGGAGTCTGTCTGAGGTGAGAGGAAAAGGTGACTTCTGGGAGGGTGAAAAGGCGCCTCTGAGGAGGATGAGATGGACAGATAATCTTGGAGGCAGAGATGAGACATAGAGCGCAGCACTCAGGAGCTACAGTCTGCAGAGGACAATAACACAGTTCAGAAAACTAGACACAGCCAGCAATGAGCCTGAATAGTGCAGTTAAATATCACAGACATTAATGAACTGAAAACAGATTACAAATCCTTTGGGAACTGTCACCCACTGGGGTAATGATCTGCTGCTCTGCCTCTTCATTTCACCACAGAGACTATAAGACTGTAAACAGTTAGAACTAGAGATCTCACCACCACAAAATACAGCAGAAGATATATAGATCAGAAGATGAATGTATCAGAAACTACAGATCTGTGGCGCAGCCCCTACAAAGTATGCAAGAAATGCTAGGGGATATCATCTTTTTGGCAGTTGCACTGACCATTAGAAATAGGAAAGATAAAAAGCCAGAAGTCTAGAAGACAAGGAGCTACAATCGCCACAGCCAGAATTTCTTAGGAAGAATGGAAAAGAAAGGCAGACAGTGCTCTACTCCAGCAGCAGGTGAAGGCTTCTCTCAAGAACAGCACAACCAGAAGCAATCCCCCTGGTTCTCTTCAGTTTTCACGTTCTCTGGGCCTTTCCAACCTGCTGATCCTGCAAAACCAAGCCTTACAAGAGAACACACCAAGAGTTCAGGAAAGAGCCGCACTCTTTACCAGCAGCAGACGCAGCGAGCGCGTCGCAGCGCTGCTCTACTGCGGCTCGCACCTCTCGGAAAGAGACGCCTCCTGGTCTGCGCTTCGTAAGCAGTTTGCCACACTTGTCATCCCGGCTGTACAAAAGCTTTTCCCGGAGGATACTGTTCTAACAAAATTATCCACTGCAAAGGCCAGCAGCATGCTCATCGTGTCTCAATCAAGGCAGCATAAAGAGGAGAGCCAACCCTGCACGTCTATCATTTGGACGATTAGCCTTTCTGACTGCAGACGCTGCTCTAAAAGGCGAGTCCTCAGAAGCACCTAATTCCTCAGCTGGAGATTATTTCTCTTTGTCTGTCAGAGGCACACAGCAATGAACGTCCTCTGAGAACAATATTCAGCAGCTTAAAGCAGAATCAATGCAGATACATCAGAAACATGCTTGTAACTTCGCTAAGACCAAATGAGAAAAACTTGGGTATCTGTGATCCAGAACAGCTGAAAACAAGAACAATGCGGGGAAGAAAAGGCCCAGCACACTCGTCCTTGTGCATCTCTTCTTAAGCTTTTGATATTGCTGCTGTCAGACTTATTTGCTTATCCAGTACTCCCTCTGGATATCATCAGCCCTACTGACTACAACTATTCTTAAAGACAAAAAGCACATGGAAAACCAAAAGGAATATTTTTTTTCCAAGGCTCATGCTCACAGTGCACTGCTTTTATCTCTGATCAGTATTCTATATCTGATCTATACTAAATTACAGCACCTTTTATCATCATCTAGGTTCTTCATAATTCTCTCATCTGCTTGTACTCCTCAATTATTCAAAGGAATTAGAACTTACAGGTGATTTGCAAGTGATGTCTTAACATGCCCACAATATAAAGACCTGGTGGACACAGTGGATAAAATTGAGAAAATCAACAATAACATAAAAATTACTGATAATGATTTATCTAGCACCTTGTGCAGTTTGGGTTCAGAGCTCAGCCAGGCAAAGTCTCGAATCTTCAGCTCATCCTTAGTTTCCTTCCATCCTTAGTTTCCTTCCGTTTGTGATGCTTTTAAAATTTATTCAAGAGAAATTTTTCAAAGGGATCAAATCTGAGCCAGGATGACAAGGCATGTCTAAGTGAAGATAGGAGTAAGGCTGGGGTATTTTTTTAAAAGTGAGAATTGAAAGGACGATTCACTTCTTTCCCTATCTGGCCTATCTCTCCGATCAGTAAAATACAGACAATTGGGCTTCTTAATGGGGGTAGAAAGCATAAACAAAAGCAAAAAAAATCTCCACACGATGGTGTTGCAACATATAGGTATTTTCAAACTCAGCTGTAAGTGAGCAAATGCAAATTAACGTCTCAGTTAACACGAAGCTCTTCTTGCCAAACTATAATCCTCCTTATCCTTCCTCCTTCTCCCCTGTACTCTTGAACTTGATGTGGTCTCTGGCAGTCGGTCGGGTTGTATAAATTAAAAAGCCCCACTGCATGACAGAGGTGGTTTTGTTTGACTTCTGCATGCACAGACTGGGTTTTGAACTGGTGTCATGATTGCTGTGGGACAGACAGCCCAACGTACATAAATCAAGATTTATTTTTGTAATTTTTTTAAACTGAAGTGAACTAAAGTCTACGGAAGACGCTATGTTGACAATTTTGGAGGCCAGGATCTTTCACTAAACAGAGCAGGTACTACATAAACTGTATCCAGCTCAGTTTACCTATTAACATACCTCAGCGCTATTTAGCTAGGGCCCTTTCGAGGGGCAGGAAGATTGTTCAGTGTCTGTGCCTGTTTAATCTTGGGCTGGCAGTCAAGACTGCTAATTCACATACTGGTTTTCCTGATCTATTTGTCTATTCACTGAGGGACCACCAACAGTCTTCCCTCCGTCGCTCTGAATCTCCAGCTGTCTAGATGCTGAAAACATCAGGTCTCAAAACTCTCCTATACCACTCTCCTTCTAAGAGAGTATCTTTGCTTTTTTTTTTTTTTCCCATTTGGGGACATAATCTAATATACTTAAATAGAACACGCTCCCCCAATTTTTCTAGTAAATCACTTTTTTGTAGCATAATATCCCTCTGAGCACATGAAGATCAGAATTCCTGCATATCCCCACGAGTGAAAGGCAGCTGCCCAGGAACCTCCTGCCCTCACTGGGTAGCTGCTGTTCTAAGTAATCCTTAAATTTCAGCTGGCACACGGGTCTTGGCGTGGCAGCACTTGGTATGCTCAAGGGGATTAGACCTACTAATATTCCCCTAGGCTTGCCCAGTTAGGCAAAAGCAAGGCTCAAGCTGCTTTTCCAGTAACAGAAACACTGCATTCATTTCAAAAAAAAAAAAAAAAACAGCTTTAATTCTAAGTTTATCTTCTGCTTGTGGGAGACATAGCTAGATTTGGCTCATATCAACAGACTACAAGAAAACAGTCATTCCTATGGAGCCTTGTTCCTTTCTGCTTTCCATTCAAATGCTTGTCTGGTATCTAGTCTTAAAGAAATTGACTTCAGATGTTAACATTTACATGACAAACACTCCATTCAGCAGCTGATTGATGCCTTACTTATCTGTTGTATTTCCACAGCTCGCTAAAACATAACCCGTTCTGCTGTATGAAAGGCTTGTGTCAAAGAAGTATCAGGGTCTATTAGTGGCCTTTAATGGTGCCCAGTTTGATCTTCTTATCAGCTGGACTTCGGAGGACCACACAAACTGTGACTGGAATCATTTACGGCACAAGAAGCCCACTCATTTCCCCACAGGGCTGTATGCATTTTGTCTCTTCCAGAGAGGAGGAAGATGCTGGTGCTCCCTTCTCGCAGGCGCATGGCAGGTTCAGATAAGCAGCTGGGCCCTAGGACTGTGGTGCTGGGAGCAAGAGTGGGTGACTGCAGCTTTCCTCAGTGTGCCTTGTCAGGTCACTGGATCTGGGAATCTGTGAATCTGGAAACTGGGTCCTCAGAGACAGCAAGATAAAAAGAAGTGGAATGGTGGCCAAGAGAATTACAGGTAAGTGTAACTTGCAGGAAAAGGAAAGCTGGACTTTGTCCACGGTCTGGTAGCTCAGACTCACTCACTAGCTGGAACAAAGCCTCTCTTTGCACGTTTCCATATGCTCTAGGAGTACTGAGCAATGTTTGTGTGACACACAAATGATTGTGTAACACACGCACGTGTGCGCATACACGCGCACACACAAAAAAAATCACATTAAAAAATCCAATGAAATGCAAAGGTTTGCTATGAAATCTTGAAAACAAGCCTGGAATGTTTTGGGGTTTTGTTTTTTGCTTTACTTTTCCTCTTCCTCAAAACCTTCCTAGAAAAAAGTGAAAAAAATAATGCAAGGCAGGCACCCGCCTTGTTTACTGACTGTGTGCACAGTAACTGGAGAATCTCTAACAAAATATTAATAGCCTGCCCTTGTGCTACGCTTTGCACATGTGCTTCTTCCTCTGACCAAATCGCCGCAGTCCAGCCCTGAAGTAGTGGATGCTGACACCTTAAAACAAAGGTGGTCTGAGTAATCACTGGTTTGTGATTATTACCTGAAAATTTAGTGATGGGTGGTCCAGATACCTGAGAAGAGCAATTTTAACACTTGCACTTTAGCTTCTAGAAATGGTTGCATATATTTTCTCTCCTTCTAGATATAAGGAAAAAGGAAACCACTTACTGTTACGTTCGTAAATCACATCAGGGTAAGAAAAAAAAAAAAGACTTTCAAAATGAGAACATAAATCACGATTTAAGGTGTGGTCCTCGGGCAGGAGCAGGCAGGGCAGAAGTGCTGCAGGGCAGACTGAGGAGAGAGGGCACAGAGGTGCCCAGGACATCGCAGCGCGCGGAGGGGCAGCGCTGTGACTGAGACAGAGAGCAAAGGGCACCGGCCCCGGGGGCAGCGCGACGCACACCAGGAAAGTGGATGGGTAACCAGAACATTGGGGAATCACTTCTGCAAAGGAAACGAGGAGAAGGATCTGGACAGGGAATGAAGGGCTCAGTGGGATGAAAGTGGTTATTTTAGCATGAAGGCTCAATTTGTTGGCAGATGCCATAAAAATGGCTGTGAACTCCCAAAGTTTCACCCTCTGCATTAATTTGTACGCACAGAGAATCTCAGCCACTTAGTTCAAGAGAGGAAAATGCTCCTCAGAGTGCTCTGTGCAAGGTAAGCACAGGCAAGGGGAGTCTGCCCCCTCCAGCTGGCCAATATAGGGCTGGAGCACTCGCCGCTGCCCCACCTGCAGCACCAAGCTGGGGAATTCACCTTCTTCATCCATGCCAGCTCTCAGGGGCCAAACAAGGAGAGACGGGAGACAAGTCTTCGGCATCCCTACACTCTGAGCATCGGGAGAAGGACTAGAGGCCAGCTTTCCATCACGGCCTTCTCCCCATAAGGGCTTCTGGAGCCACCCCGGGGCGGCCTCCTCTGCCTTGAGCTGCCTCGGCCCGCCGGGGGCAGACCCCAAGCCCTGGGCTCCGCAGCCGCTGTGGGGCCGGGAGAGGCCGGTCCCCTCGGCCGCCCTGATGCACGAAGGGTCCCCAGCACTTGGCACCGCTGCTCCGACCGCGCGCGCCCGGGCCCAGACCTCCCCCTGCGTTTTAGCTGCCCTTGCTGAAGAAATGAGCACTTCAGCAATAGTTTTCTCCACCCACTTCATCTGCCAAATCGCAGAGGATATTCCTGCGGCAACCAACTGCGATGGACTATTCTGTACAGCAATAAATCCTACAGCAATAAAAACATTACATAGCTAAGCTCCTTGCCCTGCTAGAACCATGCTAAGAGCAGATGGCAGGCGGTGTGCAGCCCCCACGCTGCCGGTCTCACGAGCGGAGCCGCTTTCCACCAGGACGGGGATACTGGATGCGCCGCAGCGCTCACCCTCCATGCGCACGTGGCACTGCATCCATTAGCTCCTTAATTTAAAGCAGAATTTAGGAGGGTCCTGAGGATTGTCTGGCAAACAGGACAGGGAATCAAAGAGACTACAGCCTGAGTAAAGGCACGTTTTGGTACCCAGCAGGTGACCCCGGAGTGGTTCTGCCAGCGTCCTTATTTTAAAGCCATGGAAATCCAGCACGCAGAGGTCCAGCTAAACCAGCTGCCGCCTGCCAGGCCAGGGACAGACAGGCCCGGGGCGAGCAAGAAATGTCGGGGTGGGAGCACCAGCATCCGGGGCTGGAGAACTCGGGGGGACACATTGCTCTCTCCCCAGCCCAGCTCCTCCACCACGGGAGCCGTGAGGACTCCGGAGGTTTCACACTGCTCTGAACCAAAAGCAGAGCTTGCAAAGCTCCGTGGAATAGCGCGCTGAAATTTGCCGGGAGCCGGAATATGTTCCACTTGTAATGCCTTGTCTGGCTTTGTACTGTAGGCTGGGAGTGGGAGGAGAAATTGTAAGAGGTTTATGCAAAGGAAGGCAACTAATCAGAATACTATTCTTATTCAGTATTATTAGTCCCTACTGAATTAGATGAATCGGTAACAGATATTCCGTTCCTTTGGAGACAAAAAAAATCACAGTCTAAAATTGCAAAGAGATATTGTACCTATTAGTCTCTCTGTTAAAGCCCTAGAAATAAAGCTCACAGAGATAAGACAACAAGAAAATAATAAAGGCACAACAGCAAATTTCCTTGTACGTGCTGCTCTGCAATTAGCTGCTTGAAGCAATTTCCGATCTCCTTAATCTCTGAAACTCTGCTATCTGCCCATCCAGTTCTTTTCAATTTGCACTGCTATAATTCCCGCTGCATTATTAGTGGGTCCCGACAGGACAGGCAGGGAATGAGCGGTGCTCGTGGGCACAGGCTTCACCCTCTGCGTGGCCAGAGGCTTAAAACAAAAATTCTGCTCACATTGGGTACGGCTTTAAATACACATGTTGTATTTCCTGTGGGAAAAGGGGGAAGAGGCTGACAGTTTTTAAGCTTTCCCACACTGATGTTCCCGCGGCGGAGCACGTGCCGTCGCAAAGGTTAATGCACAGCTTTCTTCCTGCCATTCTAACGGGCGCCACGTTTTGACACCGTATCTTTTTCAAACTAAGCTTTTCCCCTTCAATATAAATGTTACAAATTGAGCAGATCTGTGGAAAAATCCAGCAGCAATTAATATGGATGAGACCAACTGCCATCTACAGAAACGCAATAGTGCCTCACAGATACCCAGAGAATTTAATGTAGAATGGTGCTATTTGTGCGAGCATTTTCAATCACCCCACAGGAGAAGGAATAGCATGTTTTGTGTAGGATGACTGAGCTGAGCAGCAAGAAGCATATTATTTTTGATTAAATTCCACAAGAGGTTACTGCAAATGTCTTAAGGGAATGCGGATTTCTTCCTCTTTAAAAAAAATCAACTAGTTTATAAACAAAGTCAAATCTATAGCTAGTTATCGGCTCTTTTTTTTCAAATAGCTTGTTTGGCAACTCCATATACACCTCTGCACTGGGGGCGCAGGGCTATGGGGTACAGTGTACCCCACACCATACTGGGGGGCAGGGGAGAAGTATGGATCTACATGCATACTTTTACATATGTCTATAGATACATACGTACAGGCTGTACATATGCTGTATATTCTACATACATACATTTATCCATCCACCCACCCTAGGTGCATCCATTCCTGCCCTCAATTCTCAGTCCTACAAGAGAAGTTTTATGGGTCACAGATCTTAAAAAGCGCATTAACCTTGCAGAACTGGTCATGTCAACGATTTCAAACTTTGCTTTTATCTTTACCTTTTGGAAAAAAATCATCCCTTTCATAAATAAAAAAAGGAACTTTAAAATATTACTTTTCATACCTGGCATTTAATATCTTGTCATCCATGGAAAATGCCTTTTAACTATAGAGCGCATCAGTAACACTATAAAAGACATGGCCTATTTACATGTGAAAAATGCAAAGGCATTTGCATATCAGGAATCCAGATGACTAATGTTAAAATCCCAGCACCTCTTGCACAACGGACATTCAGGGTAACCACCTTTACAGGCCCATCCTGGTAGAAGCACCCCTGAACATCTCCTGCCATTAAGGATCAGATCAACCTTCCTTGGGTTCACAGAAGGCCAAGGGTGTAGCAAGGAAATGCAAAAGCCATTTGGATCCCATCCTTGATGAACTTGATTGCTTCATGCATAAACAGCAGAGCTGCCTTCAGCCAGGAGTTATGATGAGTTGTGGTGCTTCTTGGATACAGGTGTCCACCTGTAGGATGGCAGCAGCTATCCGGAGCTTTCTGCAAGTCTTTTATTATTATAGCCCCTGGTTTACATCACAGTTAAAGTTTCAGAGCAGAACACCAGGAAAGGTGTTCTTACTCAAGGAGAGACTGACCTCGCTTTATTTGCACCAGCCAGAACACAGCAATCTTACTCTTAAGGCAGCTGTGTGGGTTGCCTTTGCAATGAACTGAAAAAGAAAAGAACTTCAGGGAAGCAATTCACTGTGTCCTAACACAGACAGCATCCCTCCCTACTCCTTATGGGAGGGGTTTCTATGACCAGCCCAGATCAAAACCCATTTGCTTGCTATGGTCAGCAACATGAATCCCAGCCTAAGGAAGTGCAGTAACAGGGGCACAAAACATTGAGGAAAAACATGAGGGAAATAACGACCCAAAGCTGGAAGAGGTTGTGATCTCATAAGGCAAAAGAAAAAAAGGATGAACATCTCCAGAGATGTTCCCAGAAGATGGTTTACATCCTAAATGAAGAGGAGAAGAAGGGAAAGAGAGTGAGTAGGATGTCATCCATATCCTATTCAAGATTCTCAGACATTCTCAGTATAAATGCGGGTCACACACTGCTCAGCTGGGCTGGTTACCTATTTAAGCCAACACTGTACCAGAGAAAGGAGGTGAAGCCCAGACGTCTCAGATAACGGAAGGCAGAACAACCTCGTAGCTGAATCAATAGGCTCAGTCCAGTCCTTAGCCACGTTGTTACAGCAGTGCTAGGCTGGGACCTCCTGCAGCGTCTCCATCCCGCCTGTGCCACCGAGCCCCGATGCAGCTGAGAGGAGCCAAACACACAGGGAAAGGCTGCAAGGGGTAAAGACTTCGAGGAAGATTTAAGAAAAAAGCAATCTGCTATAAAATCTACAGCTACGTGTTTAAAACACACTGCCTGCAATTGAGAAAGATCTCTGAAATCTCACCGTGATGCCAGGTTTAGCAAAGGGTTCAGCATTGCAATTCCTTGCTTAGCACTGTCCTAGAGAAACCCCTGTAATTTTAAGTTTTGTTCATCTTGATTTCCAGAATTACATAGACCTCTTCTTTATGGATTTAAATAGGAATTTTATAGGTTGGGAAATTTGCATGAGATAACAGGAAGAAGAGGAGATTTCAAAAAGCAGTACTTAAAGTCTTAGAAATGAAATGGAGTGATAAACTAGACATACCATAATGACCCAAAATACAGTAAGCAGTACAACTCGAACAAAAAAGCAAATGAAAACAGAACAGCTCAGAAGTTCGAACAAATTAGTGTTTTTATAGCTTTTATGTCCCAGAAAAATCCCCCTAATTTTTAGTCAAATTGCACTAATTTTAGGAGTTTTAAAACATGGTTCACTGTACTGGTGCAATGTTAATTGGTGCATGTTAACAGGGTGCCATGTTAACAACATAAAGGCATGTTTAAAACAAAAAAGCATACTTAGTATGTGATCAGATATTAAAGATCTCTGTAGCTTTTTTCAGTATGCTGACTATACCAGAACAGCCACATTAGCTGGGGCATGTGCCTGTGCATCTAGGCTTCCAGGCAACTTGCAGTCTACAGATTACGTTCATTCGCCCCACCAAGTGACCCTGTGCCAGAGTACAGTGAAGGATCCTAAAAGTTACACATGAGTGGGCAAAATCAAACAGCAATGACAACATGGAGGACACGGCATAAATAACATCACTCAGGAACATAAAACACTTGGCAGTACCAGGCCTATAGTGATATGAATGTGCTAATTTTCCTTAGATCCTCAATGTCTGAAGGAAAATTCAATATAAGATAAATTCAATATAAACAAATATAAACATATAAATTCAATATAAACAGTATCAAGCTAGACTTTGCAGCTGTTTAACTGGGTGAAATGCATTATGCAATGCAAACATATTATGAAAGAATCACATAAAGGATTTTTTCCTTCTGACACAGAAATAAGAACAAGTACTGTCAAAGTAAGGTTCAGTTTTTGCTGTTATTTTTGTTTTGTTGCTCTTTTTTTCCACATTTCCCCCATCTATTCAGTTCTACCTGTAAACTTCCGCTACCCAAACACTTTGTTCTCAGGCTCGTCCCTCAGTAAGTGTAGGAAGATGTACTGAAGAGGAGGAACACCATTTTACCATTTTTGAATCCTTTGAGGCAGGAAAGACTCTACAGAGCAACAGTCTGTTATCCGTATGTGCTAACACCATATCCCACATAGTGCCCATATCAGCAATATTTCTGGAGTCGCCTAAGAGCTTCTCAGTATTCTCAGAGTCATGCAGGGCCACATGATGCCCAGGTGCATCTTTATGCCATACAGCAGACTTGCTCCATTTGGTGGAGCTGGGTGTAAGGGCAGCCAAGTTATTCTGCCTTCAATCTCCCCTTTTCAGAAATGCACCCCCTGCTTGGTGCCTGCCTCCCCAGACCTGCCTGAAGCTGCAACACTCTGGGAAACGGTTGCACTGAAAAGCCTCTGGCCCCGCTCCTCTGTCTGGGACCTGTTCCTCACCAGCCGATACCGGGAATCCTCATACCAGGAGCGCCAGCTTGTCAGGCCAGTAACCATGGAGCCACTTCCCAGGCTTTTAACAACTTGCCAGTGGGTCAAAATGGACCCATTTTCCCTTGGTGGACTCACTAATACATATGGCTGAAAAGCTATCATTACTGGCTCAAACGCTGTCTTACTTTTCCTACGTGGGAATTCTGTACCGCACGGCATAGCGTGGAGGCCACAGGCCAGGTTTTCTCTTAGCAGGCTTGGAGGGTGCATTTTACAAAGTTCCCACAAAGCAGCAGCTTCTGCCCTTGACAGAGAGAAGGAAATGCAATTACAGCCACCCTCTAAATGGTGGAAACAATGAGTAGGTACAAATTCCATCCAAATGTGCCTTTCCATATACTTCACCAGCAACTAAAATGTAATCTAGGCCTCTTCTGCAGTCTGGGAGCGCGCTCACGTAAGCAGGACGGGCTTCAGCTCAGAAAGACAAACTAACTGTGCATAAAACTATGACTGAGGAATAACAGAGAATAACATTGTGTACAGCAATTCTTACAATTTCTTTTAATGTTCCCTTTTTCTTAAGGAAACGTGATGTATTAAGCAGCTTCATGTATTAAAAATCCTCTGAGAAAAGTACATTTTCTCAGGATTTTCTCAGTACATCAGGACTTTAGCCAAAGTGCATGAAGGCTTCAGGAAGATCCAGCCAATAACTTTGCTGAGGAAAATCCCAATTAGGAGCAACTCTACCTAGAAGGGGAGACGCCACCTGGATTTCATTGCAAGTGAAAATTGGAAAAGTGGAAAATTGGCAAGTGGGAAACTAATTATTTAACTTACAGAACATTCATGTTGACAACAATGATGAACATGTATGTCTCCTTTAAATGCCTCGTGGAAGAGTCTTCTTTTTTTCTGCATTTCAGCAGCCATGGTGACTTCAGAAGAAAACAGCTTTGACCTTAGAAATTCTCTTCTGTGATAAAGGGTTAGATTTGATTTGTCACCTAACAGTTAACTTTTTCTCCCTATATACCTGCACGATGGGGTTGTAAAGGATCTTCTCTCATTTCTCACTTGAAAAGCTTCAAGACAGATAGCAGAGGAATGCACAGTGTATATTTGGCAAATTGTGCTTGATTTTTGCTGACCTCAGCACAGGTTTTCATGGACACTTGCTTAACGCACACAGCAATGTTTCCCTCAAATCCTCAGAGCTACAAATCATACAGTCCAAACACAAACACTCAAAGGAGGGTTTCCTGCATCCTGTAGGCCTAATGTAAGCATCAATTTTGTTCATCTCAAACCAACTTTGCAAATCATTTAAATCTAAGACTTTAAATCTAAATTTAAATCTAAACTTTACTTTCCACTGATACAAAGTGACACATGATACACTTCCCACTGGCACATATTTTCCACAGATACAAAGACTTCAGGGAGTCAACACTGCTATTGGAAACATTTTTGGACAAAGACTATTTACATCACAGGCCAACAGAAATACTTACTGATAACAGATACTCTGCACTGCTATAGCTTGTATTAAAGCATGTCACAGCTAGTGTTTGCAATTGCTGCCCTGTGTTGTGAAAGGTCCAATAAGCTAGTTTAAGGTAGTAGATAGCCAGAATTACTGCAGTTTGCAAATGCTGGCACATACCTCTCTTCTAAAAGAATCATGAATTTAGTCAGAAACCTAATTTACTTGGGCAGTAGTGGTTCGTTCATGGTTAGGTTTCGCACAGATATTTATAAAAGAAGATACATAGATATAGATATAGATATAATAAAAGAAGATATATATATGCAGAAGATATATATATAAAGAAACGGCTCAAGAGAAGATCAGGGATAGAAAAATCAAGAATGGCAAATAAATAAATAAATAAATAAACTGGCACCAATACTGATACTGCAGAACATTAAAAGCTGCAGAAGGAATGGGACATAAAGGCCAATCAATACTATACTAGAGCTGGTGCAGTAAGAAGAAAACTGCCTTTGGCTGCTTTCCTCCATCTGCATTCAAGATTCTGTATTTCCTTGTAAAGGAATTGAATTGCATTAACGATATCCAAACTGTTCCTTCACAATTTCTTTCCCTACCTGGAAATAATTTACAAAGCACTGCATCCAGAGCAGCCACTCTGCTAGTTGGTCCTCAGTGTCACCCTGCCTCCAAGGATGTGCTACTTTATTTGAGTGTCTGAAAATCCCCTGCAATTTTGGTGGAGGCAATTTCAGGTCAGACAAGACCTCGCTGACATTTCTAGATTGAGTTTTATGCTCATCAAGGTGATGCAGAGGGTAGGTTTAATGTTAAGTGAATAGTAAACTCTAGATTTAATTCAAGTTGTGCTTGAACCAATCAGTTGTGCTTCAAAGTAAGATTAAACTCTTAGAGCCTGGCAATGAAAAAAGAGATTTCTAATTGAATCTTGTTCAGCGTGTGGCACAGAGAGGGCGGGCAGGCCCCGTGCTCAGTCGCTGCCGGGGGACCTGCTCCTGCCCCTCTCACTCGCTCGCTGATCGTCAGGAACACCTCCCTGGTGCTGCTTCCCACCCTGCCCCGCGCACTTCCAAAGGGCTCCTCCACAGCATCTGCTCCGTAACCTATTACTCCCCTTCAAAGGTTTTAATAATCTCCTCTTCTGCAACACCTACAGACCCTGACAAGGGGTATCTACTACGAGACTGCTGATGTGTGGAGGACACTGCCATCAAGATGACCGATAAGGCCTCATTGTTCCCCGGCTTCCTGCCTCTCCCTCCCCTGTCTCCCTCCCCGCGCGCAGCTCGTGACCATTCTGCCACAGAAGCTGAGGGTTTGGGCCCACATTTCTGCATCAAGTAGCAAAATGGGATCCGGCGCTGCCACAGGACTCCTGGTGCTACAGAAAAACAGAGAGCATTCACAGTATCACATAGTATGGATGGCTTTGCTAATGCTTGGTAGTGAACTCCAGATGAAAACCCAGGGAGGACTGGCTTCTCTCTGGAGAGAGCATTTGGCATAGGGATGATTTTAAATGCACAAACATTGCTATTTTATTTTCAGATCAATAAAAAACAAAAACAGTTCATACCACAATATCATATGCAAGTTTAAAGCAATTTCATGCCTGCCCAAACATAACCAATATCTTTTGGTAGCAGAAAAATATTAAATGAAAGAAAGCTTCCAGACCACATCCATTCATTTTAAACCCTGCACCATTTAAACACAACCTATTTATTAAGGCTGGCAGAAAATTTTTCCTTAAAGTTGATTTTCATAGGAAGTGCCATATTCAGCAAAACACCTTTCACAGAAGCAACATTTCAGGCTTTTATCAAAAATCAGTTTTTGTTTTGTTTCTGTTTGATGGCAAATGCGAGTGAAAAACAGAAGAAAGCAGATGGGGGGGGGGAAATCTAAGCAAATCTTATTAGAATATCCTCACACTAGTTAATCTGAGTGGAGACATGGAATAACTCGTTATCCCTGCACAGAAAGCCTTTTTTGCTTTCCTTCCTGGCTCATCCTCAGAAAGGAGGAAAACAGACTGGTGGAGCACGTTCCAGAAAGCGATGGGACTTGGAGAAACCGCGTGCACAGTCCTCCCGAGCAGCTGCACTCTGTACACGTGTACATCCAACCAGAGCAATCTGCTGCCCTCCTTTGAAGAGCAGCTCAGAAGAGGAAGATGCCAAGACAGCAGGGAGAGAAGGAAAACTGTGATGCAAGCTGCCACAGCTTATGGAGCAGGACTGCCTTTCATCCCAAAATAACAGTGGGAATCCTGCTCTATCTCGCTGGGGTCAGCTCTTGCAACCAAAAGCAAACCCAAAGCACGTGTGCATATTTACCTCTTACTTCAAGAAGAGCTTTTTGGAAATGAGTCCAACAAAGGACTCGATCCATTACTACTTTATTTCAGTTTGACACTGCTGTATTTCGGCTAGGGTCAATAATGTGTGTAACATGAAAGTACAAGGGTGATTACACAGTCCCATCATTTCATTACTAATATCACCCTCCTCCTCTGTGAAGCTGAATGTTAGTGTTCAGGTAACATTACTTACAAATTCCAGCTTGGTAAGGTATGGCTTGTAAGGTGGGAAAAGGTATGAAGCTGGAAGCCTCAACATGCACTAATTCCCTTTGCCCACTTCTTCAGTTGTACCCATACCCACCGCAACCAAGCTGCTAATTCACCCTGGGGTATTTGGTGACAATCAGATCCTCCTACTCTAACTTCCAAAGCTTAGATGCCTAGACATGACAGCTGATCCATCACCAAGGAAGCCTTCAATTTTAAATAATTCATTGTCATCAATTTTGTAATGAAAAGCAGAATCCCTGAAATTTCCTGTGGAAGAAAGAATGCAAACTAGCAACTGTTTGGCAGCCAGTTTTTCTTCTAGAAAAGGTTGAAATTAAGTTTACTCTCCAAGTCTTAGCTTTGAAGCTCCTGGCTTCCGATCCTGTGGCTCTGGATGCCCGCTGTTCCCTGGCAGACTGACAGAGAGCTCCGAGGTGGTGGCTCAGCCAGGAACACGAAGCTCCTGCGCTGGGGCTCCCGGCCCCACAAGCAGAACCGTCGCTGCCGGGAGGCGCCGGGCGGCCGGCGCAGCGGCTGCTGCGGCCATCACCAGCCTCTCGGCTCGGATAAAGCGGACCCACCAGGGAAAACTCTCCTGTCAGAAAATGTCTGGCTAGTTCACATCCTAAACTAACTAGATATTTATCGGTAGAATGTTACTTCTACCCAAACTACAGAAAATCCTAGTCACTGCAAACAAAGTTTAGCTCTCCCAAGCCCTCTTCCTCCACACTGACCCATATTTTATACATTTAAAGTCTTATAGAAAGCGTATGAAAGAAAATGCTGCGAAGATTAGCACTGCTTTTTGCACAGCTATATCAAAACATATGCCCAACAAACCAAACAGAACATATGTAAATAACAATCCCAAAAATAAATTAAAAACAAGCAACAAGCCAGAAGAAAATTCCATTGCTTCAGCTGAAGTTTTCCCAGTCTGACAGATAAATTACATTTTTATCCTGCAGTTACCCACTTACCATGCCTCACACCTATCTCCAATATATTAAAATGTAAATTATGCTACAGAGGTAAACTGATGGGAACTGTTCAATGAAAGGATATGAGCTTTAGGTCATATTTATAGGGTGATGCCTAGGAGAAACAGAAGAGGAGAGAAATTAAACTGCATTCCAGAAACTGCAGGGAAGCTGTAGAAAACAAAGAATTTTCCCTATTTTGATTATGAATCAATCTAATTCAGTTCTCCTACTTTGTAGAAGCATATGTTAAAATATTTTTAGAAATCTCTTGGCTATCTTAGCTTACTCAGGTAACTACTGAATGGTAAATCTGTAGTAAAAAGCAAGAACTTCTTGGCAATGACGATTAAGACCCAAACACCTTCTCTTCCACTTCAAGTTACCACCATCACGTTACCGGTGGGGTGAGCTTGCCAGGATACATGAATGTGACCAGGCAGCACAGGGGATGAATGCAGTACAGGATGAATCTTGTGTTTCTGCTGCCTCCATCCTGTGCTCGAGCTAAAGTGCAGGTTGCGAAGCTGGCCTGAGGCTCCCACCAAGCGGGGGGCTGCACCCAGCAGCACAGTCCCACCTCAGCAACACCAAAACCCCACCAATCTCCGCTCACTGCTGCCTCCCCAGCAGGAACAGGGTGGTGTGAGGGGCAGCACATCCTCCAGGCAGCCACAGGGGCTGATCCCAGCCTCACAGCTCCCTTGGCACTGGCAGAACTGCCCTTCAGGCCTCCCCCAGCACATCTCAGGTCTGGATGACTTAGCCCTTTCCCGCTGCAGAAGTGGGAGGTCTTGACGGAGCTGCCAGTCATGGCTCTTTGTCCGCTGGGCTGTAAAAGTTCAGTTTTACTTACACAGCTGGAAATCCTGGAGCCTGCTGTGGCACATAGTGCTGATGGAGAAGCAAATCACGGCTCTATTTGGGTATATGGCAAAACCTTGACAGATGTGTACTTTTCTTTTCACCTACCAGTTCAGTAAGGAAGAGCCCTTTTTGGAGGGAAACCTGTGGGTCTCGGGACATAAACCATCCATGAAAGTAATGCTATAGCTCTTTGAAAGAATGGGAAAGGAGCTATTTCCCGAAGAGAGTATCCAAATTTAGTGATGGAAATAACAAAGGATACCTTGCGCTCAGGACTCCTAGATAATACAGTGCCATTTCTCTCCTAAACACAAGATTTTTCAGCAAATTCATTGCCTCATCCTAATATTCAATGAATATGGAAAAGCAGAGCACATAGATGCTTGCATAAGAAATCACCTTGATTAAAACAAACTACTATCTTCAGCAAGTGCCTGTGTTCCCAGATGCAATATTTTAGGGTCTCTATTTATGAGAGAGAGAAAGGAAGGGCTTAATCCCCACTCAAGCAAACAGCAAAGCAACAACAAACTGTATAGCCACCTTCTCCACTGCCTCAACCACTTGCCCTTATAAGCATGTCCCTAAATAATATTTTGGGTATATACCTAACCAGTATTTTAGTAGGGTTTGCTCATGGAGGGTGGAAGGCAATGATACAACTGAAGGGAAAAGGAGCAATTCTTCATTATCAGCATAGACTTTGGTGAGGTTCTCAGCCAAGTCTTGTCATGCCTTTTCTCAAACAAATCCCAGATACATGAGGCAAAAGCAAATTACAGCCAAGTCATCAGTCTGGACAGCATGAGAATCAGGATCTCAGAGCACACCACAGCAAGCGCCCACTGCACAGCTAAATACAGCCACAGAGTCCAACCTGCTCCATAACCCCTAGAAGAACAGATATCACAAACACCTTGTAGCACCGTGGTCCCAAAGCAGATACTTTAGGTGGATTATGGCTGCAGAATTGGCTCCATCTGTGTTAAAGTCCACCACAAATCTTTTAGAATTTCACTTGCATTAAGCAATTTTGTAAAGCTTTTGAATGCATGCTCAGGAGAAATTTTAGTAAAGCCAACAAAGAAAGCAAATAGTGTTCCTTAATTAATGCTTTGCATAGGAAAAATGTGCTCCCAGAGAAAATAAGTGATGCTTGCTTTAGTGATGTTTGCAAGGCCTACCTTGCCCACACCAGGGGTGTCCTTCACTTTGCTGACTGCCCTCAGCAAGCACGGTGGTGCAGGGGGTGGGGAGGTCTGAAGGATACTGCTGAAGTTGGTGGAGAAGGGGGCGGATTCAGGAACGGGTGACGCAGAAGGCCTGTGCTTCTTCTTTTTGGAAGACAAGTTCAATTTCTGAGCAGCTCTGTTGGAAAAAGGAAAAGAGTGAGCTAAAAAGAAAAACAATTCAACAGTCGAGAATAAAAAAAGTATTAAGCAGGTTCCCATTTACATAAGATCTCATTTTTGCCCTCGCTGACACTAACAGTTTATAATTCTAATTTTTTACTCATTATTGCTGGTTTAACTCCACTAACTTCACGAAGTTCCTCCAAATTTAACCACTCTGCATTAATTAGGGTCAGAATCAGGCTTCTGTCACCATATCCTTTATTGAAGCAATTTAGGCTGCAAAAAAAGCATCAAACTCTGCAATTAAATTAATGAGCTATACAGCAATTTATGTTTTAAAATTAAGTTCAGTCACTGAATAGTTCACAAAGAATTGTTTGTCATGCATACACCTTTGATTAGAAAATGAATGCTTCTGCAATGTTTGGAAGTAAGCAGCTACTGTTATGGTAATTTGTATTAAATGCTCAGGTGAATCTGCTGAGCTGTGAACAACCTTGCTCTGTTTCAGGATTTTATCACCTTTTAAAATAAATGCTAGTCTATAAACTGAGTAAACGGTGCTCAGTGAAGACTTTGCTGTGTGCCATGAGATGGAGATAATCGCACCAACTATGGCTGCATTAACCATTACGAACTGAAACTAAATTAAGACTTAGTTTTATTAGTGCAATACACTTGGATAAGAATGCTAAAGGACATCAGATAAAACACCAAGCTTTTCTGGAACAGAATTGCTCAGTACTTTTGTTTTGCCTTTTTTTTTTTTTTTTTTTTTTTTTTTTTTTTTTTTTCATCATTTTTTTTTTTTTTTTTTTTTTTTTTTTTTTTTTTTTTTTTTTTTTTGGAGAGAGAGAGAATTCAACATTTAGCCTTTGTTATTGCTGTTTTGTCCCAGCATATTTGTGCATCCTGAGTTGTCCAGTGATAACACTGACATCAATCACACTGTCCAAGAGTTTTCCCCTTTGTAAAGCAGGTACTTTAAACAGAGCTGGATCAATGGGGTAAAGCAGCATCTCAAAGGAGAGATGGATATAACAGTTCAGGAGGTTCCTTTCATGTTGTTTGCTTTGGCAGACAAACTGCAACTTAAGATCAGTTTAAAAGCAGTCTGTGTTGACAGCAGCTCTCCTAACCTCACGGGAGTGTGTCAGGCAAGACCAGCAGTTCTAAATCATCCTCAGTTTTATGAAAATGTAGCTCCACTGCACTGTTACCAGTGCATATTATCCAACTCTGAACTTCAAAAAGCGATTAAAATAATTTAATTGAAGGAGTAAGAAAAAAAAAAGACTGAACAAATAAGCTTTTACAAACATACACTCATTTCGGTATGCACGCATCTTGTGTTTATATCAGATGTCTCAGGGACATGAAGAAGTTACCATTAGGCATGAAGTTGCCATATGTTAGCTGACTCTGGGTACACTATGTGCATGGCAATGTATATCCTTTTAGCCTGTGGCAAATGCAAAACAGTTCCAGGCAGATCAGTTTTTAATAAGCAAGAAGCATCAGGAGATTTTAATTGACCTCACACAGAATTACAGTTACAAGTTTCTGTATCACTTTGTTGTTCTTGTCCTTCCCTTTCCCTCTGGCCTACAAACCGAGGCCTCTGTTTTAAGATGTTCTGCTTATTTTCTTTTGAAGACATAATCAAAACATGTCGGCCAAAAAAAACATTACAAAAAAGTACTATTTTCTCCTTTTCCTAGCAACATTTCAATGGTTTGAAAGGTTTAATAATTTCAGTCTTCTTGTTGTCAACCACCAATGCTTTGGTAAGGTTATCTTCTCCGAACCAAGGTTTTCAGTAAGCTGTAGCTGCACTGTAGCATTATTTTAAGCAAAATCTTGCACTGCACATAACAATTTAAACTACAAACACAGGGCAAACACACTCAGAAATGTTCTGCAGTGTTTACATGGTCAAGCTCTGTAGTCTGCTCTTCAACAGAGACAGCAGTTCCACCCACTTAGCACTTACCTACTGCTTCCTTAACTCACCTCTGGTGAAAACACCTCTACAAAACACCTCCTAAGTTGACTGACCCATGAGCTCTCTGGTCTCTTGTCTTGTCTACAGCTTTCCCAACCTCATGCTGTTCCCCTTTCTACACTGATAATGTAATACAAACCATTTCCTGAACCAAGTCCAGAGCTGACATTTTTCTTAAGGAAAAAATACATTGTTGGAAAACGGCTAGCCTTTTCAAATCACTGGAACTATATCCTTGTTTGACAGTTATAACCTTTGAGATAACATTCAAATAGATGAGCCTGAATTTTACTTTATATGTTGGGCCAACAGCTGGTAGAATATATGGTGGGGAAAAAAAGAAAAAAGAAAAGAAAAAGAATAAGAACTAAATCTCACAGTTTCCCGAGGTTTTCTCTTTTTCCCTAAGGACAGAAAATCAATGGATGGAAGGCTAGAAAACCATTTACAAAACCCGCCAGACTTGACTGAATTTCAAGGGCGATCAGAAAGGTAGTATCCTTGGATAGTTCCCAGAGCATCTGATCCAGAAGGGCATTTTAAGCAGCTGTGGGCTGCATGATGACACAGACCTGCCGAGTGTGGCTTTCTGTGGGCACATTTGCATGAGTTCACCCTCGCTTAGCCCAGGTAGCCAGCACTGCGCTGAACACGGTTGGTCACGCAAGCCAACGCATTTGGCCACGTAATTTGAGCACGGAATTTGGAGAAATCTCTCGTTTAACCTTGTGTGGCCACGTAGGGGCCTGTATCGTGGACTCTTGATACGGAGAGGGCTGATATCAAGGGCTCTCCCACGGAGACTTCCCAGAGAGCCCAGTTAGCCAGGCAAGGGCTCAGGAGGCCTGCGCATCGCTCCAGCACCCGCTCAGCCAGCATCTCTTTGCCTCTGCTCTTTGCCCAGGAGAAGCTCGTTAGCTTTTATTTAAAATCTTCTGTAATAGGACTGTGATTTCCACTTGAGACTGCACAGGGCTGCAGGAACTGCAGCAGCGAAAGGGCAGCCTGGTTCTCACTCGCAGCGCGGTGCGGGCTGAGCGACGGCCGTGACGGAGGGCGCCGCTCGGAGGGCTCCTCTCCGGCCATTACGGAGGAGCACAAGTTGTGTCCAGAGGGCTCCTCTCCACACAGACCCTGTCAGTGCCACGCACACCGCAGCTCTGCTGAGCACCCTCCCCACCCCGAGACCTGGGCTGACCAACTTCTGCTCCGTGCCAGGTCATCATCTGCTCCGTGCCGAGCCTCTGTGCAGGCGCACTCCTGCAACACTCAGGTGCCTTTAATGGGATTTCAGAGAATGCGTGTCCAGATTCAATGCCGTTTGGCCAATACACTTTGGACTCACACTTTATTTAATTTGGATTATTTTTCCTGAGAGTCCCTACGTAAACAAACTGCTAGAGACGTCGTGAAAGCTTAAAAGATTTGCGGCAGACGAAACAACTGCAAGATCAAGGTTTGAGAATGCAGGCAGAGTGCTAGAAAGCTGATTAAAGTTCAATCCAAATAAAACAGACGGATGGCTGGAAGGAAAAGGGAAGTGCTTTGAATACCCAGCTGATCTGTAGCTAAGACTGAGTTCTCTAGCTGAAGGGACACGCTTTGGGCTTTCCTTTTACAAGAGAAGCACAAGAAGGTGTAACGCAGGGCAGCCAGCATGTTTTGCATCTCCCACCTATTCAGAAATGGTTATGGGATTCATCCTCTTAAAACTTGATGGACAACCTGAAAATTTCAGGGAAAAAAAAAAAAAAACACACCACAGAAGTAACTTTGCTCCAGTGAAAGCCAATTCATGATTGATAGGAACTTCCTGAAAGGGCCTCTGTAGAGGTTGCTGGATAAAGGAAAGCCGGCCAGCCCAGAGGTAATTCTGAGAGCCTGACAGGCGAATGACACTGTTCAGAAACTTATGTAGAGAAATGAACAGAAATGAACTGGATAATCCATTTTTAGCACAGAACAGATCGAGGGCTAGGGTGACCCGGTTATCTCTACCAAGAAAGTTATTCATATTGGTTACAAGCAAGCCACGAATGAACCATGAAGCTGGTGAAACTCTTTAGGCAATGGAAAGGCATTATGGAAAAGTGTAGAAATAACTCAGGTAATTGAGGCGAACAATTAAAGTACAAAAACACATGCAAACATAGAAAGAGCTTGACCATTCATGGCTTTAGCTGCTCCCAGGAAGCAGCCTGAGAAACTCTGAAGAGAACTTGATTAAAAATAAATAAATAAAAAATTCCAACTTACTGTTCAGCAACAGCCAGGGAAAACAGACAAACAACAACAACAAACAGAAACCCCGTTCCTTGCTTCCCTGCAGTGCACAATGGCAACGTATCTCTGGCTTGAACAGAGCGGACTGGGACCTCATTTGGGGTAAATCACTAAGATCATGAGCTTCAAGCAGCCCAGCTACGCCAGTGCTCAGTCTATGTACCTCATTTCAGTAAGAAAATAGTGACTGCTAATAAAACTCAAGGGCCACCTAAAAGCATGTATTTTTAACACCCACTAGAGAAGCTGTAATCTTCAAAGTATTCTTTTTAATTGATGTATTGTCAAACAAAAGTACACTGGAAGCCTGCCATTAGCTTTCATTATTTCCAATGGAAATGTTTGCAAATACGAGTTCAATGGTTTGGGATAGATGTGCTCGTTTGAAACACGTTGCCACAGGTCCTCACGTAGCTGTAGTTCAGAGAAAGGCAACAGCTCACAGCGAAATCACGAACATGCAGGCTTCACATCTCTCAGTTGTCGAGAGCTCTGACAAAGATGAACTCCTTCTTCTACCATTATTATTTTTGTTAATGCCATTTCTAATCGATGCAGTTGAGAACAAACACTCTGTGTCAGGTGCAGGAGGAGGAGGGTTCCTTTAAGTCATGAGTCCTGATGGCAACTTGAATTGCTCTGCAGGTTGGTGGCTTCTCCAAGGGGCTAGCATTAAGGGCAAACATAGCCTAGGACAAAATACTAACCTTTCATACAAGCAAAATACTCTTGCAAGGGTTTATTCTCACACCTCTACCCACAACAGCTTTCCTCATTCAGACTGTGAGGGAGAAGATGGAGCTACAAAAATTCCATCTGTGCACTGGCCAGCCATATCCATCTCTTCCCAGCCAACATTCCTTCCCATTCCCGGCCCACATTCCATCCCCTTCCCGGCCCACATTCCCTGCTGTGCAGCAGGGCTGGGGAGCTATGGAAGAGAATCAGGGCTTTAAATCTCTGTATTGCCAAAGCCAGGGCTCTGGTACTGCTGCCTAGTGAGCCATGTAAGGAATGAAGTACGAATCCTCAGAGGGCTGTTTCCTGGATTTGTAGTTCCAGTAAGATCTGTAGTATTTGTGTTTAATTATTTTACAATGCCTCTAAAATCTGGAGATAATTTGCACTTTCTGCTTATGCTGTAGAAGGTATAATAAACATCTCTCCAATGCCCAGTAAACACTTGCCCCTTATTGTTCTCTTTATTTTTATGTGTGCATTCAATTTCATAGCAACAATAAAGTTATCCCAGGCTGCAGTCCTTTACTTGTTGGGTGGTTAATGCAGACCCTTTGGCCGTAGGGCCTTGGTGAATGGGCCCTCCCCTGGAGCTGCATTCTAACTGCCCAGATATTCATTATTTCTATTATTATTTAATTCTAACATACAGCAAAAACAGGGTTTCAGACTTTATTCAGGATATGGCTTATAAATCCTGAGGCTTGCTGGACACAGGCCATCCTAGTGGAATTAGCACCTCCAGCCTGTTTCTATATCAAGTTCAAATGCAGGTAAATCCACTGACAGCAGAGCCGATCTTGGGCTGCACCGAGATGCCAAGGATCAATATGATGCTTCACAAGAGGCTCAGTGCCCTGCACAAGCACATACTGCAGGGCACAGGACTCACGGTCTGCACTGCTGCTGCTTGAGTGAACTCCCTATTTTGAATAAGGATCTCACAAGATAGGAAACAAACCACATTTCTTGAGTGTTTGATCCGTAAGTTTCTTTACACCAGGTCTTACCTGTACTCCAGCAAAATCTTTTCACCCAACGGGAAGCTTCCCCAGCAAGCTCAGGTTCAGTGACAGGATTTCCTCCCACCTTCGGCAGCAAGGCCATTAAGGAGCTCCCTTGCGCGGATGGGAGGCACTCTCCTCTCCCCCGCTCCATGGTGAGAAATCAAAAGGCCACATTTAAGATTTCTACGGGAAACTTGAGCCTTGTTCTTAAAAACTACCCATCACGAAAACTACATCTTGACTGAATAGTTTGATAAATTTAACTGGGGAAAAAAAAAACTTTATTTTTTTCTGTTTCCTCCCATTTTTTTCCTCCTCTTCTTAATATTATTCTTAATTTTCAGGCATTGTTGGTCCAGCTCACCACACCATCTATTAAAAAGACCACAGTAACCTTTCCTGATATATTACTGACTGCAGATACACAAAAGCAACCTGCATTTCTAGAGCAAAGATTGATTTGTGTGACCAACAGAAGATGGCAGAAGGATCCAACTCTAGGATCATGTTCAGCACCCACATATAGAAGACAAATCACTAATCTTTTTTCTTTTAGGGGTAGGGCAGAGATATCATTTATAATTAATCTAACTTATTACCTCTCCAAAAAAAAATATTTTAAAAAAGCAATCATAGATTGCAGTGCTCGGCATTATTTTATTCTTGGAAAGCTCCGAAGATGAGTTGGATAAGTGTCATTGCATGCCTAAAGCATGCAGCAAGCGGAACCATTATACTGGATAAAATAAAATCAGATGTTTAGTACTAGCTTAATACGGGAAGAAAACTAGCTCTATTTACCGTAACTCAGATGAATTCAGATGTAAGCACAACCCAGCTATGTCCATGGTGACCTGGCAATGCACCTTCAAGTCACATGGGAATATTTCCGAGCCAGGAGCCTGACCACCACAGATTGCTCTCCTCAGTTTCTCTTGCCTTGCGCTGAGGGCAGGGGCAGCAGCAGTTCTCAAGGAAGTCACAAACAAGCTCCATCCTGTTGGAGCTCCAGACACTAAGAAGCATCACCTTGCTCTGCCTAAGATTTATCACAAGACCCCAGCATTGTCATTAGGTAATAAGGAAGGAGACGTGCACTGGTTTATATTTGCACTGTTATTGTGGAAAACAAGAAGCACACAGAGAACTGTCACTCAAGTGTCAGCTGGAAAATATTTAGAAAGTACCACCAGGGATGACTGGCAAACAGCTTTCTTTGCATCATCGATATCTTTCAGGCCGCCGTGTTTGAAACAACACCAGCATGCATTTGGGAGACTGTTCTGACAAAATGGATGCAACGAAATTCAATGCACTTAAAACCACCTCAGACAGGCAATCACTTGACAGAGTAAAAACTTATTAACTTTTTTTTATAATAGCTCCTGAAAGTCTTGCCTTAATTTTATCTAAATCGCCACTATGAAACAGTGATCATTACTTCTTCCAACATAAATCAGTTCTTCAAGCTCTGGAAACTATCACCATCTCTGTGTGTATGTTGTGGCCCTAAATTGTGGTTGCTGTTTCAAATAGACTGAACACATGCTAAAATGTACAACACAGATTCACAGATCCGTTCCAAAGACAAATGGCAATTCAAGCTGGATGTCCTGGGCAGAACCCCACCAATCAGTCAGCGTGGTCTCCGGGGGACGTAGGAGGTGCAGGAGGTGCTGACCTCCTACGGAGGGTGCCAAGCAGATGGAGCCAGGCCCTTCCCAGCACCACAGAGCCTGTGGGGCAAGGAGGGGGCCGGAGACAAAGGCCAGAAGTTGGAATGAGAGCGACCCAGATGAGGCAGAAGGAAATGAAGGGCAGGGCAGCCCCAACAGGCTGCCAGGGACCTCCTTGGAGGTTTCCAAGACCCAACCCAGAGCTGACCCTGTGTCAAGCAGGGGGACGAAGAGGTCCTTCCCAGACGCTGTGGGATGTCCCAGGATGCCATGAAATAAATATTATTGTAATTCTGAGAACAACAATATTCTTTTTCTTAAAGATATCTTTTCTCGGAAATACATCAACAAAATAGCTTAGGATCACTCTGAGCTTTTCTGTCGGTTCAAAATGAAGTATCTCATTTTTAGAACATTAACTTGTAAGCAACTAAAGTGAAGTAAACTTCAAACAACAGTTTCAAACAGAATAAATGAGAACTACTACTTTTTATAAGTGTTTAACCAAAACACTTTTAAATAATTCATTGTTCTTGTTTCCTTCCCAGTAAGAAATTACCTAAATCAGCCAAAGGTGATGAAGTGCTCTAATTGACCAGTATCTCCATTTCTTGATAGAGAAAAAAAAAATGGCCTAAGATTTCATGCAGGCAACCACAGAACTTTGTTACAAGATCCGTCTATGAAGGTTGAGGAAGCAATTTTACAAGGCTCTGCATGTCCTTATTTCTAACCGACTGCAGGGAGGTTTTCTGTGCCCAGCCTTCAGCAGGAATGCTCAGCATCCTGCTAGCTCAGACCCCGCTTCCTCGGGGAGCTGACCTCACCTTTTAGCCCGCTTTAATCATGCTGCAGATCGAATTAGAGAGAAAAATTATAAAACTGGAAATTGCTATTGGCAGTTACTGCTATTACATAAACAAACCTTTTGTTCTTGTTTTTCTATTTCTATGCACATAAAATGAAAATCAACATGAAATTAAATACATCACACTAAGTGGTAAGTTGTTGCTGGAAAGACGTGAACCATAGAGAGGTGTGACATGGACACCAACAGGCAGAATTTGTAGGAGAGGTAAAGCCTTCAATCTGCACTTTTTTGCTTATTTCTTGTACAAATTTTCAGTGAAGACTAATTAATTTTCAGATTTTATGGCACTTCTCAGAGGTGTGTATTGATAAATTATAAAAGGCATTTGACAAATATCTTTGCTTCATAAGTTATTTTTAAATATCTCTTAAAAATGAAATGTTAGTTATAATGATTCATAATTTTAGGTCAAAAGAGTTCCTTTAAATGCATCTTGTCATATGCAAAAGAGACCCAGAAATGTTTTTGCTGTTTGATCTGACTTGAAACTCACAGCTACTCATTAATTGATAATATCCATATTCACACTTCTGATCCACCTAAATAAAGTGTTTTCCATATTGATAAAAAAAACAGCTAAAACCAATGGGGAGGTAAGGGAGTGGGAGGAACCAGCGGAATTAGGAAGGGGCAGGGCTGCTCTTTTGGATCTTCAAAGTCACTGATCCTACTTTTATAGGTCCTTTTATAGGCATGACAAATCCAAGCAGCAGTGATAGCCAAAAATATCTTTTCCCTGTTAAGTTGAATAGAAAACTAATCATATTTTCTCCTTTTAGGCACAGACTTTGCTACAGCTCTACGTTTTTGTCATCAGCAGGCTGAAATATTGCGGTTTGCTCTCCGAAGAGCTAGGCATGAACATACAAGCTCATTTCAAAACCAGACAGATTCAGCCATAACTCTGATATTTCCTCTTGCCATTCTATTGCCTTTCTCTGCCACTATGAATAAATGCTCTCTTCCTTCTTTTCCACAAGGTGAATCACATTCACCAAACACTGAAGCTCACCTCCTGTAAAGCTGGGTCTCTCTGCCACCAGGTCTTGTTCTTCTTCCCTCTTCCCAGACCCATAGGTTCCTGACCCACAGCACCTACTTTCTGGTGCAATCCTATTAAAGGGTGCATCTCCTGTGCTGCTGCATCTTGGCACAAAACACATCCTTCTAAAGAACTTGCATCTCACCCTAGAAACTCCAAGAGAAGGCTTGGAAAACCAAAACCAAGACTGCTCTGGCAAGAGAGCCCTTACCTACCAGTGGCACTCGCTAACATCACAGCCCAGGATGCTGTCTTGTCTTCTTTCTGAAGGTTGGCCTTTTGGTAATAAAGTCTGCAAAATAATTTCACCTGCCTCCCTCACCATAGGCATCCCATAGACACAAAATCAGTGTCACGTTAGGCATCTTACTGACTGTTTTCAGTAATTCTGAATTTCTAGTAATTCTTTCTTTGGGCACCTATCTCAGAAAATCCTAGTAAGACCAAAGAGAATAGTTGCCAAAGTATGCCTATACATTTCTATAATACACTGTATACTGATCTGTCACTTGCTGTATAGGCAAAGCTTTCAAGCACTGTAAGGGCAGCCTGAAGCCAGACCCAATCCTCTCCCTTCCCTGTATGACAATAACGAACAACTGCAATCTGCCCTCTGCCATATATCAGCCTAAGTACATGAAGAAATAGCATTTCTTACCAATAGCAATCTTACAGATTGCTTTTAAACCAGCCAGAGGAAAGGCAAGAAGGAGAACACAAGACAGACAGCACCTGGGACAATCAGCACTGCGATACACTTATTTTACAACTGTAAATCTCTATCTCTTTGAATTGAGTTATTTCACCAGCAACCTGGAATTCAGTGGAGGTAAATCATGCCCTCTGCAATTAAGAGAGGCACAGTGATTCATCCCGTAAACATCAGCCCTGGAAATAGAAGATAAAAATGTATAGGCTGTAATAGCAAGACAGAGACAGGGAGAGACGTATCACCTATAAAGCTGCAGATAAGAAAATAACATCTCTGCAATGTCACAGCTAGAAACATTTTAGCTCAGTTTTTGCAAATTAGTGTTCTGCCCTTGCTCCTTCTGCTAATAAGCACACAGTTGGACACTGGCTAGGCTTCCCATTAAAGGCCCTTGATCAGATGCTACAGCTTAACTTCACACTGTTGTCCTGCATTGTTCAATATTAACAAGATACAATTCAAAATTGGGTGTTTTGTGAACTACTGCAGCACAACCAAAACAAAAGCTTTGTCAGACCAGGAACAGTTTGAAGGGCCTCAGATCAGAGAAAAATGGAAGAAAGTCACTTTATTTTTTGCTAGGCTTCCCTAGTACACACATGCTTAAGAGTTCTGCTGCATCCAACCTGATATGGCTTTGAATGGGGAAGCTCTATTTGCTGGCCAAAGACACAGCAACAGCGTGCAGATCATGCAGCAGCTTCCTCTTGAGAAACCCACCACTAAAGATGTTATGATTCGAATAATATTTTTATAAGATTATCTCAAAAAGTCAATCTAATTTTGCAAAATCTGTGCTACTATTGACCTTTAAAAGTGAAATAGCCTTTTTCTTTCTGTTTACAAAGAGCAGAAGGATGCTCTTCTTCCAGAATTGCTCATCTTCTAAGCACTGGTTGCTTCAAATTCCATGGATACAGCTTCCCAGTCGATTTTCTTTCATCATGTTACAAATGCAGGTTCATCTCTTTGGAACACTCTTCACAACAAAGGCTTCATGGTGGAAGGCCTGGTTTATAACACAAGGAATCAGTGTGGCCTTGGGGAGGGACCCCAAACCCATCGGCTGGAATTAGGATTGTTTTTTATCCATATAATATGGCATTTCTCATTTCAGATGAGCAAATCATGCTTTTTGGAAAAAAATGTATATATGACTATCTTCCCCCTTTTTGAGGGCAGAGATTGCACAGTTTTACATGCTGCATCCTGGGTGGCTGGGTGGTTGTGTAACCAGAAAGCAAATTCTGCAGACAGCCAAGCTGTGAGTGTACTTTGCTTTCCAGATCAGAAAGTAACAGAGGGACAGGAATTGGTTCTTTTGGTCTCACTGCAGCAATCTGAAGTCCCAGTATTTCCTCATCCTGTCATTTGCTGCAAGAGAAGCTTTGAAAACCTGATCATCCCAGGGACACCTGACATATTAGTGATTCTAAACCACCATAAACCCCTTTACGCAATGCTTAGTCAGAAAACAAAACTGGAATTCAGTTTCCCATGTCAGAAGATTCCACACTCACTTCAGACACCTTTATCTGATTTAAAAGGGAGGTCTGAAGCCTTACGGAGCGGGCAGCGTAGCTGGAGCGCAGGACTCGCTCTGCAATCGGGCACCCGGCACGGCCTTCTCGCATCGAGGAAGTCTCCAGCTCAGCTGCAGTGAAACGTTCTCCGGTCAAAGCTTCTCATGCAAATGAAAACTTCATTCCCCCCGTGAGGTACTGATCCACTTGGGACTGCCCACTTGGGACTCACCAGCCACGGCCTTCTGGGCTCGAAACAAAACTGTGCAGCCAAAGCCCAAGGAGCTCCTGGCAGCCTCTCCAGCACCCTCCCACCTTGACTCTTCTAGCCTAGCAAAGTTAGAGCGCATCAGCCCCGCCTCGAGGACTGCTTGCACAGGCCACATCATAGCCCTTTCCCCTCTCATAACCACAGTAAAAAAGCCACCCTCGACATTCTCTCACAAAGCCTCCTTTAAAATCAGTCCTTCAGCTCTCAGAGGACGCAGCAGATTCACAGTGAAGAGCCAGACCAAGGGGGCAGCAGGGGGACATCTCTGAACAGCTCTGCACGCAGCCACAGAGCCTCCCGGCCTCCCGAGACCACGCTTATTTTTAGCAAAACAATCTTCCTTCCCTCTTGTCCACTTGGGACATCACCGCGAACAGTGGGCATTATGTAACTCCATCCAACAGCCCCTCAGGAAGGATTGCTGTAACTCAGCAAGCTACTCAGGATGGGGGTAAACACACTTCAGCTTACAGCAGCCGGCAGCACGACCATTTTGCTCCCCAAGAAATATTTAATCACATTTCTAAATATGAATTTTACTGGTCTTCATGTTATACTGCTTAGGTGTAAAAGGAGCTACTATAGCAAATGCACCATAAAGTTGATACAGACAGCCCAAAGTTATGCTTATGACATATAAATATGTATCTTTTGTCCCTTGTTAAGAGTTCTACTCCTGTAATTTCTGCAGTAAGGTTAAGGTAAATAACCTTTTTAGTGTAAAGTTATGTACCCTGAACAGCCATGGATTATGTGATACACAATTAGACAGCATTTTGTACCAGGAGCAGCAGTGTATCAGGACGGCCCTTTTCTGTGGTTGTATTTCACACCTCTAACACTGCATGGAGACACACTCTGATGGTGTTAAATGCAAATCAATAATGTTAGGAGCAGTTTCAATGAATCTCAGGAGGTAAGATTGTGCTCTGAAGCTCTGAGGCCAATCTTAGATTTACTTGTTCCTGAGCCTATGCTAGATTTGCTGTGCAAGGATATACATCTCCCGCTCCATGACATGGGCTGAATGCCTTTACCTCTCATTCAGAACAGTGGGGTCTTAAGGAGCTGGAGAACTTGCAGAAAGAGAGTAACTAACGTGATTCCTCTGTGTGGCCCCGATCACTTGTCGGGCTGCACCCCCCGTCTGTTGCTGCCCCAGGAGGTCGAAGCACAGAATAGGCATCATCTTGGAGGAGACCACAAGAAGTCCTTGTGTTAGAAGACAGATGGTGCCTCCTCAAGCTGGTGAACAACAGAGAGCTGCTGGGGGCTCCCAGGAAACCTGGATGGGTGGAAACTGGGGGTGTCACCGGGTTGTGTCAGCAGGGCAAGACAGGGCCGTGCTACCTGAATTTACCAAGCCACACCAATGCCTGTTTTTTTCCCAGCACGACCAAAGAGCATCAGTCCTTGAAGAGCTGGCACTGCAGCATGCAGAGGCTGCCTGTCTCTGCCACGGATAAAAATCTTTGGGAAAAGCGCTCTTTGGAATTAAAGGAGCATAAATGCCGGACACATGACTGCACCATCTCCCTTGCTCTCCAGGACACCGCAAGAACAGGAGCAATTGCACAAGCCAAGCTTATTTTCATGTTCTTTTTCACGGAGCAGCAATAAGATTATGGCATAAGCAGACGGGCAGTCACACCGGCTTACGCGATGACAGCTCTGCCACACGCGGAAGCTGGATGGGAAAGAAAGAGCGACAATAAAAAAAACTCTCTCAGAAGTCTATTTTAAGGAGTCATCTTATGTAACAGGAAGCAAGCACAGTTATTCTGGATGCTTGAACACCGTCTGTCACATTGCCACGCGCAAAGGAGGTATAAATAAGTACGTGTGACCATCTGAAGATTATTCATTTTAATTAGTCCGTAATAATACTGGTTACATAAACCCTTACAAGTTGAAATAGAGGAATAAAGTGGCAGAGATTAAGTCTACATAATGTCTAAATTGGTTCAAAGCCAAGGGGGGAAATAGGCCTTTCCTTGCAGTCAGCTTCAAGGCAAGGAGGGCGGCACGCAGGGTTTGCAAGCACTGGCCCGAGTTCCTTGGGGCAGGAAGATTCGTCCTCAGGGAGGCAGGAAACTGCGACTGGGCCTCGGGAAAGGAGCACTTTTCTGTCCAAAAGCAAACACGAAAACGTCAGCACCTCAGGGAGCTCCCCAAGCTTGGGGTGGCCATGGGCTCCTTAGCCAATATCTCAGCTGAGCTGAAAAGAATCATTTAACTCAAAACAGAATTTTGCTCTTTTCTGTTCTGCTGTCACACCAAAAACTGTTTATACAGCCACAGTTACTAACTCTGATCAAAATTAACCAAAGAATTGTAGGAGCATTAAGCAGGTCTTTGCACTTTAGCCTAATAAGGGCTACCTGCTTCTCCCAAGGTGGCTCAGACTTACAGGCAGCGAGGCCGGTTGTATCCAGAAATGTTTCATCACAGAGATGTTTTGAAAACTTTAGGGGAAAAATAAACCCTCACATACTTAAGCATATAGCTATGCACAATACATTTGTGGCAAATCTTCAGCAACGTTAACGTGGCGTCCCTTCCTACACTGCTGTATGACTGCATACCAGCTGCTGCATGGAGAGCCAGAAACTTGGCCTGCTCGGTCCTGACCCGGTGTGAAAATCACTCCTTAGATATGAAACCAAAAAGCCTCATAAGCAACAAATGAGTTTTAGAAAAGTGACCAAAAAAAGATGATAATTATGTTAGCTAATTAAAATCAAAATAAATAGAATTTTAAAGTGGTTATTATGAAAGATTAATGTAATGTTTACTGGCTTTGATCCATTCAGTCCTCACTATGTCACATTCAAAAAGAGAAAGATAAGACCCATTTAGACATTTGTCACATGTATTAATAAGCCCTCCTTTCATGAGAAAACATATATATCTCAATAGCAAGAGCTTCACATATATAAATCTGAAACTAATATATAAACCAAGCAGACGTATTGTTTTGATTATAATTGAAAATGTGAATATCAGAAGATTTTTAAAAGCAAAAAAAGTAATGAAACCCCCCTGCGTCACCGTCCAGCTAACTATAATCACGTTACTGACACTGCCCCCGCGCAGGGGCCCGGCCAAGCCCCGTCGGTCCCGGCTCGGGCAGCACGGGTCGCGGCTGCGAGGGGTTCTGAGCAGCCCCTGGCAAGCAGGGGTGTCAGCTCGGTGTCGAGCTGCAAGCAGGGGTGTTGCTGCAGCTTGTCAACAGCAACAACAATCTAAAACGTCAGGAAGAAAGCCGGGACGAGGAACATTTTACCCCCGCTTCGGTGGATGAAGGGTGGGAGACCAATGACAATTTCACCTACTCTCTCCTCTCTTGGTAACACTAGGATTTTTCCCATTGCGTGTTTCCATTATTTTTCCAGCCAAGTTTTGAATACACTGAAAAGTCAGGCTCCCACACTTCTTTGGCATGGTTATTCCATGGGGGAGGAGCACAGCGCTCTTCCAGGAAATTGTTCACAATATTCCGATTCAGCTTTTGTTTTCTCCACTTACTGATTGCTCCAACCCATCCTTTACGCTAAATAATAATTTTTATCTCTTTCTTCAAATATTTGTGGGCTGTTCTATCCCTCAGGCCACATTAGTCACCACTTAAGCCAACAATAGATATTTAGCCCTTTTTTTAGTACTTATTAATTATTCTTAATCCCCTCTTCTGAACAGCCTCAGTTCTCAATATCACTCACAGCAACAGAGCTAATACTCCCCATATTCTTGCAGCATAATACTGGAGAGAGGAACTCCCCTTTCTCCATTCCCCTGTTTCTGCAGTGGCTGTTGCATCTGGGATCCCTCCGACCCCATTCCTCCTTCAGCGTTCCTGCTTCCAGTGCCAAATCCTGCCTGCTCTACCCCACTGCTGGAGCCCAACTGGAGCCAAGCCCACAAGCAGCATTAAGAGCTGCCTTCCTCCCTCCCTCTGAATCTGTGCTTACCTCTTTTAGTCTTTTTTTCTAATTCACTTCTCTCTCTTTTAACATTTAATACAACGTCCACGTTCAAAGCAATAAAGGGCCCAATTTTGAAGGGTTTCTACATGATTTCAGTAGCATCTAACATTCAGTAGCTACTGAATGTTAAGCATCTAAATACCTAGAAATCTGTCTTTAGCACTATCAATAATATATTGTGCTCAAGCCAAAGCAGATATGTTTGAGACAATTCACAGGCTGATATTTAGGAACTGAATTTCTTTCCAAGTCCTATATTTTCAGAGCTGCACACTGCTGCTCCAAGAACAAGATGGGAATTTTTCACTACCACCCTACTTTATTTTTAGTAAGGCAACTCTTTACATCACAGTAGGTGCTCTCTGTAAATGCTCACTGAAAAAAAAAAAAAAAAGAGTTAAAAAAGCAGCAAATAGTAATGCTTTTAAGAATCGGTATTAAAAGCTACTGATTTTGAGCACTGTACAATTAGAGAGGGAGGCACTCTCGCACACTCGATACACCAGATGTCACTCACTGTTGGTGTCGGTGGCTTGGGCTCCTGCTATTGAAAGCTCCGCAGTGTTACGGAGGTGGCTGTGATCCCCACTATCCGGGAGGCGAGGGCAGAGGCCAGGCCAGGGAGCTCGTGCTCCACGTTTTGTGTGGGGAATCTTACCTGCCTCCAACCAGCCCTCCCTGCAAGCAAAGAGAGTGAGCGGGGAACGTGTCTCTGTCCCTCTTGTCCCTTTCTCCACCCCTTGGGATGCTTTGATCCCCCTGGAGAGGTCAAGGGGCAGTAGAGAATGTGCTCCTCTGCGTTTCGTGTCTATGAAGGCAAAGGAACCGGGGTTGCACGGCCCATTGCGCCCCAGAGCCTCAGCACACAGACACCTACATGAGGCCGACGGAGAGACCTCCTCAGCTGAGGCAGCAAAAGCCTGGAAAGACACAGGAAGGTGACAGAAATGCTCATCTTCTGCACAGTCCTAGTGATTAAGGAACACATTCCTGAGAAATTCAGCTCCACAACCCAACAGAGTAGCCGTGCCTAAGCTGTACCTTGTGATTAAGCTATACCTGAGACCTGTATCTTGTTCAACACGTGACAGCAGCTACAAAATCTCTGATAAATATGAGATGATGAAGTAGTATCTACTAATAAATCCAATACTTCAGCAGTTCCAAATTCACAGCCAGGCCTACAGATCCTTCCTCAAGCTCTCCTACGCCAGAGGCACAACACAGCTCAGAGCAGCCATGAACCCTCTGTCAGAGAAAGACCTTATTTTCACATGACACTTTACCTAATGTTTAATAGCGGGTCCAAAAACACCCCAAAACTCCTTTTCTACTACATTTCTTTAAGAAATCTGTTTTGCTAATTTATACGACAAAGATCCAATGCTAGCCACATATTTGGTGTTCACTGTCCGTTAACACCTGACTTGTCTTGTGATACACTCCATATTTCAACTTTCATGGGACATCTCTTCACTAGTCTCTATGTCTGTAAAAAGTCTCCCAAGCTTTTTTTTTTTTTTTTTTTTTTGGAGATTGCATCATCCACATTCGCGTTCATTTTCTCAAATTTGATTAGAATTGTCTACACGTGGCAGATTTTAATACATATTGTTGACATAATCCAGCACTCATTTAAAACATTGTTCTATCACAATTGGCTACAGCTGCAGAAGTCTTTCAGACAAAAGTTTGGGGGGTTAATTTTTTTCTTTTAAATGCACTTTTTCCAAAACTATGTTTTCATTCCACTAAACACTTCCAGCCTTTCTGCAATACTTCAATCAAAATTGTTGCTGATCTCTTTACAGAAAATCTAGCATCAACTAGAATACTGAATAAGAACGAAAGGGTTATGCTATATGAAACAAAGAGGTGGAGAGTGGTCCGGCAGGTATTTAGGTCCTGAAATATCACAGCTTAACATATCCTCCAAAGGCAAGCAACTAAAATGGCAGATTTTCACCTAGATCCAGGCAGTAAATGTCATCCCGACTTCACACCAAGGTCTCCCATGCAAAATATTTCCTTTAGCTCTACAACAGTCACAGCACAACCACATCTGAGCCATGAAGACACTGCATCCTGCTTGGCTGGCCCAGGGGATGCACTGCTCACTGTCTACTCAAAACGCTCAGATAAACAGGATGAGCGGTTGTATGTTAGTAGCTGGAAGATTTTCTTATCTCTGCCCCACATAGAATTTCTTGCACGTCCTCAAAAGCTGCAAGCTGATGTCTGTGAACAGGACATGGAAGTAGACAGAGCACGAACTGGACCCAGAAGTTATTTTCATTCTACAACAGCTGCTGCTCACTGCAGCTCCTCTGCAGGTGCCTGCTATGCAGGAGCTGCCAGTGCTTGACCCAGCTTCAGCTCTGTCCAGTGCAGTGACGTGATCTTTGCTTCGCTGGCAGATGCAATTTTTGCTTCATGAGAGCCAGGCTCTGGTTTGAAGCGCATCTAGTAAGTTATAACTACGCCACGACATCGTGGCTACCACTTGGCTACTGAGAAATGCTGTTGGAAGTCACAGTTGGCAGAGGACCTATGACTTTTTGATGTATCGCATGGGGAAAGAGCATTTCACGTTCACTAATCAGGCCAGATTAAAGCTGACGTGTAAGGATCTTGATCTTTTAGTGAAAGGTGTTGTTCTAACAACACTTTTCCTCAATAACATGACCAGATGTGAGTTGGAAAACTTCAGGGCCAAGAAGGTGTCAGCCAGAAATACCTGCAGGAACCTATCAAAGAGCTTTGCGGCAAGAAAGGCATTCCATAGAAAAAGCATGATCCATTAATAATTAGATTAAAATTTTCTGCTGGCAACCCCCCTGAAAGATAAAAGAGAAGAAAAGAAATGTGAAAGTGTATTCAAAGGAAATCAGGAAAATAAACAGAAGTACAACCTAAGGCAGTGCAAAATTATCTGCCTGTCACTTGCAAAACAGTACTAGTATTTCATCTTTCTTCTTAATTGGCAGAATATGAGGCAAACAATTATAATAATCTAAATTAATTTACATTTTGAAAAGAGCATAGGAAAAGAAAAAAGCATTTATATAATGAGTAATGTAGCAGCAGACAGTGGAGGCACTGTTTAGAGGCAATTACTCTAACTACAAATTGTAAAGAATATTATTTAGGAGACTTTTCATTGAAATTGGTATCATGTTGGTTCAGGAATGACTTAAGAGTTGAAACAGCAGCTATAAAATATTACTAAGCTGGGCTTGGCTACTCTTGGTTCAGGAAAATGCACCTGAACCCCATAATTCACTATTGCATTAGACTCTAAAAGAGGAGAGCCCTGGGGCAGGACAAACCTGCTCTAAGCTACAAAGGGCCCCAAAAGCAAAAGTCACACCTAGGCTCTTCTTACCATAGTTCTGATAAAAAAAAAAAAAAAAAAGAATAATTAAAAGTGTCAAATGCTGAATCAATAGCTTTCTCCTCTCTTCCCCAACCTGCACATAAATTCACAGTTTTATCATCTTCAGTGCAAGGAAATGCACAGACAGCAGTTGGGCATCCGTGTAATGCCAAAGTACAGCAGCCTAATGTAGAAACAAACAGCAGCATCCCTAGCTCCCTACACAGTTCATGGGGGGAGATAGGCTCCTCTGCCCTTAAAAATCACTTTTCCAAAAAATTACCTTTCAAGACACAAAACCAAATTTCTTCCCTATTGGCTCCTTCATCAAACATTTCATATCTCAAAAAGCAAAATATTTACTTTTCATGAGTAGATGTGTAAATATTTTTCAGTGCATCCATCGGGAACAGCAGCACACATAATCACTGTTTTTTATGCTATTAAGTATTTCTGCTCCCGAAACACTGACAATTAACCAGGGAACCTCCAAATGAGCCTTCTAGGACTTCAAAGCATCAGAACAAACTGCACAGGTCTCCTTCCTCTTGGGCACATTTTTCTGCACCTGACCCAGCGCAGCTAAGGTTTCATCTGTGGGATTCTAGTGCTGGAATTACAGTTCCCAAAAGTGTTCAGGGGAAGCACTGAGGAAGCAGGGACATCACAGCACGTGGGATGCCAGTGACAGCAGACCTACTATCCAGACACCAGGAGAAAGGCACAAAGGCAAGGGGAGAAGAGCAGCACATGAAGAGACCTGGGATGATACAAACTGTAAGTCATGGTGGAGGCAACCAGAGGCGGCAGATTGGAAAAGTTGTTGAGAGGGATGACTGCAAATACGTCAAAATGCAATCCATATATGAACACCTTGCTGCCCACTGGAGCTGCCATTACCTTCCTGACCCGCACGATTTATCTGCTGAGATTGTGATATATGCTGCATTCACAGTGAATTTGCTGTTAGAAGATGCTTCCTGTGCAGAGCTTTCCTGAAAGAGAAAAAAAGAGCAGCACCTCTGCAGAAACTCCTTCACACAAAAACTCCTTCACACAGAAACCTTTCATCATAAACTCCCTCTGCAGATGGAAAAATCTTTCAGCAGCAAAATCCACACACTGAATGAGTAGTTTTGCCAAAAGTTTGCAGAAAATTCCATTTGCAATTATCTGCATCATCTAAATCATTCTGTATAGATAACCACAGTGTAAATCTACTCAAAGCTGAAAAAAATGTAATAACGTTATTTTTAAGCACAAGTTTCCCTCAGTTATAACCTCATATTCCATTAATTTCAGTACATGAGTAACAGTCCTGGTGGTTTCTGTAGCTGAAACTGAGTTATTCTGCATAGTGAAAATATGGCACCTAATTTTGAATCTTCTCAGCACCATCCAAGTTTCCCAGTCACAGCAGACCATCCCCATCTCTGCCATTTCTGACACATGCTTGTCCACAGTCCGCTTAAAGACAACCTGTTATGACAACTCCCCAACTTGCTTAAGCAATCCATTCCATTGCTCTATTACCCTTATTCTTAGGAAGTGTTCCAAATGTCTCATCTGAAAAATCCATGCTATAATTTGTCCAATTCATCACAAACATACAGAAAACATTTACTTTTCAGCTGCTTTTTATATATCTCAAGACCATCACTAAATCCCTCATCAATCTTCTCTGGAAACAGCCCTGTTTCTGTCAGTCTTTTCTTGGAGATGATGCTTTCTAGATCTGGTCTTTCTCATGGCTCTTCTCCTCGCCCCAGTCTACTTGTTGGTAGAAGCAAAGACCTCAGACACGAGGTTGCTCTCACCATGGCCAAAGGTTTGGTTGTTACTGTTATTTTTTGTCCGTTGCACTAACCTGCACCCCACAGTCCTGACTGTGTAAACACAGAAAGAAAACACAAACACAACCCTCAGCTCCTGCTGAACTTCAGCCAATGACCAGTGTGTTTATCCCATACTTGATTATTGTAGAATACCTTAAAATTTCTCTGGAAATTAAAAAATCTTTGTAACAGATGTGACAGGTGAGGGTGTTATTTGAAGCTTTTGGTTCTGGTCCAACTTTCTTCCACAACAAACATAAAGAGCATTTCACCAGTGACTTCAGCAAGAGGCAAATCAGGCCAGGAGTGTCTGGTCAATGCCAGGCCAATGGCAGGTCAATAGAAAGGTGCCTCCAGAGGAGACTTCCAGTTTCATGTACCTGTGACTAACTGAAATGCTGGGAATTGTCTTTTGGTGCCAAGACCATACTGGAGACAAGTACAACCGACAGTTAAGTGCTCTCACCCCCTCAAACAGGGTGCCTGTCCCCCAACAGCGACCGTGCCCCGTGCTAACCGGTGATCTGCACTCAGGCTGTTCCAAGGAACCCATCGCGCTGCCACGCAGGGCACCCGGCCAGGCGCCACAGGAGCCACTGCTCCCGCTCAGCCGCCAACACCGCTGCCTTGGCCCCGGAAGCGGGAGCAGCCAGAGGGAGGCCGCTCCGGCCGGGGGCAGCTCTGGCCGGGCCCCAAACCAGCAGCCCGGCCCCTCTGCGGGACGCGGGGCCCACGGCAGCCGCAGCTGCATCAGTCCCTGCTTGCCAGGCAGGCTGAGCAAAACCACAATGCCTTAGTTTTCCCTTGATTACTTTGTTTTCCTTTGTTTTTCCTCTTTCTCACTTCTGAAGTACTATCTTACCTCTTTCAAGCCTGTTGTTTTAACTCTGGATATACTACCTAGGCTGCCGAGCGCTTTAAAACAGTAATTCCTACAAGTAAAGCAGAGTTGCTGCTATTAAGATAAAAAAGATCTCTGCTCCTTTCCCTGGATAATGTTCCTATAAAGAAGGCATGGTGAAGTTGGATGCTGCATGACCTGCTGTGGTAAAGGCTCCATGCTACCTCCATGGACTACATATTGTTTTTACATAGTGTTTCACTTTTTAAATAAGTCACAACACCACATTTTCAACATTTCTAAATACATTTGTAAACAGCCCATCCCTTCTTATGACCTGTGAGTTGGCACTCAGCAGCCCTCGAGTAAGTTGTGAGTCAAGTCAGAAAGCCTTTACATTCAATTAGTAGTTTTGCTTTTCCTCCTGGATTTGTAACTGTAGAAACCAATTTAGGATGAGAATGAGCAGGATCCTGGGGCTGTCACTAGCAGAGCTGCAAGCTAGGCAGAACTCCACTTGATATAAACCACACCAAGAAAATAAAGACTGAATTCACTTCCCCATTCTTGGCTCTCTCCAGCACCTGAACATTCAATGTTCACAAGTTTCCTCTTTTTTTTTTTTTTTTTTTTCCAATTACTCATCTTCTCATATCAACGCTGTCTTCATGCTTGATGCACAGCACAATCAATTGCATTGTAGAAAAGGAATTCAATGGAGGAATGCACATTACCATCATCATTTTTCTCAAATATTTTTTCTTGAAATAATTATCTGTGTCTTGTTAACTTTAAATTGGAATCTCTGTGAAGCAGGTCGACATCTATTTCTTATGCTAAGTACATGGAGGTCTATATCAGTAGAGTCTCAGAGCTCACAGACTATGTGCCATGGTAAGAATGGAAAGAATGGGGGGGAAAAAAGGCTGTTTGGATTACCCTTCTTATCTTTTCTGAATTTAAAATACTCTGATTGGTTTATGTTTAAATTATTGATGTAGTAGTAATACCACCATTTTGGGGGAATCTTCAGCCATAAATCTGAGAAGATGTTGGCTATCTCAGACAGAAATGTAATAAGAAAAGCTCACCTCAGTATTAATTTTGATTCAGCAGTCAATTTACCCACTTAAAGAATCTATCATATTATGCCTTAGTGCTATAATCCTACAGTATCTGAAATTACCTCCAAATAGAATAGCCAATAAAACATGTCACTGTGCTCTGGTTATTTTTGAGAATGACACTAATTCATGTTTCTAGAATTCCAATTACATCACTAGATTCCAATCAACTACTACAGTGGAAGGATCCATAACATACAGGGGGATAAATGATCTGAAACACCTTCATTTCAGGCTGAATTGCAGCCTTGTTCACCTGAGCAGGAACTGTATCACCAAGTCATAACTTCTCCAGAACAGTTGGTTTGTGCAGGGAATTTCTGAAGAGTCCAGGGCTGCCAAGGACATAACATCTACAAACTTCTGAAGTGCTCAAGAGATCCTCAAGAAAGGGCTCCTTACTCCTCTCCTTTTCCTACAACTGTGAACTAAGTACGGAGCTCTCACCTTTCCTTGCAGTCAGGAAACACCCTAGAGTTGGAAACTCTTCTCCAATAGACCCAGATTTCTTTTTTCTGTGTATTTCATTAGTAGAGCTGTTTAAAATCAATTGTTACAGAAGGCATTTAACAGAAAGCTTAATAAAGGGGAAGAGGATGGCCACTTTTCTTTTACATCTTTTATTCACTAAAGGGGCACATGGTATTGTGCTATCAGCAACTTCTCCCCTAGAAAGAGGCTTAGAAGAAGAAGGGAAAAGTTGAGTAAGTTTCTGAAGAAGCTGTGTTTGGGAAGAGATTTCTTGGTATTAAGGTCAAAAGCACCACTCTGCAATCGTGTCTGACCTTCTGCACAAGGCAGCTGCAGAAGTTCACCCAGCAAGTACTGTCCCGAGGCCATACCTTCTGCTGAGACACCACCTATCTTTTAAACACAGTAGAGAAAAGATTTTGTTTATGGCAGAAGTCTCTTCAAGTCTGTGAAGGCTGATAGCTCTCAGCCTCCTCCCCCTGCAGCTACCCAGGCCAAATCAGCAAGAATAGATGAGGGTAAAATCCAGTTTTGCTATACATGAACCACAACATGCATCAAACATTCATTTAAACATGCTCCAATATTTGCCTGACATATTTTGCATGAAGAAAATTCATAATTTTAACAACGAAGTGTTGAGGATCAAATAAAACTTATGGGTCATTCATATATGGCCCATAACAAAATGTGCTGAATACATTTAGACAATGCTCTCCAATTGGGACAGGATGGATCCACATGGGATCTTTTAAATTAAATGGAAAGACTCAAAAACCCACCCAATAGAAAGGGAAGAATTTAAAGTCTTATTAAAGAACTTGCTTCCACAGGGAAGGGGAAGGAAAATGACCCACGGTCACAGCTGTGTACATACCATGCAGAAAGGAAACACCAAGGAAACACCAGTGAAGAAGATGTGCCTCACATCCACTGGACACACTCTCACAGAGCATGAAGCAGTTACCTGTTCTTTCACCTGGGTCTAGAACATCCTTATGCTCTTTCTTGAGCTCACAAATGCTTGAGAACATAACATTTTTAGCTTTTCTAATTCAGTATTAACCCAAAGCTGGACAAGAGCCAGTGATGGAGACTGAGGACAACATAAGGCTCTGCACATTATGGGAGATTTTCTGAGGGCTCTGAAAGAAAATCAAGTCAGCTTTGACAACCTGCTGGCAGTAACACCAAAAAGCATTGCCAACTTGCTCAAGGCATTCAATATGTTATTCAATAAAAGGTAGCAGCCCAGATGCTATACACATTACTACATTACTTCTGCCTAACTTTGCTTTTGTATTATTAGGAGCTCAGCAAAGAAAAGATTATCCAGTCATCATTATGCCCATCCCACCACCCCCACCATCAATCCGGGAAGTTCAAAAGAAAGGAACCCCCAGGTAACAGCGTGTGTCCCCCCTACAGCCACAGGCTGTCCAGACAATTCACCACAGCTACAGATCACTCCTTTTGCCACCTTTTTTCCTGAGGGGCTTCAGCCCTGGGCAGGACGTGGGCTGCAGGAAGACGAATTGCTCTGGCATCATTAGTCAACCGCTGGCCCATCACATCCCCAAGGGCTCTGCTCCCTGACACGCACGCAGCCTGAGGCACATCCCTTACAATCCCTTACATCCCTGAACAAGATGCAGATCTGCCTTGTAAAATGACGGATGCAGCCTGTCCACAGATGTTGTGATGGATGCACGCTCGGCCCTGGGAGGAGGGACACTGCATCGGGGCCCAGGGACTGCCACGAGGGGCCCTGCAGCCACCATGGGGGGAAGGAAGGGCATCGCTGTGTGCGGCACCCCCACGCGCTCTGCACGCGAGCTCCACGCTTCTGCTTCGGGGATGGAGCCTTTGCACTGCTTGGTGCAAAGCTGCTCTGCTCTGACTTCCTCCTGCTGGGGCAAATGAAGGGAGAGAGCGTAGCATCTCTCTGCAGATTAACAGTCTTTAGCTAACGTTCTTGAGATATTTGTACATTATGCATAAGGTAAAATTAACTTTTCTGCATTGGGGAATCCTCAAGAAAAAAGACAATCCTCCAACAGGGCTAGGTAACATATAAACGCTTATTTAGGGCAATATTTCTTAACAGCAATCTCAGCATTACGTACACAAATAAAAACCTGCTATATGAGAAGAAAAAATGAATGAGACTACTACAGCTCACATTGCCTAACACAGTGCCATCGCCCAGGACCCCCTACACATCTCAACACTGCCACAAAGCCTCCATTCATCTGCACTGCTCCATCAGAAGAAAAAATATCTTATCCCCTCCATTTTGTTATGCATAAAAACAGTCCCATTAAAGCTCACAGCCCTCACAGCCACTTTAGCATTAGGAGTGGAACTGAATTTGGATATCCAAATCAGATATCCAGCCCTGGGTCTTGAACAGGCATTTCCTGCATGTGCAGAATTGCTTCACTAGGTACCAGTCTGCACTACAGGAAAATGTGAATCTCCTGGGGATACAGGCCTGGTATGGCCACATGTGGAGTACTGTGTCCAGTTCTGGGCTCCCCAGTACAAGAGGGATGTGGAGCTGCTGGAGAGAGTCCAGCGCAGGGCTACCAGGATGATCAGGGGCCTGGAACATCTGCCCTGTGAGCAA
>VZSG01000433.1:472798-485633 GCA_013398315.1 Nothoprocta pentlandii
TGACAGAGCCCTGGAACAGGCTGCCCGGAGAGGTTGTGGAGTCTCCTTCTCTGGAGATGTTTAAAACCCACTTGGACGCAGCCCTGTGCCACGTGCTCTAGGTGACCCTGTGTGAGCAGGGGGGTTGGACTAGATGACCTCTGAGGTCCCTTCCAACCTTGGGCATTCTATGATTCTGTGATTCTATGTACACCAGGAACCTGGTAGGTAAAGGGGCACTGAAAACCAGTAAAAACTGTTCTGGCAATACACCACCATGGCATCCCCTGGTTAATATTTCTAATTAAAATCTGCTTTTTTAAAACTTCTTTGCTCATCAATCTCTTTGTCCCTACCCAAGCCATTATAGCTTTCCTAGAGATTGCTCCTTACCTGTCTGTTAGCTGTATTTAAATAGGTTATCTGATGCAAAAGCACTGCAGTAAACCAGCAGGGTGAGAAGGCAAACGCTGTGGTTATCAGAAAGCCAGAGCCAGTCTGGCTGCCATGAGCACTCACTGGGCCTCGGGAAGGCTCGGCCACTTCAGGCCCAAAGACACTGTTTTCCTATTGCTGCACAACAGAGAGGAGGACAACTGCATCTCACAATGCAAGTGAGGAAAATCACCCAAACTCATCCGTAATACAGAGAACTGGTCATTTTGATACTGGATTTCACTGTTTGTGTCTGGGTGCTGGCTCTGTAGTGGACACTCATTTCCATTCAGTCTTTAAATTCTTTAAGGAAAAAAGCAAGTGCCAGCAACTGAAAAGCACGATGGCTTGAAAACCATTCCTGCCTCCCCCTGGAACGTCAGTTTCAACAGCTCAACAGAGGCAGCAACTTAAAATTCAGTGTTTCTTTCACCCGGTGCAATGCCAGCCACAGCCTTTCTCTCTCCTCACTCTTCCCAATGGCTGCCCAAGATAAACAGGCCTTAGTTATGGTTCACAAAGCCCATTTCCCACATGTCCCTCTTCATCACAGTTTCCTTCCTAATGCAGGTTTTGACATTGGTAGAATAAATGATAATCTGCTTCTAATTAAGCATGTAGAGCTGATAGTGATAACCTTAGCATCTCAAGCTGACTTTTCACTTTAGAGGCCCTTGAGGTTTCCAATTCAATTTCCAGCTTCTCCCCTCACACAAGAATAATTAGGCTGAAAATGCAAGTAGTGCCCTGTGGCACCGGTCCTCAGCTGTGCTCAGTACCGAGCGTAAGCCTAGGGTGGCAGAAGCAAAATGCTGTCCAAGGAGAAAGCCTTTGACAACGGAGCCTTTGATGAAGGAATTTCAACCAAGACGGACATGGATATATTTTAGTTAGTCTCCAGTAAAGTGGTAGTATCAGAAGGCATTACTGAAGTATCAGAAGGCAGAAGAATGATTTATCCAGAGGCCATACTTTCCATTAGAGAAGGTGTGTAAATCAAACTGCTCATCTTTCTCTGCTTGCAGAACTATATAGACATCTATATATCTTTATATCTTTTTTTTATATCTATAGACATCTATATATTTTTACCATCTTGCATGTTAAAGTCTCTACATTCTCCTACATTTGTGGATTTTGTCAAGTTTCATGTTAAAACATGCAAACGTGCTCATTTCCCTCTGGGATTAAGTGCCTCTGAGATTAAATCACCTCTGAGATTAATGCCCGACATTGTTATCTGAAGTGATTAGAAATGATATGAGACGGTCTGTGGGTGGCATAAAAAGCTGTGTTAAGAAAAATGGAGTTTGGCGCCTCCACATAAACAGAAAGCAGAGGGAAGAAATGCAATGTCTGTGACTTTCCCTCTCCTCGACACATCTCTAGAAGGAACCGTAGAAGTGCCCAGTGCCCGGCCAGCTCCAGGCCATCCCAGCGACGGGCATTACGGCCTCTGGCACGTGGGCTGGTGCCTGCAAATCCCAAATCTGGCCAGAGACGGCCGTACCTCCCAGTCAAACCAGCTGCGACGCACCTATTCCACCCTACCTCCACACTGGGGGTAGTCAAGGAGCTGGCTTTGAACAACAGCCAAGATATATGCAATAACATTAAAGGAACTCTTGGTAAACTCTCTTGGAAAGACAGGAAAGACAAGATAATAATAATAATAATAATAATTAATAATAATAATAATAATAAAATGTCTCTATGTTATTAAAAGTATCTAAAATACGACTGCAACACCCTATGCCAATGGAAAACACCAACTATTACCCTGCAGATATTCTTGACTGAAAGTAGAGGAGAAAAGCACAGACAACTCAGTGCCACATGATGGATTTTTTTTTGTTTATAACATTTTCATTCAATAATAGGGCAAGTTTTTTATAATTTAAAAGACATTGGTAATTTCACATTTTTTTCACAATGTAGCTTAAGCCAAAGAGAACATAGGCATCAATTTATTATGTTACCAATTACAGACTTCTTCTACAAAGAATGTATACAACCAGAGGGTATTGTTTTCAAAATGTACTTCACTGGGATTTTTTTTTCCTCTCTTCTCATGGGAAATTCTCATCAAATATAGTAAGGATGAAACCAATAAAAGTTTAAAAGAAATTAAATAAACTCTACAGAAATATCTCTAAACAACATATGGGTCATCACAGAGTTCAAAAAATATTTAGAGAACTAATTCAATTAGCCTGTTAAATCCCATGGGCTGCTTTAAGAAGCTTATGAATGGAAGACAGTTCTCTACCCAATTCTACAGGACGTTTCAATCAATGAGCCAGACACCCCCAGCTCTTCTCAGGAGCAATTTGAAAGGCTGCGTGCAGGAGCAGGGGAGGGTTTCAGAAGAATTCCTTTTTGCTGCCTATTTTAGTAGGTTTAGTGGAGGCAGGAGGGACGCAAGGCAGAAGGACAATGAGGAAAGCATAGCACGCCTCTTACACCTTGGCAGATGGTGGGAGATGGGGAGGTACAGAGCAAACGAATGATTTAAAATAATCTTATTATAATAAACCACAGGATGGAACGATCACTAAAAAGGATGACATAAGATACTTGGTATGTTAGCATAAGAAAACACTGAAATATCAACATCCAGGCATTTCTAATGGTTTCCTTGCTTCATTTAAAATGCAAGGCGCTTGTCTTGGAAATGATAAATTGAGACAATACTTTCAGGATCCCCTGGTGCCATTACACCCAATCATACGGGTGGCGTTTCTTTGATTTCCACTCCACGAGTTCATCATGTCTTGTGCAATTTCCCACATAAAAAGAATTCAGAAGGGAATAACTCAGTGTACAAATATATTTTTCTACGTCTACATCTCTAATCCATGTATATTAATAATTGACGTGCTCACGTAAGTTGACATAATGATCAAGCATTCTCATTTTAGTCTCTGAATTTGAAAATCAAACTGCAGTCTTATAAAGTTCTGTGAATAAAATTACTGTAACAAGGAATACCAAAAAAATCATCTCAATTTTGCTTCTTCAGTGACCTAACTGAGATACTGACTTAGCCAACATCTACTGTCTATGCTGAGCTTGGGAAATCTGCCTGGAAGTATAAGCATTTTTTCCATATCTTTATTCAGAATTAACTTGACCTGTTACGAGGCTCCTGAGCCAAAAAGTCCCTGTGAACAACCAGAAGGACCCTGCAGGACTGGGACTGATGGCAGTATAAGTCTCAGTACTATGGTATCATTGTCCTCATTCCTCTGGACCACTCTCAGAAATGCATTTGAACAGCTCCCTTATCCACTTATCCACTAAATGTATTTCCTGCTTGAATACTTCATTGCGTCTTGCATCCACAATGCAGATTTGTGTTGCTGTGAAAAAGAAATTGTGTTATCCATCTTCAAAGCTTTCGCTATATTTTTCAAAAGCCAGTGAAGCCTATATTACAAACGGGGGAAAAATGTAGAGTGTTGTGCTAACCAGCAACACGGGAGGGCTGCAATTCAGACAGGATTACCAATTCCTTGACACTGTCTTTGCAATCCCTGTATCTTACAGTATATTAGGGTATATTTTGAAACCATCATAGTCCAAAGCAGCCATTGTCCTGGAAGTAAAATGCATGTCATTTAACAGCGGAGCTGCCCAGTACTAACATTCACTTTTCATAAAAGAAAGAAATATCTGTACCTTCACCGAGCCTTCGCCTAACTGTACATCTCAGTGTATTGATTGTTCTGCTTCTCCATCCTAATATCCCATCAATTCTGCACGGCGGCTTCTGCATACACAGCTCTCTCTTACCAAGACTTATTAAAAGCTCCTACCGTGATAGCAGTAGACCATGACTGACACCAAAGGAAAAACACAATGGTGTGAAAGCTCATAAAGTCAGCAGATATCCATGATGGCACTGGTTTTCTCACTTGTTTCTTTCAGTCAAGCTTCACAGATGCTTCCCCATCCCACAGGAGTCAGCCTGCTGACTCATCAGGATCCTTTTACTCGTGCATCCCTCCTGCCGCCGCTGACGGTGCCAGTGCAGAGCCCGTCTAACAACCTGACAGATTCCTTACTTTGCTACATAGCCAGCATCTTGTGCCACCAGGACAGCATGCAACATCAGCTGAAAATGGGTGGACAATACAGAAGTTGGAGCTAACTCATCAATATAGCTTTGTTAAGACCCAGCTCAGGAAATAGAGCCTCCGTGTTTTTCCATGACTCTAACATAGTTCTACAACCATTTTCACCCAGTCTGTATTTTTCCAGCTTACCTGGCAGTACCAATTTTGATCTGACTGGGAGAAAAGCATCCAAAAGCATTTTCCCTGAACCAGCTAAAGCACTAGGTACAGTGTTTATGCTGGCAGTTCTGCAAACTGGAGAATAGATCACACTTGATCCAGTTGAAAAAAAACCTATGAAGGCAAAATTAGCCCTTCACATATTGTGAACAAACATGAACTGGCAGAGACAGTTGCATCACTTCACTGATTTGCACCAAGTATCTGGTGGTTTTCATCTAGTTTTGGCTGTCCTCAAAACAAATAAAGCAGCTTGTGAAAGCCCAACCTGACTTACATTGTCACTTGTTGATCCCTCTTGAAAGAGGGATGCCCGTGACGATCTAGTTCAGAAATCACTGAGGAACACGTCTAACATTTCCGAGTCCAAATACAAACTCCAAGTGCTTAGTACCTGCTTTGTACCTTTCTTAAATAAGGTTGTTTATATGTAATTCCAACCTTATGAGGTATAAAAACAAAGTGTCTTACTAAATGATTCAGAGACTCCTCCACTAAGAAAATAAAGTAAGAAAAATGAGTTTTTGTCTACTTCTCCTATACATTTATGTTAAGTAGAGAATAGGAAAACCAAGAATGTAGGTACTGAATACTAAATTTATTTCAATGATGGTTAACATCCCATACATGCTGATCTGCCAATACTGCCTCATCAAGAAATTATTCTACACTGTCTGTGGAAGGAAAAGAGCATAAAGCGTGTCGAAATTCTTTCTACTTTATTCCTATTTTCTAAAGCAGCACTTCAGAATTCCCATTCCAGCTCCTGCTTATTGGTACAAATACGGTACACTTTTCACAGTCTTATTTTTTAGCAGACATTATAAACTCATTGAAACATGACCCCTTCTTCAGCAAGAAAATGAGCCACTTCCCTGCCAGTGACTTCCCAAGGCAGCCAGCTTCCATTGGCCTGTACTGAATTTACTTCTGAATTGAAAAGATCAAAGGCCACTGACTCGAAACTGTGATGACTGCACGTGGCATACAAACCACGGGACATGCAAAGAACTATGAATCAGTTTTTGCTATTAATTAAAGTGAAGGAATCAACTTTTTACTGTATAATTGCAGCTTTCTCTTCAGATGCAATAAAAGCAGGTCCAAACATTACCCTCAGTCTGTCTTTTTTATGCTCCAGAAACCACATTCCTAAATTTCTCATAAAACGGAGACACTCCAAACCAGTTATTTCATGTTACTGCAGGTTTGTCATGTTTGGGGATAAGAGAGATTTGACTTGTAACCAGTTTCCCGATGCCATTTTCTCTAGTTGACATGTCATTTTAGCTTCATGATCCAGCCAGAATTAGAGGATTCAGTCTCAACCAACCATCTGTAACATCATCTAGGAACTTTATTTCAAAAGTCACCTTTAAGAAATGCTAGCAAAAGTCATTTTTGAGCTGCGACTGAAACAGTTGGAGAAGGAAGGCCAGTGAATAACATCCAAACAAATATGCTGTAGAGCAAAAGCACAAGCTGTCCAAAGCATCTCAGGCACTGTTTCATTTTCTTTGCATGTCAGACAGACCAGTAAGTCCTAAACCCTCCCGACTGATTCCAGTCTGAAATGATACTGAGAGTGGCAGCCTGAGGTTCTCTTTTTACAGCCTTTCAATTATCCCGAGCAAATTAACTCTGCTTTCAAATTCACAAGGTCTTTCTCCTCCCCCTCCTCCTGCCAGCCTTTCCCAGCTCACACACTCAGCCCCGAAGGGGAATTTGGCCCAGGGGGCTGCCCCCTGACTTGGCCCTCATGCAGAGGAGGGCCACGCAGCTCTGCACTTCCCACAGGGAAAAGGCCCAGGGCTGCTCCGCGCCCCGCAACAGGGCTGGGAACATGGAGGCCATGGAAACTCTCCTCCCCACTGCTTTATGGGCTCGACAATACTAATGGGAATTTCAAGTAGTAAAAGTGTGTTTCTGCCTTTACAGCTAATGGCTCTGCTCTGGAATACACATAAAGGACATATCTGGGCAGCAAGTAAAGAAATCTCCTTTTCCTCTGTGACTTTTCTGCACCTTCAATCATTCCTCTAGATAAACCAAGGAGAAATAATCTCAGATCAATCATTAAGAATACAGAAACAATCACATCAAGCAGATACAGGGCACAGTATTTCTTTTCCTTACTATATATATCACACTCTTCCTTGTAGTCTAGTAAAATGGTGAAGAAAAAGAGATCCCTGGAAGACAGACTGGATGGGTCCTCCCCACCTTACCTATATGCTGCTAGTAAAGGAGGGTTGGCTGAGAATAGACGAGCTCCCTTTGCCATATGGAGAAGATGGGAGAAGCCAATTGAAGAATGAACTCCGATGCTGGCAACATATCTTCAGCAAAAGTCACGGTCTCAATTCCCTTGAGTAGCCTTGGACACAAGTGTCCTGGTTATAAACCTGTCTGCCCCATCACCTGCCTTGCTGCATAGGCTCAGGACGAACAGACATATGGCAAACACTCAACTGGGTCTACTCCACCTTCAGGCCAAAGGCCAGGGAAGGAGCAGGAGGGGTCCAGGATGAAGGACTTCCCACATTTTCTGGCAGATGCAGTCCAATTTTAGCAGCTGAGGCTCTGATCTGTCATCTTTCCTTGGTTAAAATGTCCTCTCCCAAACCAGAGAACATCCAAGCACCTCCCAGTGCTTCTGCATTCAGCTAACGAAGGTCTGGCTGCCTTTTGCCTGGCAGCTGCCCACACTCTCCCTGAATAGGTGGCAGCCAGGAGAAGTGAAAAACAAGGGCCAGCATAAAGGACAAAATTTGATACAGTATATTAAATTCAAAACACAGAACAACAGAAGCTGGAGACCACCTGTTTATAAAAATAAATTTTACCAATGAGATTACAATGAAAATGCCCAAACAGAGAAGGAGGAAGTCCAGCAAGAACAGCATTTATTGAAGTGCAAAGACAGCCTCCCTTATTAACCCAGCTGAGAAATCAGCCTCTTGTTATCTTACGTGTTAAATATATCGGTCATGTTTTTTGAGAGAAACAATCACATATGAAAAACAACTGTAATATCTGTCACTCTCAATCACTGTACAAATATGAGATTTGTAGTCTGATGTAACCTATGATTTTTTTAAGATCATTAAGATCTCCAGGCTCTGAAATTGCACAAAAACACTGCACATTTGTAAACTGACATAGGATCCAAACAGCCCTTTTCTGTAGTGATCTCAAATTTGATCACTTGCCAATCTGTAGATTCTGGGAGGAAAATCACCCCTAACATATCAAGCTATCTGCCTCGATTCTGATACTCTGCATTAACCTCCTCTTCAGCTGACTGCAGAGCCAGAAACTGGCCTGCCAAACTGACCTTGAGCACCCAACGCAGCACAAGTCTTGCTTGCCTTCAAACGCTGCCTAATGAAACCAAGGGCAAACCTTCCAGCAGCGTCCAGCTACTCGGTTGCCCCAGTTCAATCTGTCAAGCCTTGTTTCAACGCTCCGGCCCTGCGGCTGCTTCCCCCGCTCCGTAATCCCCTCCCGGCGGCGAGGGCTCTGCTGTATCCCTGCGGATATGGGCCGCGCTGCCCCGAGCCACCTGCAGACAGCGCCGGAGAAGTCGAGCCTGTCACTTAGCAGAGCAGGGACGCACAATTAATGCATTAACAACAAGGCTAGAACTATATAATCCTATGCAAATGGCACTCCATTTACCCTACAGCAGCCTCCAGGCAGACAGACGGCTATAAATCCATAGCACTTTCCAGATCTTATCTGCATAACTAGCATGGGTATGGGGAGGCCCCAGACACACCGTGCGGAGCCAGGAATTGGCAGCAGTTCTTATTTCAACAACAAAACAACGAATAAACAAAGAGCAAATTGATAAGATGCCACATAAGCAAAACGCTAAACAAAGCGGTATTTGCATTTAAATACATAAATAACTTTCCTTTCTCAGAAGGAAAAAGACACAGGGATGCTGGGACTGAGATTCTTCGAAGCTGAGCTGACGCTAAAACCAGAAGGAAACTGAGAAGGCCCCTGTCCAAGTGAAGCTGCAGATGATGCTCGTTAACAAGCAGCCCTAGGAGGGCGATGCTGAGGGAACCTCAGTACTGTGACAGAGAGTTACCACGGCCACTGGTTCAGGGACAGTTGGGGGAGCACAAGAACAGTAGAGAGACTTGTGTCAACAGCATTAAATACACGTGATGAACATCACGCAGCAGGAAAACCCCGAGCTAACATGAATTTAATGGTGAAAGGCTCGCCGTCCACGCCGCTCAGGAGAGCTCTGTGCGTGCAAGCATTGATCTGATGCTACAGCTCAGGTAGCTCCTTCCTCGCCGGGCAGCAAGGACCGCAAAGGCTTTGTGTACAAATGATGTCAGAAAACTCCGTGGCAGATCGATTTTCTGTCTTTCTTACTGACTGATTACGTCAACTGAAATACCTCTTAATAACTTTAATTACTTTCTTTCCCTTTTTAGGTCAATTGAAATTTAATTAAAATTATCTCCATAAAGGAGCAGGACTTGCCTAATGCTGTTCGGCATCATTTATTCAGGGCAAGCTATGCTCAGATGACTGTCCAGTGGCCCATGACACCTTGCACAATTTATTACCCAAATGCCAAGAGACAAAGAGAGAGAGAGAGAAAATAGATTTGTTTTTAATAGGAATATGTAGTTAATGAGTATGAATTCTTCTTATGTTATCATCTAAACTACCTGTCTGGCATCTAGTTAATTATCAGCTATAGCCCCAACAGAGAGAGTTCCTTTACAAAGTTTCTGTAAAGCTAAAGCCTTCTTCCTCTGCAAGTTTTTCTTTTTTTTTTTTTTTAAAGACTTATTGTATGCAAGTTAAAAAAGAAGAGAAAAAAAGATGAAGCCCTAAGCTAAGTTACCTCTGAGATTAGAAAGGCCGTAAAATCTTCATATAGGTTTAGTTCATACAGGATAGTTAAAAGATGGTTATAAAAATGGTATGATTTCGCCTTTTTTTCTGACCCGAATACAAGAACCAGCCCTTCTGTGTCAATTTAGAGAAGTCCCTAAAGTCTGAGAAACAGAGCAGCACACGAAACCTCATTCAAGAGCCCTTCACTTCAACTGTATCAGAGATGGAAAGAAACTTGAGAGCCCCCTTTGCTGCTAGGAATTCCCTTCAAAGTGAGGAGACCCTCTTAGGTCCACATGCACTAACTTTGCAGTCAGGTCATGCTGACAGTGCAATATAAAGCAGTGCACTGGCAACAAATGGGATGTGACCAAAATTGCATGCAAAAGATTGGTAATACAGAAAACAAAACAAACCTACCTGCTCTGCAGTGGTTCACCACTGTCAAAAGCCAGACCAACTCCTATACACTTCTATACAGTCTTAATATACACCTACATAGCACAGAAGACATTATACGTGTCTTCACATTCACATTCCAGAGGTGTTCACGAGGACTGCAATGCCCATTTCCCAAGCACGACAAGCTCCACTCCTACAGACCCAGCTGTGGTGATGCACAGACAAGATGGACAAGCTATGGAGAGAAGTACCAGAGACCAAGACCTGTAATATTTCTGACTCACTTACAGTTGTGTTCTTTTTTTTCATTCCTTGAACCAGTTGCCTTCTTCATCTCTCGATTACAAAAAAAAGAACACCACTGAATAAATGTCTGAATAAATGACTGAATAAATGTCTTAGAAACCAAGCAATGGAATGGAAACTCCTTCCTGATGGAAAAACGCTCTGAACTGTCATTCACAAACTTTGGAGATGATTCAATTTTTAAAAACATATTCTTTAGCTGAGCCTACCCAAAAGCTTCCCCCCCCCCCCCACAGACCTATATCTTAGCTTACTGAAAACTCATGGTTACTTTGACTTTTTTGACAAAAAAAGAATTGACTAGTGACTTCCTGTCAGACTTCCAAATATGTAAGGAAGGCTTCCAAGATAACTCCTTCAGTAGTAAACACATATGGGAACAGACACTCTTTTTTGTCTGTGAACAGCTCTGCAGACAAACTCTGCACAAATATTTATCGCAACAAGTCAAAGTAGTTTCAACTAGTATTGAAGCAAATTTACCAAAGTGATGCACTATCTGTTCAATTTACTTTTAAAGTGATGAATATCACCAAATGGCTTTTAGATAACTTGCAAAGATCTTAACTCAGCCTCCATCAAATTAAAGACTCTTGCTGGCTTCTGTGGGAACTGGATCAGCCCCCTATACAGGTGCATGTACTGCCAGAAATAATACGTGATAAAATAAAACAACATTTATTAATTTTCCACACACGTAAAATGCATAATGCTTGCACTAATATACTATGCAAGCAGAAGTAAACATGAAGTAGCTGTAATCAGTGGTGAGGCCAATAATAAAGAAAATGGTGACACTTGGTTAGTTCAAACTTTGTTCTATTTAGTTATCCAGATAGGAAATGTCTAGAGCTATGATCTTGGAGTGATTCAAAAACCTTCAAATAAGCCAACAGTAATCAAAGACACTAAATCCAGCCATATCTTTTCTTTTTCCCGCAGAGTTAACACATTCTGGTGCTACAGTGCCTTAGATAAACAGTTATTTAGGGAAACTAAAATGTGCTTTACAACAAGAAAAACAAACTTTGCCGTTTTTGTATTTTTTTAAAAAGACTGCAGCTGAATCAGCTGTCAGGACTGCCTCTATATGCATATGCAAGATTAGAAGAAATAGGTTTCTAAGGGCTATGTGGTTTGTTTACTTTTTCAGGTTAAGTTCAGAGTCAAATATATTTTTTTTTGTAGAAACACCTGGTGTGCAGAGCCCGCATGGAATATTTATGCTCCTCTTTCCTACGGAGATAAACACTGAACACCTTTGCACTAACTGCAACCTGCACATTTGCTCCAGAGGTACAGCTTTTGTCCACAGCTCTATATGAAAGAAAGAAAGCTTATCTTAATCTTCTCAGCTTTACTTGGGAAACTCCTGCAAGGAAGATTTAAGATGTATCCTGTGTCTGAGTTTGAGCTCTTTAGTGGTATTTTCGTTCCTTCAGTTGAAAGAGAAGGATGAACAGATTTGTGAAAGTGTCTTGAAGTCAAAAAAAAAAAAAAAAAAAAAAAAAAAAAAAAAAAAAAGAAAAAGAAAAAAAGAAAAAGAGAACCCCTGAAAATATCTCAGAGCTGATTTGACTAATTGCTTTTATTTCACTTCCTTCTAAGCTTAGAAGACCTGTCTTACAGGGGATCTTCTGAATCTTGAGCAACTGATAACAGGGAAAGAGGAGCGGCATATGAATACAGCAACCAGACAGACACAGGCAACTTGGCACACAAGTGAGGTGGTACCACAGGAGGACTTTAATCGTTCCACGAGCTCTCATTGATTCCAGCAGGAGACATCCTTGTGGAACAAAACCGCTGCGAGGATGAAATGCCTCTTTGCTCCCCTCTCCGCGGCCAGGTCCCAGCATCATTCCCCACCTTGTTCAGCCAGCTGCCCTTTCACTGCAGGTGACAAGTGAGTGGACTAAGGAATGAAAACACAAGCAGGCTTGGCCCCTTGGCAGGTTAAAGCTTGGTCAGTGAAGCCGAGGGCAAAACTCCCTCTCATTTCTAAGAGGGACAAGATCTTACCTGTTAACTGTCATTGTTCCTAACGATCTGAATAACCTCAAGGGCCCTTCTCTGAGGTGCCTGCACGAGGTCCCCTGCCACCCGTAAGTCAGGGCACTGGGGTTGGACATTCGGGTACGTGAGAGGAGCACGAGGGCCCTCCTAAAGGCAAGCTTGACACGGCCCAGGTGCTTCAGTCTGGCAGTTACTGCAGCCAGTAACGAAGAGAGTTTGGTTTGGAGCCATTCCTAGGTTCAAACCTGACCTAATGAAAGCTGTTTCACAGGCCCACAGGTGAGTACATTTTTTCTCCCTGTACGTTTGAATGAGGCTGCTTGCGTTACAGATGACTAAAAGCCAGGTTTGTTATCACAGTGGGAAAGATACTTCCCACACACCTATGTCCCAAACACCCAGGTGGAACGGCATGATGCTGAGGCACTAAACTTGCTAAAATGAAGAGACTAGAGCAAAAAGTCTCCACAGGTGACATTTTCCCCCTAAAAAAAAAAAAAAAAAAAAAAAAAAAAAAAAAAAAAAAA
>VZSG01000433.1:485703-497174 GCA_013398315.1 Nothoprocta pentlandii
AAAAAGAAAAAAGAAAAAAGAAAAAAGAAAAAAGAAAAAAGAAAAAAGAAAAAAGAAAAAAGAAAAAAGAAAAAAGAAAAAAGAAAAAAGAAAAAAAAAATCATGCAGTCACACGGAGCAGAACAGTACCACAACACTATCAATTTACATTTTTAAGTATTCATTTTGCCTTCAGATTCTTCTTGACACACTAAGGCAGCCTGCAATTTTTACAGCTCCCAGGCAGCAGAGACAGATCATGCCGGGTTTGCTCCTGGCAAGTTATCTGTCTGCCCTCACATTCATACAAAACAGGTTTTAATAACAAGGATGTTCCCTTCTCCTCTTGGGAAAAAAAAAAAAAAAAAAAAGCTTTTTTTTAATATTTATGTTTTCTACTGACTCTTGCAGGAGAGCAGCTGGGCAAGGACTAGGTAGGGAGAGGGAAAAGGTTATTTCCCTGACTACTCATCCCTCGTGTGTTAGTCAATGTAACTGAAGTGCTTAAGGGATGTTAAAATAAGATGTTGGAAGTTAGTCAGAAGGAAATTACAAGCTTCTAAATCCAACCTAGAATAAGGGTGTAGAAGGAGGGAATTGTGCCTCAAAGCAATCCCCGTGCCCCTCCCAAGCTCAATTTTGTTCAAGCTTGTCCTAAGGCGAAACACTTCTTATGGCCATTCTTGAACTGATGGAGCCTGAATGCCATTTCTTACTCAGACTGATGTCTTTCCACACACTTAAATGGTGCATTAGTACGGAAAGGTACTACTTACTGTAAATAAAAAGTAGCAGCAGCCGCCAAATGCTTAGATCCATGATTTTCTTTAGTGCAACTGATATGTCCCTTGCTTGTGTTCAACAGAATCTTTTATACAGAGAGGATCGCTCAAAAAGGAAAAAGGTCAAATGGTTTAATACCATCATGAGAATATGTTGAGATATGCTGAATGGGACCCATTATTGACCCATTATTTTACAACTAAGAATTCATGCAATTAGCAGGTATTTAAGAAAAAAATGTAGCAAATGTTTCATATATGTTAACATAAATGCTTATTCATTCAAGAGCACATAGCCAACCTTACGATCATCAAGTCAGGCCAACACCTGGAACCTACACGGAGACACTGCCCTGCTTGTCAGCCTGTACCCCGATGTGTGAACGCACACACGACAGGAACACTCAAACCCCTTCATCTCATGAATTCCAACACAGAAGACTTCAGCTTCTCCCAGGCTTCAGTCTGCAATGGTTAACTCTGCTCACAGCAAAAACTCGCACCTCATTTCAACTCTGAGCTTGTTTGTCTTCATTTCCCAACTATTCCATCTTTTTACACATATAGTAAACTGAAGAGTCCTCCACTATCAAATTTCACATGAATGCAATTATACTTAATCATCTCTACTTGATATTTCTTTTTGATGAGATTACAAGTCATTTTGACAAGAGCCTATTTTCCATAAGTTTATGTTGATTGGCATTAATTATATTGCTTTTTTTTATTAATTACTTTTTATTAATCTCAATATGCTGCTTTGTCTCACAGGCTGTGTAACTGGAACTGCATAAGCAATATTGTGTTTGCAAAATGCTGGAGAAGTTAGAAGAAAACAGCCAAGTACTGCTCCGTAGAATCTTTAGGTAGGTAGTCAAAATCTCACATCACCTACCTTCAAATTTACTATCCACTCCTAGCAAAGCAACTCAAATCCACACGCAGTGGCAGAGATCTTCTTGCAGAGATCGCTGCTGAGCAGGAAGACACAGAGCTGGAGTAAGAAGCCTTGCAACACATGAGGATCAGGTGAGTGTCCCTCACTGAGATGAGGCAGGTGAATCTGCTGCAACCTGCAAAGCTTGAAGCCCTCTCATGTCCCTGGGGAGTCAGGAGCCCAAACCTGCTCCCCTTAGCACATCCCCACAGTGAGCAGCTCCAGAAACATGTCGAGCATGGGCACAGATTGGCCAAAAGGTCTATGGCCATGACCACCTGGACCTTTCCAGAAGGCTTTGCTTTGCTGGCTAGTACCCTGCTGAATGTGAAGGGGATGCAGGGATCTGAAAGGAAGACTCTTTGAGGCTGCTAAATGACAGAAAAATTCATCCTACAGACCACTTTGTGCTGCTCTTAACACCTCCTGTAGCCACTTAGGCATATTACATGAATCATTTGAAGTATTTTTCTTTCAACAACAATTAGATTAACATTATCTTGATTGATGTATTAAAAAAAACACCTTTACATTTATCATATATACAATTTGCAGCGACTAATTCAATAAACTTTGTGAAAGTACATACAGGAGTACCAGCTAGCTCTTCTCTCTCTCTCACCACTCATTACTTAGAAACCTGTTTACACTTTGTTATCTGCACACATTTAGAAACCATAAATTTTAACAAGCCCACGAGCATTTACATATGATTTAAAACACGAGTTACCAAGCTTTATTGCTTAGTGGTCTGTAAATTCTTTGGAACAAACAGAGCCAAGGCAGCCTTTTTGTGCAAATTCACAGATTATTGGGCATTGCGGAATTGAAATCTGTGTTGCTTTAGAACCTAGAGAAGCCCAATCTTTAATTGGAGATTGGCTAATGCTTTTGATGCAGCTTGTGTTAACAATTTAAGCATCTGAGTGATTTTTGTGCTTAAATGAGTAGCATATCTGTTTTGAGACATACAAATGCCTGGCAAAGTATTTGTGTTGGTTTTACTAAAGGGATAATATCATATGTTGGGACATATGGAACCTCTCAGTCTTCATGCCTTAAAAGGTACAACAGTGTAATTCAGCCTGTGGTTGGAGATAACACCTTCTTTTCCTTCCCACAAGCTTTTCCTTCCTCCCTCTCAGCCTCCTACCCCTTTCAAGCTGTGCTGAAACAACTGATCCTGGGACAGTGCTGTCAACCAGGCTGAGATGTCACCGGCTGATTCAGGCTAAAAATTTTAAATGTTGCCGAAGGCAACAACGGGACAGCACACAGTGCCCGTGTGCAGTCTCCTCATCACAATCCATGGGTAGTTCAGAGCCACACCACAGTGAGAATAAGCAGCTGGGCAAGAAAAGAGACAGGAATTTCTTAACTTGGCTTCAGCCATGAAAATTCATTCCGAGTGTCCTAAAGTTCATGAACTAAGACCCACCTAACAGCAAATGCAAATGGAAGAACAAGCCAAGGCATGATATCATAAGGGCAGGAGTAAGTAGTTGGATGAGCTAGGAGATGACTGAAGTACCACAAAAGGTTAAAGACTGCCCACAAGCCATAGGAAGCTTCCAGAGGTAGTAATTCCAGGAGCAAGATTTATGTAATGGGAATATCATACAAATCAGGAAAGATCAGACTTCCACACATCTATATTGGGCTCTGCTGGAGTGTAGCTGCCTGCATCCTCCACAGAAGTCATCCAATAGGATGACAGAAGACTGTGAGCTTCAAATCTATGTATGGAAAACGGTGCAGAAACATCATGGCAAAAAAATAATTCTCTGCCTATGAAAGCATAGAGAGAAGATTTGAAGATCAAAGAACTCCTTTGTCCTTGGCATGTTCCAGGACATTGCAGCACACAAAAGCCCACACATCCCCTGGTTGCCCAGAACTTATAAAGCTCTCCTTTACCTCACCATGCTTTACTCCTCTGTTGCACCTTTCTTTCACGTATACAGAATATATCAGTGCCAGAAGGAGACTTCAGTCTCCCAGGAGCTGTATCCTACATGGCAAGACAGAGCGAGAGACAGTTTATCCCAGCACAGATCCCAGGGAACACATGCATTACAGCACCGCAGGCTCTAGCCCTCACACGGCCAAGCGCAGCTCCTCTGCTGACCCAGGCTGATGGCCACACTGGGTGGCCCTCTCTGTCCTTGTCTAGACCCTCTGTGCCCCCATCTGGGCACTCCCACAGGGAAGGGATAGTGCACGCCAGGCCTCACGGGCACACGTACAGCTTGCCACATGCTCCAGCTTCAACTAGGAAGCAGCAGACTTGACGAGGAAAATTATTCCCTTTAGGGAGCAATTCTAAATAACACGATCTCCAATATTATCTAGTATCAAATTCCAGTTAATGGTAGGGCACTGTCTAAAGATCTGTGCTTTCATAAAGATGCAAAAGCAAGTTACAGAAGACAGTGACGTCCCCAGAGTGTGGAGGAAGAGAGTCGAGGCAGAGCACAGACACTGCGAGCACTTTACCCGGGCAGCAACTGCTTTCCTGTGTGTGCCAGGACAAGGGGGTAGAGTGGGGCACATCCAGGTGGGAACGCGTCTCCCCAAGCAAGCTAACCAGTCTTCTATTCTTATACCTGCCCTTCAGAGGAAAATCTGAAATCAATTCATAAACAAGGGTATATTCTGCAATCCAGTACCCTCTTTGTGTCTCCAACTATGTGGGTGTGAAAAGAATTTGCTGCTTGCAAACAGACTTATAAAGAGCAAACGCTCAACTTAAAACCCTTAGTTAGCACTTGCTGCTGTTTTTCGGTGGCTTGTCAGCAAAACAAAATATGCTGGGCCTTAATATCCTGACTCTTCTCCCTTTCACAAGTAACTCAAGTCATAAGGAAGCTGGGGCAGTGCTAGTCAAGCTCCTAGCACATTAAGGTTGCTGGACTGAATGCCACCACTGTATTTAACTCTGGGGACCCTCCACAGGGGGAGTCAAGTAGTCTGAAATTATACAATTATAACAGTTCCAATGTAAAAAACAAAGAGTAATAAGCAAACTAAGCAATCTAATGAAAATCACAATTCAGACAGGTCCAATTATGTGGGTTTTTTTGTTGTTGTTGTTGTTTGGTTGTTTTTTTTTTTTAATATACTACAGAGACAGGACTGGGATTTGCTGAGAGGCTGAAAGTTGTTTACACTCGGGTAATTTTGCAGGCAACACAGCAATTCTTCTCTTCCCCTGCATTAATTCAATCCTTAGCCAGACAAATTTCTATGGAAATAAAGGAAGAAGAAATCCAGGGGAGAAACCTTTAGGCAGGCAACGCTATTGTTCAGCAGGGCCTTGCCAGCCCCCGCCAGCTGCAGGTGGAGGCTGCACACACACCACACGACCTCTGAAGAAATGTGTTTTGGTTTTTTTTGTTTTGTTTTTTTGTAGACTGCATCATCCTTTGGGAATGGCATTTGCAACCCCACACCACCTGCAGCTCATGATTTGGTCTTCTCTTAAAACTACCCCAAGCCCTCAGCTGGAACTAAAATGCAAGAGCACACACCAAGAACCTCAGGAAAACACACCTGATGCTTTTGCAGCCCCTTTTCTGCCCCCATGCCAGCTGCACCCTCTGGGCTTCCTCCTCTCCTAATCCTAACCCCACACATCTCAGCATTCCTGAGCTGATGCTTCAGCATCCCTATCCCAGAACTTGACTTCAGCCCTGCCTCATCACCAAGAACTTGCCTGGTGACCTGGGGTCTTGGGTGGAGCATCTGCAGGTCGGTCACGCTCACCTTGCTCAGGTACCGTGGGACGAGCCCTAGCAGGCAGGGCTCCTGACTGCCAGTCTTGACAGCACCTTGGGCTCCAACCCCGTGAGGGCTGACCAGCCCTCACTGCTCTCTGGCAAGACCTTGTTGAGCCTTCACCCTCCTTGACCCACAGCAAGAGCCCACGTGAAAAAGCGCTCCAGGGAGAAAGGCTCCTGCAACCTACATGACCATTAGTTGTCCAGACCAGCAGGGCTATGGATAGCAGCCCTTTCCCTGAAATACCAATGCCTGAGAGTTCCCAAGCACGTGAGCAGAGGCCTGGGTTGCCAACATTGTTTGACTCTTAGCCAAAGGCTTTGCTTGGCAATGCAAATAAACTGCTGGCAGTGAGCCACACTGCTACCCATACATCAAGAGCAGCCCAGAAGATACTACTTGCAGAAACAACTACCACTAGCACCTGAAACCCTGTATCATCTTAGCAGAATTAATCAGATTGTATAACTCGGCAGTTGTGTCTCACCTGTGTATTCATTGCTCAGGGGAAAGCAATGGCAATATATTCAGAGAAAACTGGATATTGAAGTCCATATTTTAAATGTGATCTGTAAGATAAGACCCAGCAAAAGTCCACGTTGCACAGTAGTCAGGTTTGCTAGGGAGCACAGTAACATTTCCAGAACGTTGTTAAATGGAAAGACCATCTCGACGTTCCTAGGTCCGGTGAGACGATTATCTCCCAGATAAACAGCAGGATGGTCAGGGCTGGACAACATGGTATATGGGAAGCTGAGAGAACTCATTTTATTTGAACTTAGGAAGTAACGGTGAAAAGAACATCTTTTGAAGTTTGCAACTATGCAATGGCAGCATTATAGAGAAGATGGGGCAAAGTCTTGAAGATACACAGGGATAGGACAAGAAGCAACAAAAAACTGCAACGTGCAAGGAAAAACTAGATGTAAAGTTTTTTTTTTTAAGCCATGAATATGGTCAGTCACCCCAATAGGGACCCAGAGAAGTTGAAGAATCTCTATCTGTGGAGATACTTAAAACTCCACCAGGAACAGCCCTGAGCAATCTGATACAAGGAAGCCTGCTTTAAGCATGCTGCTGACCAGGTGACCTCCAGGGGTCCCTTCCAACAGGAATTATTCTGTGATTTTATAAAAATTAGCTTTTAGAATGCATGCAGAATACCACTGTAGCCTATTTGAATATAAGGCTTTAAATGTTTATGTGTTTGACAAATACAAAGACAGCATGGGATAAAAACAGATTCTGCTATAAATTAAAGAGGATTTTTTTTTTCCATGACCATCTGGGATATTATATGTGTGCAACCACTGTACTGCTAAACAAAGAGCTGGCATGAGGAAAAAGAAAAGGATCTGTTTTCATTTAGAATATTGTCCCTTGGAGCTAACATATTGTATAATGTGTTTGGGGTTCAAGCGTAGTTATTTGTTAAGAATTAAAAATAAACAATTTTCAAAACACAAGAACAGTGCTTATTGAAAGAAACAGGTATAAATCAGAATCAAAACATATATATAAAATCTGGCTCCTATAAGTGCTAAAAACACTATATTCACTTCACAGGCAAAATTTTCACAAGTTACCTAGATCTGCAGAGATCTGCATTTTAATGATACTTAATCACTTTAATGTGACTTAAACTCATACATGTTTGAACGATTTTTGAAAACGGCACCAAGGCCCCTGAATCACTCCCACTCAAAGAGCATCTCAGTGCTCTTGGAAACCTGCTCTCTTTAGCAATTTTGACTTTTTTTCCTCAGGAACTCATAGTTTTTGTATTAACCATGTATTTGCTATTTGTAATGCAAATCATGGCTGATATTGTTGAATAAACTCTATTCAGATTCAGGCCTAAACTTCGGCTTAAATTCATAAAGCGCCTTAGGTATAGGCCACTGTAATGGATAATTTAGAACCTCACACTGGGCACCAAAACGCTATACACTCAACAGGAAGATTCAGGCAATTGCTTCAGCACTACTCCAGCTTGACATGCCACAGACAAGCAAGCTCAGCCCTATGAAATGCTGAAGAAAACCACCTCTGAAACGATGCCTCTCTTCTAGACTCCGTGGCACCTTTGCAGCACTGGACTAGACACCAAGCGAAGCCAAGTCACAGGCCAAAATGTCTTTGTAGACACTTGTAGCAGCCTAAGTCAAAGCCCCACATAATGTATGGCTTTTCTCCTTCCTTTCAGGTACAGTCTTCAAAGAGAGCACTGACTCCAGCACCTGCCCCAGGAGAAGGGACAGAAACACCGGGCTCACTCCTAAGCCTCATAAGACTCACAGCTCCCTCACAGCTGCACTGTTGGATCCTGCTCCCTTTTCTATACTTTGAAATCCTCCAGGGACGTCCTGAGGGCCTGTTCCTCTCGTGCTTATGTTTCTGTGGTTTAAGGCATTCTTTTGGGCAGCAGAAGCTGTGGGTTTCAATTACTTTCAGGTTCAGGAGAGCCTGGAAGCGAAGACATCTCCAGTTTCTTGGGCAGATGCACTACGCTCAAGATAACCATACCAAAGGCGGGTGTTCATACAGTAAGACAGCACTATAGAGTGGTTTCCTTGGGGCATAGAGGGTGTCTGCTATCATCTGTTTTGTAGATATGTGCATAGGCAGGCATTTCTGTAATGAAAGCAAGCTCCATTCAAGCACAAAGTTGTACTGAGGTGCATTTTGTATTTGAATTTAATGGAGACTGAGCCCATCTCCGGCCATAAGAGAAGCAAAATACATACAGATCCTTTCTCTATCATATTATCTGTTAAGCAACAGTAGTATGCTAAATGTGGCATAAGCTACAAACTTAGTGTTGTCCATGTCCACAGTATCCTAAAGGTTTTGCTTCCTGTGATGCCAGATGCCAATACTGCGCAACAAACCCTTAACACAACATAACATTTAAAAACAAACAAAAAAGACTATTTCTTATACACAATTCCCATTTACAAGAAAGACGAGGAATTGTGTCATTGCAATGATGAATTTGCTAAAACCAGAAATAACTCGCAAGGTTTGCTTTCCTGAACTGTAACCAAAACCAACGAGATTACTCATCTAAGCAACATTCGACACTTGGCCTTTGCTGCTCAACTTTGTTGACAATTCGATCATCAAACCCATTGTTTGACCCCTCCATGAAAGATACAGCAACAAACTGCCCCTAGGAAAACCCCCAGACTTCTCCTGGCTTCGGGATGCCTTGCGTACCTTCCCTGGCTGATTAATCCTATTGACTCAGGTGTTGCTGGGTCATCAGCCTGCTCTTCACACAGGTGAACAAAGGAAATCCTGTGCTCGGGCTGCTCCTATTCCTTACGCTAATCAAACTTTATTGATTCAGATTTCACCTCCTCCCAGCGAGCATGCCCATCCTTCCAGCTCGCAGACGATTCCATTGGGCACCGAGCACTTGTCTGCAGCATTTATTCGTGCAGCAGCACACTGCACGCCGGTGCCTGCGCGTTCTCTGCATCCCCAGAGGTGAGGACCAGATGCTACCGTAACTACACACACAAAAAATAGTCTCGCACTATAAACAAAAAAGAAAAAAAAAACTTGAAAGACCTTATTTAGATTTTATGAGCCATCAAGTGTAACAGCTGGTTTTTTTTGTTTGTTTGTTTGTTTTTTTGCCTTGGTTTCATCCCAGCAATTTTAAAGTACCAGACATTTGCCCCGAAGTCTTCGCCTTCAGCTACAATATGCTATTTATTTTAACTTAGGCTGCTAGCTTCTCTTCTTAATTTACACACAAGAGATTAGGGTGCTCTTTTCCAACGTATATGATCCTTAGTGATCTGCTTGTAACAGTGACAAACCACCATCACCTAGGCTGACTGATATCCTCAAACGAAGAGTCAAAGGAAGATGTAAAGGATTTACAACTTCTTGAAGTTACAATATTTGCTGATGTACTTTCTGAAACAGGTAAGAAAGGGTTGGAATTTCCAAGGCAAAAAAAAAAAAAGAATTAAAACAAGACACCACTTAAGCAGATGCATGCTCAGAGGAGCCATGAAAAAAAAGCAAAAGGATTCCCACATCTTGCTGCACAAAAGGTAAAAATGAAAGATCCAGAAACTAGCAAATATATTAAAAAGTCCCTTTGAAGTTGATCTATCCAAAAAAAACACATCAATTAAACGGTATTTATCAATCACTGCTATCTAAGTTAATTAAAACAAATACCTCGTTCATTCCTTTCTTTATGATGATTTATCTTATCTTTTATTAGAGTACTTGTGGCTGAAAGAGGAACAGAAATACTATTCCTAGTTGCTGTATCTTTGGACATAAATGAGTATGTCCTCCCAGATTGTAAAATGAAACTATTAGGACCATCTAATTTAACGTCCTGCAGAGCAAACATCATGGCTCTTCCCTACATTAAATCTCTTAAAGCCACACTAAGGGTGGTCAACTGCAGCCTTTCCTGTTCAAACATGACTTTTATTTTTAAAAACATACACATTAAAAGAGAAGTCACTGCTACCCTTGCTCATTTCTATAGGTCATGGCCCTTCCTTCAATATGCACATTTCATTTAGATTCAGAGTTTGTCTAGATTCAGCATCCGGCCTAGATCTTGACACGCTTTTGTCTGACAGACCGAGGATTCCTCCAGCATCACGTGTCTGTTCCCTGCAGAGTCCCTGCCTATTGTCAACACATCTCTCCCTAAATCTGCCTGATAAGCTAAAGAAGTCAAGCTGTCAGAAAGCACGTTTTCCCAAACTTTTAATCATTTTAATGTCTCTTCTCTGGTGCTTCTCCATATTTCTCCGTATCTTTCTTGACCTGCAGACATCAGAACTGTCCAAATATTCCAGCAATGGCCATAGTTGTTCCAAATACAGAGCTGAAGTGACTTCCCAAGCTCTCTCTGTCAGTTGTTTTTCTTACGGATACTGCAGTGCTGCAGTGGCCCTCTTGGCCACAGTGTCCCACCGTGAGCCCACAGGCAGCCGGTTACACCGCAGGGGACACCGACCCTTTCCAGTAGGCGCTTTGCAGCACACAGGCCTGCGTCTGCAAGCATGGCCTATATTCTTTATTTCTGGATTTATGGTATTATATTTAACTAACACATACACTACTAGGTCCAAATGACTACACAGTTTTGTAAATAACAATCTTCCCACCACCTCCTTTTCAGCACACCTGAAAAGTTTAATAATTTTTTTTTCTAAATAATGCCCCAAAGAACCAACCTCTAGCCCGACAGAGGCAGTCATTAAGCATAACACAGAACTTCATCAAATTTGGTCTATTTAATTCCAAATTTCTTTTGCATTGTTCTAAGGTACTAGTCAAAAATTTCATGACTAAATTATATATTTATTTCCTTTGCAAAGTTATTTTCCCCTTCCTTGTAGAATTATCCCTAGGCAGAGCATCACGCAGAAGATATATTTATTCCTCATTCCTCTCTGTTCTCAATATTATTTCATGGAGCTCTGTCATAGACTTGTACAACCATAGAATTATCTCAGCTTGCATTACGCAAGCTGCTTCTGACACACACACATGGAGAGAGGAAAAAAGGCAAAATCCTGAGCAGTTGAAGTGCAAAGACTCTTACAGCTCAAGCAGCAGAGAGATGATTTTTTGTGCTATCTCATGATGATGTGTATTTCATTCGTGAAAGGTAACAGTCAAGATCCATATACATACCAGCTTTGGAGCATGCACCACAGGGTGGAGTGTCCTGCAGAGACTCCCAATACTAATTAGAACAGGGAAGCTCCACATAGAAGTCCCCAAGTTAACGAAGGCACATGGAATTAAAGGCCACGAGGTGCTCAGGATCTCCCTGACATCTCTGCACAGTCCTAGGCTTGGCATTTTAGAAGTATGTGGTTTGATGAGGGCATCGTTCCCTGTCCAAAACTAGTCAGGTATTTCTACACGCTTGCATAGCTGAACTAAATCAGTTCTGTCTCAAAAAAATAATTTCTGCTAATAGTGTCTTTTTCAGTCTT
>VZSG01000433.1:497195-575420 GCA_013398315.1 Nothoprocta pentlandii
AAGAGTTGTTCCTGCTGTGTAAAGCACCGAATAAAAATAGGGTGAACAAACATCACAGAAGAGAGCAGTTGGAACAGGAATACTTGTTGCAATGAGGAAGCTTATATTCATATTAGATTTGTACTCATTTGTTTCTATTTGAGTAAAAAAAGGCTGAAATAGGCAACAGTGACCTCTCATGTCATTGTCCTCTCATTGTCCTCTGTTCAAGGACAGGTTAGTAACTTCTCTTGCATGCAGACGGCTTGCACAAGAAACACAACGCTGCTCAATTTCTCTCCACATACCTTTTCTTTCCTGGTGAAAGGCTGTCTGATTTCTCCCTGTATTTGCATACAAAGAAGTATTCACACAAGAAAGGGGAATAATTTCTGCTAATAGTGTCTTTTTCAGTCTTTGCCTACATTTCCACAATGCTCACTTATTTTTCTTTTATTCAAAGTGATTACTGCTCTAACTCTTGCAATAAAATAATTAACTTGCTTTCTCTTAGGATGGTTGGGGCAAGAAAGCCAAGGGTTACCTTACCATTATCAATAGTAATGTTTAGACTAGTTTTTCAAAAAAAAAAAAAAAGGGGGATGATTAATACATGACATAAGTGAATTTCTCTATCTATGCCCTATAATGACATTTGAATCCATTGATCAATTTGAACTAGAGGAAGAGACCTTAGAGAAATTGAGTTTCTATAGATTTCCTGAACACAGACAGTTGAGGAGAAGTTGCTGATCCCATCAACACACTGATTAGTGTGATACAATCCCTCAGTAAACAACAGAACTCCAGGGAAAAAGTCCCTTAAAATTCCCCAATCACATGAGAATCTGTTAAGCTAGACCTGAGAGTAAAGAAATCCCAAGGAATGGCTTCATAGGAATAGCAGTCCATGATAACAGTAGTGCTCCTGGAATTGTTTGCTCCTTAAAGGGATACATGAATGTCTTGTTTTCTCTTTAACAGGTTTCTCTCTCGTAAGGCATTTAAAAGAGCTAAGCACAAATGCCTGGTAGAAAGCTCAGGAGCCACTACCCGCTCTTACACGTGCAATTGTGAATTTGGGTTACTCAGAAGACACCAAAGCAGTATTTTGGTTGAAGCATGATGGTGGACAGTGGCTGCCAACTGGCCATCGTGTTAAACCAAACCAAAGAGCTGAGACTCAAACTCCCCACTTGGTACAACCCACCTAGTCCTGTAAACAGGCACACTTCTCTTCTCCCACTGTATAACCACAACACAGAGATGCCTATAGTCAAGCTCAGGTGTCAGTTGTCTAGCATTTAATTCTTTGGCGATAAACAAATACAGCGTTTCAACCAACCTCCCTGTTGGAGTTTTTATTCTATGAGCAAAGACAATAAAAACAGCCTGTATTCATGAGCAATTGTAAGGAAAAGCCATTCGGCTGGTGTATAAATTGCTCTCTTAAGGTTAAGCAAACACTGAACCTCTGAGCAGGAGGACTGTGCAGACGGGGTAAATCACAGCTGGAATTCCCAGGGCGCTGGGGCAGCACTGCAGCAGTCTGCCTTGTAACAGGAAAACAGTAATGTGGATAAAAGCGTTGCCACTCCAAACTTCCAGGTGTTTCGGAAAATGTCTTGTTACTTTGGATTTACGATCTCTCTGAGTGAAGGTTAGTTTGGCAGTGTTAAAAACAGAAGGGAAAGAACAACAGGCAACGTGTATAATTTTCTGCCCCAGACAGCACAACTGCATCTATCTACCTTATTCTCTATGCGAGCCAAGATAGAGACACCATAAATCAGGCCTCTTGTGTCAAGGTTTAAGGGAAGCAAGAAATATGCAAAAGAGTAGATCAGCAAGAGGTTGCCTATACTGTAGTTGGCAGTCATGACTATACTAGAAGTTAGAAGATTAATGCTGTCCATTTTTATTTCCACTGGCCTAGGAGTAAAAGCCAAGATTAAGCACCAGGACTCTCCTGTAACAGGTGCTGAGGGATTACTGCGTATGTTGCTAGCAATTTTTCTCAATATACATGTCAGGTGCAGGGGAAGGCAGGGGTAGGGGGAGTGATGAGGGAAGGAAATAGCCTCATTTCCTTCTCCTTCTTTCCCAAATCAGCAGGGAGTGAGGGTTCATGAGGGGGGGAGGCAATCCAAAAGGCCCCTTACAATTAGAAAGCCAAGCCCGTCCTCAGCTAGCCTCCTTTGCAAGCTATTGAATTCAGCAGGAAATCACGAGGTAGCTACAAGCAGAGGAGGAATCACCACCAGTTTCAGCCTGGGGAGAGGTGTGAGCTCAGCCTGGACACACGCAGGGCACCCCCGGCTGAACCTGTGCAACAAACTACAGCAAGAACTCGGGGTTCAGAGCGGTACCCCCAGCATCCCGCACTCTTCCCTGCACCACAAGCCATTTACCAGTCCACATCATCTAAGTTGCAGGAAAAACGAGGGCCAGCACCATCACTTAGAGCCCCCAAGCTCCCTACCTGTAGGAGCAGCAACCAGCGAGGCACAAAGAAAATGACCTTCAAGCTACGGTGGCATCTCAGGAACACGGTGTAAAGGCCATTGCTAGGCCAGCCTTAGCAGGCAGGAGGTGCAGGCCCGTGCAGTGCAGCAGATGAAGGGGGTGTTAGCATTCCTGCCCCTCTTCATGGTAGGTAATACAACCGGTTATTGACGCTGGGATCTGAGGGAGACGGGCAATGTTGGCTCACTAGTTAAGGGAGGCCCTCGTTACCATAAACTTTCATCGAGTTGTACTCGAGAAAATAAGCAGACAAAAATAATAGGGGAAAAAATATGCAATTGCACTGTATTCCCAAGTGTATCCTGTGAATTAAAAAAAATGGATATAATTGTTCATATTAAAATTAACAGGAAAAACACCCTCTAGATGCAAGTCCACAGACTTATATACAATTAAAAGGAATGAAATAAAGTTCCAAAACAAAGTCCTTTGCATGATTTCGGAACGAAAACATGCAAAGCACTTGAATATGTGCTGGAAAAAAATGCAGCTAAACAGCACAAATTCGTACAGGATCAGAACAGGAAGTTAAGCCTTTCAGACAGTATACACAGAAAAAAGAAATGAAGATAATGAATTAAGCCTAGAAAACAAAATATTCATTTTAAAAATCTCTTAATAGGAGACCTTCCATGGTATGTGCATCCTTTGTTTCATAGACCCAGACAGGCCAAAAATGAAACTGTGGATTGTACTACAGAGAAGCAACTCGATACCCAAAACTCTCCAAAGAAAAGACAGGAATCTGCAGCTTTACTTAGAACATTTATATCAAGATTTCTCAAGGCTGTGAAAGCTACACAAGTAACTCCAAATTATGGTGACTATTTCTATAATGATGCAAGTCAGTAATAACTTTATCAATAAAAATACAACAGATGTGGAATAAATGCCATTCAGAAAACACAGTCTTCACCTTATCTTCTATTTCAGTTTATGAGTCACTTCTAAATAAGTATTTTTAAAACATGCTTAGTCCAGAAAACTAGATTTAATTAAGGTAAAGCTCTCTGTACATCTGAAATGGATTATTTCAAAACAAGGAGCACGAGGTGGCTTTACATCCTTTCCATCAGTTATGCACTTTGAGGATAAACACAAGCCTCTGCAAGCATAGCACTCTGTGATAATCTAGGGGTACTTCCAGCGCGTGTCCTCTTGCAGATCCACACACCTTCTCCCAAAAGCCTGTCTAAAAATCAAGGTCCGTTATCTGTACTTTAATCTGCAAACAATACCTATTAACCTGCAGCCACCACAGCATAGATCTGCACAGAATGAAGTTTTGAATTATTTATCTACATTTACATAATAATTTCCAAGCCAGAGTTCATACTGCATACATTTTCTTGAGGTTTTGTTTAAATAGCAACGATGTGCGAGGTACGATGATCCAGCCACCGCAGTTTTGGGAACGGACATTACGCACTTCCTGCAGAAATGGTCAGGAACCTTTTTCTTAGACTTCTTTTTAATGAAAAGATATGAATGGATCCAAACAAAAGCACTGAGGAGCATATGTTACCTCTGACGAGGCTGTCACTGGAAACAGCTTGGGATCCAAGATAGAACTTCCTGCAGAATCACACCAACACCTTTGCCTTCCTTCATCCAGATGTGGCACTTAACCCAGGTCTTTTTGTTCCTGTACAGCAGTTCCTTGCCCTGACTAGGACGGCTCTGGCTACGGGGGCACATAACACATGGCTTTTCTGCAGGGACATTTTTAGCTTGTTTCCACTGAAGCTGAGCAAAGGGGAGGATTCTGCTGCCCCAACCACTAGTCATGTTCGGCTCTGGGAGAGTCAAGATTCTCTTTTGTTCTATATTTACTTTATAACACTGAATAACATGAATAGCAGAAGGCCCTTTTCTAAGTAAAAACAGCCTGTTCTTTTGGGCTACCTCACAGCAACAGAGTGCAGAGGAGTTGCGATTATGAACGTGGATGTCCTACGGTTCAGAGTGGAGCTCAGCAACAGCCTCTGAAGTTGCGCACTCAAACTTAGGTGCCAGATTTAAATATTCGATTCCTGGTCTTTCAGGCTGACTGAGATCATTGTGACCGAAATTTCCCCTGATCAGCCCAAAAAAGAGACTTTGAAGGTAGTAATATCTGTGAAAATGATTTACAGATGTTTTAAAACTTGCTGCCAGCATTCCTACTGAAAGACACTTTCTGGATTTTTAATCTTAACATCCTTTGATTTATGTATTTCTTATGCAGTTTACTGCATAAGATGGAGAGATGAGGGAAAAAGAGCACTAACTCTGATCAGATTGGTTAACATGTAGCTTTTTAAAATGTGTGGCAGACTGACCACGATTTAACCGTTAAACTTAGTTTGTTCAGCTAATGAAAGAAAATTCTGTTGGGTTCTGCGTAGTTTGGTCAGCAAGAAACCAAAATGTGTTTTCACGGAAGTCTCAGAAAATAATTTTCTTCTCAGGGATGCTGAAGTCAGCACTTCACAGAATCACAGAGTGGTTGAGGTTGGAAGGGACCTCTAGAGATCATCTATTCCAATCCCCCCACTCCAGCAGGGACACCCAGAGCACAGGGCACAGGGCGGCATCCAGATGGGTTTGAAGGCCTCCAGAGAAGGAGGCTCCACAGCCTCCCTGGGCAGCCTGTGCCAGGGCTCTGTCACCCTCACAGTGAAGAAGTTCCTCCTCCCATGGAGATGGATCCCAAATTTTGCTTCCCACAATTGGGCTGATTGTGCAGATCTACTCCTTATTTCAAGTTTCAACAAAAGTCACAGAAATAATACATGTGTAAGGAAAAACATCAAACATCAAAAGCCATATGTCAAGTCACCAGTTTACTGTATAGGTACCAAAAGTGTGGGCTTAAGCTTCAAAATTCTGGAGTCTCTGAGGTGCTAGATCACCAAAATAAGACAGAGGCTTCAACAAGTGGGACTACAAATCCCATCCTCCTGTAAGTTTTGTATTCCATGCAATATGCACCAGAATTAAATAAAGAGATTTCAAAAGCATGCCCAGGAAGCTCATACGGCTGCCCGGTCCCGCACTGCCCCAACCTTCTCCTCCCCAGCTGCCAAGCCACACACAGGTGGGGCAACCAGGATAAACAGGGTCACCCACAACATTTCCAAGAACAGGGACAACTGTCACTAGAGCTTCCATGCTGAGTAACTGCGTTATATAGGAAGGTAAAGGCTTATATTATTATTTCTTCTCAAAATACCACGTTATTCAAAAATGGACACTTCACATTTGAACTGAAAAACATGCTTTGCTTCACCTACAACAGAAGTATTGTGTGGTCCTGCTTGGTGTTTAAACTGCATAAAGACATGGAAAATGATCCCCAGAACATTTTTCAGCCTGCTTTCAAGATTATCTATATTCCCATCAGGCTCAAATAATCCAAATATGATTATACAGCACAGGGTTTCAGATTAAGGTGGCGTTTGTTCAGTACTACATTTCCTGACCAATGAGAGGAAACAACTTTCAACGTTACTGTTTGAAATAGCTCCTTCTCAAACTTTTGATCTTCTTTCCAGGTGCGAAGAAAAACAGGCATCTGTGTTTCCCCTTCCTCATGAAGCAGAGGAATTTCTCTGCTTCCCCGACAGCAGGTTTGCTGTGGCAGGACAGGCAAGGGGCTGCACAGGGTCCCAGTGAGTTACCGGAATGGCAGCTGAAAGACTTGGGTCCAGTTCTGAGCCCCGCTCTGTGCTCTCCTACTTCGAGAGATCACAGAGATACTCCACAGCTTGGGTCACAACACATATGTTTTACTCACAAACTAATGTCAGAAGGCCTTTCTTCCATGTCTCTGGCAATATCTGCACTACCATTCACCTCTCCTTTGGTCGGTTGTGACACACTCCTAGGCTGTGCTTGGAGGAAACAAGGCAAGGGTCTTCACCTGCCATGGCCTAAAGAGGTGATGCTCTTATGATAAAGATCCAAAACGGAGGCCAAAGTTAACTCATATACAAATCCTAAACTGCTCTGGGAATATTCTTTTTGTGTAAATGTCTCTTAGTATTACTTCAGTTTCACTAAACGAGTTATTTTTGTCACTAACACAATACTAGGAAGAAGGATGATGCTAAATTAGCATGGAGTGGAGGGTACTTGAGGCTAAAATGAGTGAGGGCCACCAGCGGGAAGGCAGATTTGCTGTTTCTCATTAAAAGTGCAATTGATTGAATTCTGTTTCTGTATCACAGAATACCTTTAGGTTGGAATCTCAGAATAACTATTCTGAGATATCAGAATATCAGAATCACTATTTAAAATTCATTATTCATACCTGTGTAATCTAATATTCACAGGCTTGCCAGCACACTGCTTTGGACAGTTCTCACAGTTCGTTCCTTCAAAATATTCACAGCCTCCCCCATGGGAATTCTGACAGATCTTAAATTCTCCCGCAGCAAAATCCCAGCAAGTGGCAATTCCCAGAAGTTGCAGCCCTTTTAACTGGCTTGGAAATCCCTCCTCCATAGACCATGAAACATGACAGTTACGTATCGAGGTGACTGATCCATCTCCTGCCTTCTCAGGAGATGGAGAGTCACTGCGGCCTCCCTGTGGCCTTCAGACGTCCAGACCTTTCTCCACAGCTCGTTGCCAGCCACAGGCCTACCTGTGAGAAGCACTGTTGGATGCTGGACTAGCTGAAAACCAAGAGCAGAAAAAGTACCAGCTGCCAGGTCTTAGTCTAGTCCAGGCCTGTTTCCTCAAGTAATTGCAGCCAAAAGTCCCTGTGATGTCTTGACATTCCCTCCATACTACAGCATTTCAGTTTAACTGTTTTTTCCACCCCCTCACCTGAGGTTTGCTTTGCTTATTAGGAAAGTTAGGGTCAAATATAATGAGATATTATTCTAGTTTTAAAAGAATATTTTTAACAACTCCACTTTTAACCTCAGCTTCAGATTAGCAAATTTTCCTGGGTGATAATTTATTTACTGTTCATGAAAAATGTCTTTAGTGACATGTTCAAAAATACCAAGCCAGCTGGCAGGCACTACAGCCACATATAATCAGAAAACAAACAAACAAAAAAAACAGAATTCATATGCCTACTATATCTAGTCAATACTGTAACAAAGCACCATGTTAACAGGTCTGACCATGGCTACCTTCTACTTTGTATTTTCCACCATTTTCTACCCAACTTTACAAATGCAATAAGCATAAAATGTAAAAAAAAAAAGAAATGAGTGTTGTGCATTTTGCAAACAAGTTGCAAAATTCCTTGTTGAAGGTTAAGCAGTGAATGACCGACTTTAATTTGCTGGTTTAACTATCATCAGACGAGATAATTTGAAGTCCAGAACAAAACTGATTTGCATAAGTGATATTATCTAATTATGCAATTCTCTAAGCTAAACCAGTCACTTTGTCTTGCAAAGTGCAGCTTAAAAATAAACAGTCCAAACATATGGGAACTCTCTGCTGGGACAAATACAGAAGAATTCAAACCCAAGAATTCATACCATCAGCTAGAAACTAAGAGAGTTCTACTTAAAACGCTGTGATTTACACTAGGGATTTAGAATAAATTTAATTAGTTTCCTGCATTCCAGCAAAGTATATTAAGAGAAAATGAATTCTCTCAGCATAAAACAGTGAAACAATGAAGAGCAAATGAGCTAAGCCAGCTTCATAAATCAATTTATGCAAGTCATGCTAAATATGTGCTAATCCCAATCTGCACTCCCGTCAGATATTACCATATGAGTACATTCAGCAATTTTAATTTAAATTGCCTGCACTTAAACAGAAAAGGGCAGCAAATCCAGACCACCCTTATAATTGATATTTACTATTATAGTGTTACATTTTATCTGGAAAAAAATGAGAAAGCTTTCAGAAGTAAACAATGTGCTCTGGCTCCTCTGAAATGCTACTCTTAATCCTTTTAAATGCAGCATGACACTGGCTGAACCTCAACAGTCCTCAAGGTGGAGAGGAATAACCAGGAGAGTAAAATCTTCCTTCGAGATTTACTATTTTCCAAGTTCAGCAACCTAATATGTTTTCCATTTGCCTTTAAAATGAAACAGAATCATGTGGAATTACTAATAGCTGGCTCCGTAAAGGATAGGGAGGTTAATCTGGATATGCCTGAGGAGTTCACTCAAAAGTTTGCTCAATGTTTTGAAATTCAGATATCTTACTAGGTTGAATTGAAAGTCCTGTGAAAATAGCTTATTCTCATGTTATTTCATTACTTCCACAAATATTCCCAAGTCAATTCCCTCATTACTGGGAAGTATTAAAAGAAAGGATTATTTCAACTTCTTTAGTTACATCAGATGTCAAGCAGGCCAAAAAGATTACGTTCTGAAAAGAGCATATTTTTGCACAGAAAAGCTTTTCCTTTGTTGGCAGTAGACCCTTCACTTATTAGCTGCTATGCCCATTTGATTTTTGGTAACAAATTAATAGAGATGGCTGCAAGACTTTCTTATGAAACTTTATTTTCTCAGATTTGTGGAAATACTAACTCAGTATTTAATAGAAAGGGAGTTCTGAGACCGAGTTGGACTCTCTGATCAAGCCAACAACCTTAACTTTTCAGTCTGGAGGCAGAAATAAGAACAATTTACCTGCAGTGAAATAACATTCACTAAGAAAACCAGAAGGTTGGCCACCAAACAGAACTGTCGACCTCCAGCTAGCTCCACAGTTGATTGCTAGCTGTACAATTAATTGTTTATCCCAAAAAAGTACTTAGGCCCTTCTCATTCAGGAAACCACCTCTAGAGTCTCTGCAAGTCGGTTATTATTCTGGAATGAGAATTACATTTTAATCCATATCAAGAGTTATTTTCAACATGGGGTGGAAGCACCATCCCTAACGTACAAATAAAGGCACACAGGTGGATTAAGCAATGTAGTCACACAAGCTCAGCCAGCTTCTGGTAGACCTACATCTAGAGCCATGTCTCTCAACCACAACATGAGTACAGTAGTCTACCATGCTACAAAATCTTCTCATTATGGAAGAAATTGTGTTTCCTGAGAAGGGAAATCTGAGAAATCTTTTTTACCTGGCAAAAAACGATGCTGCCACCGAGGTGCCAGTGGAGACTTCACTGGCCACGTAGGTGCTCTGGGAAGCCGGGACGCTGAACAAGGAGGGTTTATCTGCGTTGTAGCGGTTCAAGGCTGCTTCCGTGAGGCCCTCTCGGCTCGTCTCTGTCATAAGCTGAGAGATCTAAAGACAGATAAAGAGAGAACAGAGTCACCAGACAAGGCCCATTAGCTCACCCCTCCTCAACCAGGAGTGCCTTTGGGCTGCAGATGGAGTAAGGTGCATTCCAGGCACCACATCTTTGCAGCTCTGTGAGCAACATTATTGCCTCTGTCAGGCCAATCTACAGCACTTGGTCTCAGACCTAACCTTGTTTGCATTACAGCTTATGGGATAAATTCACCCCATCACTGTAAATACCAATAATTTCTGCATCTTTCCCTCTATATGGAAAGGGAAGTGTAGACTATCATCTTTGCTCAATTTCACCTTTGCTGACAATACAGATGGCTTGGAAGTGTGCAAGGTATTATTTTTATCTCAGAAAAAAAAGAATGCTTTTCTCTGCTTTTGTAAAATAACACAGCAGTAGGTTATTAAGTATTTTTGTTGACCTTCCTTCAGGAAAGCTAACATAGAGGATAACAAATTGTCTCCTGGGATGCCATACTATTTATCATTTCTCTAGAAAAATCAAGATTATTCCTGCCCATTTTCATTGGCTTTCTTACAAGGTTTTAAACACCCCATGATTTCATTCTTCTGATAGCCCATTTAGCATTTTTTTTCCACATTAGGAAGCCACATCCCAGCGTTTAGTTGTCAGGAAGAACAAACACAGTTCAGCCAGAACTGGATCCAGGGCTCCTCAAATTAACAAAGAGATTCTTACTGACTTCAGGGAAAGCCAAGTCAGCTTTATTTGGAGAATATGGTCCACAGAACCTTATTTTCTGAAATTCTTTTTTTTTTCATTAACTTACCATGGCATGGCACGTCATCCACTGTACCTCAAGCAGTTCTTAACTTCCCTTTCTTCTTTCCCTCATCTTAACCAGAAATTAGCTTTTGTTTACATATGCATATCTCAAAATTGCTACATATAGATGTAAAAAGCTCTCCCAAATCAAAGCTAGCAATCTTCCAGCGCGTAACTTCCTTCTCGGTGCAAACAGCCCACTAGAACAAGTCTCTCATCTATCCAATATCAATTCTTGTGCCTATCTTCACAGCAGTAATAGAATACCTTGTGAAACCTATTAAATGAAATACTTCTCTGTCCTGTAGTTCTGTTTTTCTGGGTAGACTTGCTTTATTTCAATTATTACTATTATGTGCTTCAGTTATTAATTGCAAAGTAAAGGAGCTATGTTTTTCATTTTGGAGATAAGAAGTGACAAGATGTGGAGATGTTTATTCTATTCTGCAGAAGATTAGACCATAATCATTGTTAAACCACCACTAGGCCACTTCTGTTGCTCACGGAAATATGTAATGTGCAATATAGAAAGTTTATCCTTATTTGAGGCATTTTGAAAACAATCTGCCTATCTCAAGAACAGCAGTGCTCTACTAGCTGCTGTATTCTATAAAGAATGAGCAAAACTGCTCAAAGTATCCTGATCATCTTAGTCACTATTAAGTCTTTCTGGTTTACCAGTTTAAGACTAGAAGAAGAGTGCTCTCGGAAGGCTATGGCTGAAATCTTCTAGTAATACTCTAAAATTCTCTCTTTTAGTCTGCTTGCCAAGATACCTCCCTACATTTCCACCATGGGAACAACCAGACATGTTTTTCCTTGGTATTCTCCTACACCTTCATATATCCAATTGGGATATCCAATACACTTGAATTCAATAAACACTTTTCCTCAAGCTCTTCATACATTTTGATAAACCAGCTATTTCTATTTGCAATGAATGAACTGGATCTAGACTGTGCCCTATTGCCTCAAATTATCCCTAAAAACAATCTCATGAACTGCCATGACGGAAAGTACCGAGCAAGCAACAAATTACCAAGCTCTTTCTTCAGAGCAGGGGACACTCCTGTTTGCTCACCTAAGTCCACCTCCTTCATCTATTTGATGGTCCATCCCTGACCTCAACAGCCAGTTGCCAGCACTGACCCTACCACCAAGCAGTGACCCTCATTTCCAAGGCAACTTGACGGCAGTTAAAGAGCTGATGAGTTGGTTTATCTCAAGACAACTTCTCTTGCAGTCATAAATTCGCCACCTACTGCCAAGTAAAGGTTCACTGTTCAAAATGAGAATTATCACACCAACCCAGCACGTTTCCATTAGCCTCAGCAGGTCTTTTGAAGCTACAAGACAATGGGGCAGGAAAGAACAATATTAACCAACTCCTCAAAACAAAAGGATTTGTTTGCCTTGGTGTCTGGGATATGCAAAAAGTATCTATAATACCACAGGTTTAAAGAAGTCACTACTTGGTTTTGTAATTATGGAGACTTTCAGGTGAGCCACACTCCTACCCACAAGTGCTGTGAATATGGCCAAGCCTGGATCAAGCACTAGAAACAAAGAGCATCAAACTGATGGAGGGTATTTCTTGAAAGGTATTACCCTGAAGCTGCCTCAAAAACTGATTAGACACTTCATAAGATTTTGAGTAAGTTCTTAAATACAAGCACTCACTCCAAACTAATCATATACTCACCCACCACGGAGACATGGGATTCTTGTGAAAAAAATGAAAATAGACCATTCTCCTTCACCTACACACTCAAACGAAAACAGATATTAGTCAGCATGTGAAATGTTATTTTATTAATGGAGAGGAAGATGTTGAATAGTTTGCACTTAGATGACATTTTCTTATATTAAGAACTCAGAGGAACCGAATAAGAAGCTGGAAATAATCAAATTATTTTAAAAACCTGTACTGGTTTAGTACCACACTAACAAAATGTCAGAGAGAAAAGAAAAAAAAAAGAGATAAACAATATTTATATCCTATGGACAAATGTAGAAGGGGCTTGTTTCTATCTACATATAGGCTTTTCTCTAGTACTGCTCTCCTATAGCATATCCTATACAACAGCCCAAGTGCTGCAAGGATAATGAGCCGCTCAAACTTCAAGCTGTGCCACATCTGCACGGTATTGACCACCGGATCCTGCTGGAACGGCAGCCGCTCTTCCCTACCCTGGTTCCCGTTAATTCACACGGCTTGCTTTGTTGCAGAAAACAGGAAGCTACTGTTGACATTGATATTGATGGATTATGTGTGGAAAACGGCATTCTAGTGTAAACAGGCATGTCAGAGAGCCCTCCCCAGCTCCGCAGCCTGGCACCCGCAGCGCAGCTTGCGGGGACCTGGTCAGCTCCCTCTTGCCCTGGGGGTCCGGAGCTACCGCCCGCTCTCCTGATCCATGCTGGCACGCTTCCTGGGCCAAACCTGCCTCTCCAAGAGAGCTCTCTCAGGACCAAGTTCCCATACGCCCGTGCCCCAAGCTCCCCCGATTCACTGTCTGCCTCAGCAGGGAGGCTTCTTCACTGGCAGCATTCTGCAAAGACTCCAAAAGCGAAACAATCTGTTTTACCTAGTACAAGACATACATAAATAAACACCAAATAAGAAATTGTGTAAACTAAAGTCCAGGATCTTCTAACCTAGGAATGGTTTCTCCTCCAAGTTATAAAGTCTGCTTATTTTCTGTACTGCCCTTCCTATCCCAATTGGCCATATAGATCAAGCATCACCTTCATGCTTTTAACAAAGTTTCAGTTTCAAACACTCTACTCAAGCATCTTCTGACTTTGAAACTTTTTATTCTTAAACTTGAAGGTTTTTCAAGGCCAGTTTTAGCACTTGCATCCTTTACTTGAGAAAGTGGGATTTTGAACAGAAATGTCTCCCGAAGCAATACAAGCTGCTGTATTTCCCTAAAATTCAGCAACCTCTTGTTCATAACCTGGGAAATGCACAACACCACTTGACCTTATGCAGGTCCAAACAAAGGAAAGGAAGCACTGATAGAACTTCATCATAAACTGAAATAGAACTCACACCAGGTTTTGCTTGAAAGGGTTCCTCAAGTCACCACGCTATTATATTTTTCTTGTAATAACAGTAGAGAGGAAACTAAAACTTGATGCTTGATGCTGGAATTGTCCCTTTGATGAAGGGACAGAAAGAACAAAGATGGTGCAATGCCCAATTCTGGACCTCGCTCAGAGACTCTTTTTTTTTTTTAATTATTTCCTGTACATGTTTTTGCTACACAATTTTGTGCTTTTGGGTCAATCCACAGGCTGAGTATCTCATTTGATATCCACAATGCCCACAATATTTGACTAATAAATTTTCATTTATTCACAGAAATCAACGCATGCACATGAGGTAGCACGGAGAAAGAAGTCAAAGGTACTTCATACAGAAATGTCTAGAGACTAGCGATGTAGAATTCATCCTGCTGCATTTTTTTTCATTTGCCTAGCAGGTTGGGGCATGTAGAAATCATCTAAATTATTGTATCAAACTGAAGAGCATGCTGGAGAGGTATCTTGCCATCCCATTTATTTTATTCTGCCGACACACTATCAAATTATCCCTTTCTGCTCTTGACATTTCTCATTGAAGGTCACAAAAACAGACGAGTAAATTTTTTTTTTCCACTGGAATGCATCAAGGATACATCACACTTTTAAGAAAAAAATATTACCAAAGCAATTATAGAATTTCTCTCCTTCTCATCTCAGTTCAAAAGACTTAGTTAAAAACATGTGCTTTGAGCATTAACAAACTCAGGGTTTTTATGGAATGAATGGCAAGTAGGCTTCACAAATCTGCCCCTTCACCATGGCTGCCCCTCTGACTATTTACTGACTTCCTGCATGTTAAGAGGGAAAGAACAGACCACTCCATTTTCTTTCCCTTCTCTTCTGTGACTGCCCACATACCATATACATGAGGTTTAATATAGGTTAATAGGGTATATTTTGAGCAATTCCTGCATTGAATTGTTGGCGGCACATCACTGCCTGGATAAGCAATGAGAAGACAAAGCATGGAACAATGCAACCTTTCATGCCTCAATAAAAACCTCTTAAGTGCACACGGAGCAAGACAGATGTCCCTCCCAAGACCTCATTTTTTCTCCTGTCTCCTAAAAACTAGGCATCCATTAACCTCCTCTTTCACTGCTCTCTGACAGTGTATACCAAGAGCTGGAGATAAGTCATGAGTTAAAATCCCTACTTCATAGGGTAAAAAAAGATGGCTCTGCACAATTACCAGCCAGCCTAAATTCTCTTACTACAGCAATTCAGAGCAACTCGGTGCATAGGACTTGCCATCTGCAGCATGAGGTGGATATCTGTATAAGGACATTTTACTGCCAAGTTCATTAATGCTTCTAAAGTTCTTGGCTAAACATTCCAACTGGAAGTGCTGTAGAAATGGAAGTTACCATTTTGGGTAGATGTGAAACATCCTTTACTCTGGAGGAAATGGAGGAAATTCAGGAACACTCCCAAAATTAACTTCACTGAATGACAAATGAAGTAGACGCACAGCAATAGATGAAACCCATCCGCATCTGAAACTAAACCTTAGGTGGCACTCTGTGCCGAATTCTTCCTGCAGCAATCCTCAGTGGTCAGAGATCCCGGTGTTGGGAGACAAGCTCCCTAGCAAGAAAACACTGATAGCAGAAATCTCTTTCATAAACACACAGATTGGTGCATGACTTCTTGGGCAGAGTATTCCTGAATCAGAGCTGCCCAATAAATGCTGAAGGAATAACTGTCTGGCTTCTTTTACCTACAGGACCCCACCTCTATTCTTCAAAAAGGAATCTTCTCTAAGGCTTCCTTCTCAAAGATACTGTTTTAGGAAGGGAAGCTTTAAAATATGCCTCCCCCAAAAGTGTAGCACACCAAGAACAACACAAATACATCATAAATCTCTTAAGGACACAAGCTTAGCAGCTTAATTTTGATGTTTCCATTCCCACAGCATTTCACAAAAACGATGAAATCATACACCAGAAAAAAAAATTACTGCAGTTTTATCATTATACACAACCCGGTGCTTTGGCTCTTTTGAAAAATTGACCTTTTGTCTTCATTCCAAATCTTTTTGGCTTATCATAATTTACTCTCAACCACAAGAACAAAGTTATTGCTCCAGCTGAGCTGAAAAAGACTGCCTTCTGGTCTGTGGCAGCCCTGGGAAAGAAAATGGAGAGGCATTTCATCATGTTGTAAACTTGTTCAAAAAACAGCAACTAATTCCAATTCTTTTAGGTTAAAGTTGAATATTTTATCTTTCATTGAATAAAAAAAAATGAACACAAACACAATCTAATTTCACTTTTTTGGTTAAGAATATTAAGAGCTAACTCAATACTTATGATTTAGCTCAGCAATATTTTTACAGTGTCACTGCACAAATCAAGGCCATCAAGATAAGTAAAGCAAGTTGATCATTCCAGAGAAGGACTTCTGGAAATACTGACTTCACCTTTTTGCCCAACACGTAGATTTAACATCTTACAAATATTCTGCAATAGCAAAAAAAAAAGCAGAAAAAAAGATTTACACTATGGTAGCACCCAGAACACACCGTAAGAGCTGAAATTCACTGTGCTCATTTTTAAAAAGAAGAAACAAACGTGAGAAAGTTGCTGTTTATTTCAGTTTTGTAATTTTTGAGGTCTTTTGAGAGGTGACCATGTGGAAATAGAAAAGGAAAATATTTGACCCTTTCAAGTATCATTGTTAAATACAGTTTCAAATAACTTTGAAATAAATCTGGTAAGGGGCTTATGAAGGTAATTGTGGATGAAAAATAACCCCAAAACTCCTCACTGAAAGGAGATGTGGGGATGAGTGGATAAGGGGCAAGAAGCCTCTTGTGCTCATTACAGAACTAATTAAACACATCCTTCTCCGGGTAAAAAGGAACAATGACAAAATTCAGTCAGAGCAACTTGAAAGTGGTGATTTCCTAGGGCAGTCATCTTTAACATGAACTGAGTACCAAGAACATACTCTGCATTTATCAAAAACCACTTAATACAACAAAGGTGACATTTCAGGAGCTATTCAGGACAGCATCCACCTGTAGAAGAAATAACTTTGGAATGGTAACAAGTTTCTGTAGCTAAGGGCACTGACACAGTTTTATAGCAACCTGCCATTTACGTACGACCTTTTTCTCTCGACAGGGAGTATTAATCTGCCCAAGACCGCTGCAGCCACTGATACAGAGCGTGAGCAGGATCAAGACAGCAAGTCCAGATAGTCCTTTCCTGTCAAAAGGACATGTTCTATGCAAAACAGACTAAAAATGGGACATGCATAATGTTTGCTGAATTCAGTCTCTGTCTTGAATATGTGATGCAGACATAACACATATTAGTTAGGAAAGGCAACTATTCACTGCAAAAGCTGAAAGTCTAGGTAAGGTGTCTGTGCATGGCATGCTCCAGCTTTACTCAAATTTTCATGCAAAACATAAAACATTCATCTAGCAGAAGGGGCGACACAGGAAAGCGCAGGTTTAAAAACAAGGAGGTTTTTCAAAGGAAGATCAGTGGCATGGCAAGAGTACCAATTATGTTTGCCTCCTAAGGAAGGAGAGTTTAAATGCATTTAGCACACAATAATTTTCCTTAAACATTACTGATGCACTATGGCAGCACCTAGAGCCTAATTGCAGCCTCCAGCTCGGGTGCTGTCCAAAAGAAAGATGGTCTTTGCAGCAGCCACATCCCCTGCCCCCTATAAACACTACAGCTACTTCACACAGATCTAATGCATCCTGCAGCACAGATGAAATCAGGACACGGGCACATCCACCCATCAAAACTGCTCTGATGCAATCTACTCTGCTGCAGGAGCCTGCACCCTTACATAAAACATTTCACTACAAATCACTGCTTTAGCTCAGTTACCCAGAAGCAGTGGTTCCACCCTTTTTAAGACATTTTCATCTGATTCCTCTTCCTAAGAGTAACGTCTTTTAAAATAGTAGTTTATAATGCTTTTTATATTTTTTCATGATTCCACTATTAAATGTTAATAATTAAGCCATACGCTCAGCTGGCATCTCTCCCTGTTACTTCTATCACCCATTCACTGTACAGTGAAAGAAAAGAAAAAACAACAAATACAGGGTAACTGCGCTGCCTGAAAATCTGCGAGTCAATATTGACATTTTGTTTTCACTTAGCAATGAATTCACTTTCCTCAACTTGCCAGTGCCCTCCTGAGCAAAGGAATCCATGGACAGAATAGGTGGTGCTCTCAAACTACCTCAAAAGGAATTGGTATATAGAGACTGAAAGAATATCGACCAGGAGAGGTTCCTGCTCTCTGATTCTGTTCAGAGAGGTTTCCTGAGTAGAAAGAGAACCAATTTCAGAAAACAATAATCCTCGAGGAGGGAGAATACATGAACTGAAGAGTTGAGGAGGGCAAATGTCTACTCTCACCAAACTTATGTGGCGTGGAAGCTGCAGATTCCAGTCTGCAGTGCTCCTTCCAGTCTGAGTGACCCCAACATTCAAATTGTATTTATTTGCAATCCCTGTGTTATCAAGCTAATTCCGAAGGACTCTACCTCGTTTCAAAAAGGCAAGGCCTTCATACCTCCCCTTTGGCCACCCCCGTGTTTCCCGATTCCCCCGTGTTTCCGGGCCACTGTCTCCCGCCCCTCAGGGAAGCCACGGGCGACGCACTGGGCTGGGGGCTGCTCACCCCCCTGCACAGCGCAGCCCCGAGCCCCTCCGCAGGGCAGCCCCGAGCCCCTCCGCACACCGCGGCCCCCTCGCAGGGGCAGAGCCACCGCGCCGGCCCTGCGAGCACCCGGCAAAGGGAGGTTCTGCCTCCAACTTTGGGATCCTCAGCACTCCACCAACACAAAGAAATACTGTGCAGCAATATAATAAGGTTGCTTCCTTTCTTGTTAAGGCAACGAAAACAAGGCAATCTATGGGAAAGCTAAGTTTGCCCTCAGCCTTCAGGGTTTTTTTTAAACCGACTTTATTAAAGCTAATTTTCTTAATTACCTGCATATCCTGCTGCTGCATTTTAAAGCTCTGCAGCTGGAAATTAATTGGATTTTTTTTTCCTACTATGAGTTTTAATTGCTATCAGATTTGTAGCTTATTACATGAGAAAGGGACTTGCTCTTTTTTGGTTCAGTTAAAGCAGAGTTCAAACATCCAGATTCAGCAATTACACTGCAGGCCTGTGTTGCATCCTGTACGTTTTGAGACACCCCCCCCCCAATGTCAGGTTTACGTACATTAAGCTTTACATTTTGGAGCAACACAAAGTGGCTGCAGACACGCAGCAGGAAGACCGTGCAAAGACAGGCACACATCTGAGTCCCGGCCCTCCACACACCCGGGCAGCGAAGGGAAGAGCTGAGGGCTGGAGCCCTGGGCGCCCACCATGTGCAGCAGCAACACCTCTGTTATAAACACAAACTTCCACTTCTCTGATCCCGCGCTGTCCTGCCAGCAGTGTCAAAACACGACAGGAAGTTCAGCTCTTACTGCAGTCCTTGCTCTACCCCAAGCAGCAATCTGTAACCGCTGACCTTTCGCTTGTCTCTTGACAAGAAGGGCTCTAGAAGCTGCCAGAGTGTGTCAGCAGGTGGGCTTAGCTTAAATGGCATTATTGACCCAGAAAGCAACCTCCTTCCATAGCTAGGAAGAAAGGCAGCAATAAAACCCACCATTACTTTTTCTACATGTAAGTGCATTATCTGGATCATTACTCTTTATTTAAAGTGACTCGTGATCAAGTCCTACTGAAACACAAGGAAAGAAAACAACTTCACTTTCAGTATGAAAGAAATCTGACAGGATTAGAGAGAGATTCCCGTAAAAATTATCATAGAAAAAGTATTCTAAAAACAAATTCCGCCCACGCTATTAGCACCTGTCTAGGAGGTAACACCAGCAAACATCTCATGTCTCTGAGCCAGCTAATCATAGGAGGCAGAATGGCCCCAAAGCATCTACCAAATATCCTGAACCTACTTACAACTTGGTACCATTCCACTAGCTTCCTGATGGCAGAGAAATTATGAATGTGAGCTTTTCCTAAACTGATGCCAAAGGCTGAAGTATAGTAGTGCTGGCAGATACCACAATAATATGCATTTTTTTCTGTGTTTTAGGTCTCAGGGATGCATTACAATATTTTATAAACAGAAGGAATAAGTGGACTGATCAATTTTGCACCCAATATACAGGCTTTTGAACAAATACAAAACAAATTATTTTTGCAACTGTATTATCTTTCTCAGCAACATTCTTTTTCCAGATCAAACGAATGCTGGATAATAGTTTTCAAAGCAGATAGTGATTTGAGAGCACAATTTCCCCTGATTCTCAAGTAAGTGCCAAGTAAGGTTAATAGATGCAAGTCAAACATCCCAGCTAGAAAGCACCAGCTCTAGAAAAAGCTCTTTTGCCTTGTCCCAACAGCACTGAAATTAACCCTAAATGAAAGCACAGCAAGTTCACCTTGGATATCTCTAGGAACTGAGCAAAATAATCTCAGAAGCATTTCTTTGAAAGTCCATTATGAAGTTCCAAACCTCTCCAGGAAAACTTTAATCTCTATCAAAGTCTTTAGAAACTTTAGCCCGTAATGGCAGAACATGTGTGACTGTTCAACTGTTGATCACAGAGAAAATTTGGATGATTTAGAAGCCAGGTATATTTTGGATAAAGTAATGCACAAGTCTGGAAATTTTAAGTTCCTTTAAGTGAAGGGAGCCTGGAAAATAATTTTTGATCTATCAAATATTCTGTTAGAGATTTATCTTGTAGTATTCTCTTCTGAACACTTCTCTGACTGATCTTCACATAAGAACATATATTTAAAAACTGATTAAATGGGAGTTAAGCTCTGACACCAATGATTATTAATACTGCTTCTGCAGCTATCTCTTTTGCTGCCTCTATGAAATATTAATCATCTGAAGGAACATTGAGGAAAGTCTTGTACATCCTGATCAATCCAAATGGAATAAAATTAAAAGCACACATTTTAATGCTTTGTTATACTGGTATCTTTAATGATAGGTGTGAGGTTCCAAGTGCAGCTATCTCTTTAGAATCATTGAAAACTGAGGGCAACAAAGAAAGCTTTAAAAAGAAATGCAACACTGAGATCTTAAGTCTGGACATTACGTTGATGTGTTCCTAACCTCCCTTGGAGTTTACCTTAACCACTGCTGCAACACATTTCCCAGGAAGTTCCTCCTGCCTTCCCAAGTTCCCACTTGCATTCCATCAAGATCTTTCCTTTTCTTAAAAAAAAAAAAAAAAAGGGTGGGGGGGGCAATTTCTGTCAGTCCTGAAAAGAGCATCCTCCCTCCTTCCCTTGTGTGTTTAGTCTAAGTCCTTCAGGAGGTTTTTAGAACTGTATCTAGTCTTTTTTCCTACATGAAACTTGTATCTTAAAATGTTGCTATCAAGTTTAGTGCTCACAATGCAATTAACATTGCTCAAGTTGCACAAACCCAGGTGACCCATTCAATCCATCATTTGTAAGGTTGTCCAGGAGTCAGTTTGCTTTCCAAATGGTGACTACCTGGAATCATATCAAAGGCTGTAAGGACTCAGGCACATAAATTAATTGCTCTGCTGAGTCACAGCAACTGTCAACATGCACACTCCTAGCCTGTGGCAAATACAAATTAATATAACTTAAATTAGCTCTAGAAGTGATTTAAAAAAAAAAAAAAAAAAAAGTAAAGTTATCTTGCATTTGCTGGAGGCTAAGAGCACGCATTCAAGTTACTCTGTGTTAGTACACTTGCTTAAAAAAACCCAGCAAGTTAATCATGTGCAAGTCCTGAGACCAGACCACAATACTACTACGATGGCATCTCGGATGACTTCAGATTGAAGTTGACACAGCAACGCTCATTTTTCATTCAAAATAAATTGTTACATTCTGATGTAGCCCGGGATATCCATTATGCAAAACTGCTCATACATGGAACTGCTCAGAAGTTATACCATAGGTTCAATAGAGTTCTGTAAGGCTGAATGGAAACAGGGAACTGGCTATTTGATCCAAAAGTGCATTAAAGATGTGTCAGAGCAGAAACAAAACAAAACAAAACAAAAAAAAAAAGCCAACATTGTGGTGCTATGAGAAAGGCACTTCAGGGGACAAATTTTCCCCTAAAGTGCCCTAAAGAAAAGGCCAAGAACGGTGAGCTGTGCACTTGCCTACAGTGAGCTGGTCCGACTTCATTCCCAGAAGCTGAATGTTAACACGTTCTTCAGAAGCCAACACTTCTTTTCAAGGCAAATAACTTGCAAGACCTCAACACCTGCTAACTGCTCAACTCAAAAAGCATGACAATATTGTGTGTCTTTTTGCCAGCAGGAAAAAAGCATTTAGCCTCAATTTCCATGTCCAAAGACTTCCATCTTCAGTAAACTGCATGAACCATGAACAGATCCATTGTCCCTCTACATAACAGTTGTACTAAGTTACATCACCCTTTGGCTTTGTGCAACTGCCTTCCCCTTTCTGTGCCTGCAGAACACCCTTGCAGGTGTTCCCTTCTTTCATGGTGCCAACATGTTGGAGCAACAGCTAATTTCACAGTTATTAGTGTTAATAAGAGCTACCATGAAATTGTCCAGAATTCCAGAGGAATTCTGAGTGTTAAGTTCATCCTCTCATTTCATATAAGTTCTGTCAAGTTTTTAAACACAATCGTCTCAGCTGACCAATTTGATTTTGTAGATCTTTTAGTGGGATCAAAGTTGAGCGTGGTTTTCCTGGAACTAGCTGAACATTACATCAGCAAAAGCTAATTTAATGTGCAATTTAAAGACATGCTATGATCTTTCCCCAATACGTATAATCTGCTTTTTGGGCTGCATGTACCCTCACTCTCCTTTCTCATCATTAAAGTTTTACACTAAGAAACTCACACTCCCACCTTGCCTCTTAAAGTTCTTCAGGTATGTCAGGAACTGAAGGCCTATTGATGATCCTTTCTCAGCTGGAATTTAGTGCACATCCTTCTGAAGGCTGTGTAACCAATATTAATCACCTTCTAACCAGTGAAAAGAGATCAAACGGAGAACATTTTCTCATTGACAATGATTTTAGATGCCTCTGCTTTTTAAGCCATACTCGAGCCACTGAGCTCCTCTGCTTTCCATGGAGGGGCCTCAAAAACGCCACTGACAGTTTTAGAAGACTTCAACGACAGACATATTTTAAAATTTGTGCGTTTCTGTAAGGGGGGTAAATACAAAGGAAAGGAACACTGGATACACTGTGTTCACAGCACTTTCCAAAAAGGCAAAAAAAAAAAAAAACAGTTGCAAATTCATCACCTGCAACGCTAAAAAACTGTGAAGATTCCTGAAACAAGATATTCCTTTAAAACTCAATTTATCTTATTATGAAAATTTGGGATGGACAAGCATTAAATGCTTAATCCATCCAGGATTACTTTACAGTGCAAGAAAACTCAGGGCTACCCAAAGGGAGACTCCATACAGCTTTAGTGATCTCCTACGAGCCATTTCCCAGTTAGAAGAGCCTGAAATGACAAGTTAATGATAGTCACACACAAAATCTTACACATCTAACTGTCTAACCTTGGAATGCCAATGTGTACAGTACATACTGGAAATTTAGTCCTTCATTTGGAGGTTCAGTTTGTCTACCTTCTCACAGCAAACTTTGTTCACAATACACAGACAGTGTGTTCTTCCAGTTGTTACTATAAAGTATTTTTGCTGGTGTTTCCAGGAAATTGATCTCATGGAGATCCTTACTTTGTGAATAATCTAAGGCTCTCATGATTTTCTTAATTTCAGCCTCATTGCAGGTTTATTAATATCTGCTTATTTTTATTCTTTAAATACCTTTTGTCCTCTTAGTAGCCTAAGAGGAAAAGGAAAAAAAATTATTTGGAAAATTTGGAAAAACTTACCAGAAGCTTAAGAGAAGATACCAGTCTAAGAATTTTTTTTGCAAGTATATAGTCCAGTCTTGCACTTATTTCTCATAAAAGTCAGTGAATGCGATCTTCAAAGAGGCCATTTCTCCACCTTTTTACCTAACATCACTGAATATGTTTTCTTCTATATATGACACAGAGACAAAAAGTCATGGCCCCAAAGAGTTTGCACAGTAAAATAAGCTGATAAAACACACTCCACTAAGGTCTAAAAATAAACAGTGATTAAAATTAGTGCAGGAACTGTTGGTTGATATTTCTTATAAGCAAACAGCAAGATTACATTAACTGGCCCACTGGGAATAAAACAGATTTACAATAGATTTAATTAAATGCACTTTAATGAAGTCCAAATACAACAATAACAAACAGGCTCAACATATGAGATGGTGTCAAATCTCTAGTAAACCCTTCTGAACTGTAATAAGCACTTTATGGTTATCTTCAATTTTGGCATTCTGCACTCCACATTTTTTTTTTTTGCTCATGGGTTGTTTTGGATTTTCCTCTTCAACTTGTTTACTCAGTTCTGTTAAGCAGAATTTTCAGAAGTTACTTCTAAATCAGTTTTGGAAAGGAAGTCTCTATTTTACTTTAATTAATTTTTAATTGAGCTTCATAGGCTCCACAATGACATGCCAAAAAAAAAGATCACTGACTAGAGGTCAGTGGAAGTGCAGTGATGTAATTTAATATAAATGAGAAAAAAAAAGTGTCCCATATGTTTCTTCACAAGGTGCCTTGTAGGCATCTACCAAATCATTTGGCACAGCTATTTACTCTAGGATAAAGGGACTATAAAATGGGCCTGAACTAGTTCCAAATGGTAGAAGACCATACCACATGCAGGGTATTAAAGAACCAAGCTTAAAATACTGTCCTAGAAATGCTCCTTGATGTGTGTTTTTAGGAGAGAGGCTGCAATACTCCCCTTTGATAACATTAGCTTTCAGAACTCCATGTATTCTGATTCTTCAAGGTTATTAGTGTCAGCGACAGGGCATATGAGTACTAGAAGTAAAAGGCACAACGCTTGTCTGTCACGCTCATGAAATGAACTTCATTTCAAACTGATTTCAGATCAGAATCTATCCAAAAGTTTCTCAGCGATTCCTTTTGGAAGAACAGCAAAGGATGCTTTCCTACAGAGGAAAAATGGAGGAAGAAAAAGATGAGCGGGTGCGCATGTGTGCATACCCATGTAAATACACATCATGTATATCACGTAAATAGATAAATCAGAGCAAAGGATGACTAAAAAAATCCGAAATAACAAACACTTATACATTAAAGCAAAAATTTAGGAGACTATTTAATACTTCTCCCAAACTGACTACTAAGTTCTTTTTCTTGTTGCAGCAACAGTTACAAAGGCCATGGAAAATGGGGGAAGTATGACCTTCACATAGGATTACACCTGTGAAATATTCCTTTTGCATAGTGGCCCTTGCAAAAGGTGGGTTTCAAGCACACACAGGCCAGTCCTATCTGGAAAGACAGGAGAATATGAAAGATCAAAAAAAGTTTACAGTGTCAAAGTTGGATTTTTCAACAGCAGCACACAATGGATATCCCCTATGAGCAAACAGGGCAACATGAGGACATCTAGCATCTTCTGGAACTGCTCTGCTTGACGAGTTAGGGCAGAGGGAGCAGCAAGGGAGATACTGACTCAGATGCCTGTTGAAAGTAGAAGCTTCAACGATGCCAAAGTTAACAGTTTGAGAGGTCAACTTAGAACTTCCCTAGTCCTGTTCTTTCCCAGGGGCATGCTTTCACGTGAACTGTGCAAAACAAAGCCCTTGTTCTCAAGTTTTTTCCTTTACAGAAAGCACTGCAGCAGCTTGTTATAAACAATAAAGTGAATGAACTCTGAGAAGTTGATAAAAATTATCCAGCTCAAGCTGCATTTTGAGATAAAAAGGAGTCAACCTCAGCTTCATGAAATTGAATCTGCAAGGTATTTTTGGGGCAATCTTTTTTTTTCTTTATCCCTAAAGACTAATTTCTCTCATGTTTCACTTCAATATTGACTCTTACAGCAACGGGAAGATAACATTTCCTTCAAATGTGTTGCTTCATGTTTTGATGCTGAAAGTACTTCACATCCTCTTTGGAGCATGGACTGTTACATATGCAAAAATATTATAGAGTTACTGATCCAGCTCTTTTTCAGCCAAGTTTATATTACACAGTTTCTATAGTATTACATCTCAGTGCAATGTTTCAAAGTATCTTGGAAACAAAATCTGGAAGCTGTTAAGTACAAACCATTCCCTGATAGCAGAGTTATGGATTCCAACAGGTCTCTTGGCCTCCTGTAGTACCATCCAAGGATTCTCCAAGAAATTCCAAAGAGGCATTTTCACTAAACGCATTCAAGTCAGGCAAGAGGATACTGGAATCAACAGCATAAAGGCATTAGGCATAATCTTTCCCTCTCAAGTGATACTAGAAGGCCTATTAGGTAAAGGAGGAGTCTGAACAGGTGTTCTCACACATGCACAAACGGACACCTATATAACAAGGCTGTAACAAGCCTCCAGTGCCATGCTTGAGGCCATCTCCACTAAGTACATAGGAGGGCAGGGACAAGGCGCTACGTTATTCATACTCATTATTTCACAAAATGCCTGGAGGCCTCAGGACTAATGGTCCCTTCACACAATGCAGGCTGTCCCTGCTTCAAAGCCAAAGCATTGAGGGGGCAGGAAGAAGAGTCACAATATGTGATTAAAGTCATTCAGCAGCAAATTGAAGCGCACTGAGTTTCAATGATCTCATAACCTGTATAACCTTCACATACATGGGCCCTCTCTCAAATCCCTTTCCAGAAAGCTTGATCTTGTCCTAGCTGTCATCAGGCCAGGTGTCTACATCTCCCCTACTTCTGTTTAAATAGGGAGAGAAAAAAAAAAAAAAAAGACATTGATGAGCTGGTCTCTGTCAGTATTTAAAGGCATCTTTACATAAGCTCTGAAGTTGAGAACAAAACTCGGGAGATAATCAGCACCACAACTGCTGAGTCCTGGCTGCAAATGACACTTCTAGATATTTAGGATTATAGAAATAAAGTCCCCAGTGCTGACTGAATAGGAAGGAGAATAATGAAACTGGTAACATAAGAACTAGTCTTTTCTCTCCAGAGCACTCACACAAACCAACTTGACTGCATCACTAATGCCCTAAAAAATTATTAAAATTAAAAGATAAGTTTTAGGATACCATTTTCCTAATTTGTCAGGAAGGCCTGGTAGTCAGGACCCCTCAGTTATCATGTTCTCTTATGTCAGCTGGACAGTAGCTGATTATATTTTTTGTTGAATTGGAAAAATTACCATAGGTTTGGTTTACAAGACTTCAAAACAAACAAAATGAAGAAAATGAACAAAAAAAAAAAACCCCACAACACTCTCCCAGACTTGCAAACTAGGCCCCAATTCACCTTGCCTAACATTGCACAGATCTTCCCAGAGCCTTTCAGAGAAGCTGGGCTAAAGTGCACACAGCCTTACGAGCACATTTGCCTCCTGCATCTGTGATCGCTGCCGTGATGTGGCTCTACGGTACAACAGAGGGTTTCATCACATGCACCTTTTATTTCCTGCACACTGGCAGTGAAACCCCCAAAGTCTTCAGCTATCAGAGAATGCGATCACTTAAGTACTGATGACATCTGCCTATCAGGCATTTTCCTTTGCTGTATTCTGTATAGCTTCTTTTCACAGTGCGCGAGTTAATTTCCATCTTCCGCACTGCAGGAATCGACAAACATATACAGGAATGAAACACCTAGGGCTTAGTGATCACGGTTTGTGTGTAGATTCTGCAACACTATGCTTAAATCCCGCCACACAACAAAACTCCTTATTTGCTAGTGCTCCTCCAAACTGCCTGTCCTGCTACAACTGTACCTCCTGCTCTGGCCAAGACCATGAGGGAGGCCAGAAAGGGAAGCAGCATAAGAAGGCATCAACAGTGATTCTTTTTATTAAAATAGAAGATTTGCTAGGAACTTGTCTTTTCTTTAATTCACAAGGAAATACATTGAGGAGGGCTCAAACTGTCTGTATTTATCTATGCATCTCTTGGCTAAATTGTTCTTTTATGGAAAAGACAAAACTACTCTACATACTTTAAAACAGAGGTTTCTTGCAAGATTTGGCCAAGCTCAACTTCTGTTAATATCTTTGATCTTTTTAAGAACTGATAATGCAGCAAAAGGTGTAAAGCAATTGCAGAAATCAGTCATAGCAGTTTAATTACCCAAAGGCAAAGCCAACCGCACTCAACTTAGGCCAATGGAGCCACAGTGAAGTCAGAGGAGCAGAAATTATTTCATCAAATACTCTAAACTTTATTTCTTTTCCAATTTATCCTGTTTAGCCAGAAGTCTCACATATGTTTAGTCAGATAATTAATAAACACAAATATGCCAACATTCTCTAATTCAAAAAGAAAAAAGCAAATAGCAATAAAGCAATCTGTGACAGACAAATGTGTTTGATTCAAAGCATTGCCACAACAGAAACACTTCCCTTGCAATCCCATCTACACAACTGATAACTGCACTGGTGGCAGCTCAGTCACTGGACATTCACATCTCACAGTCAGACAATGAGACTTTTTTGTCCTGTAAAACCGAGGTCCTCAGATGCCATCAGAATGAGTGATGGTCACTGGTGTACTCAGAAGGCAGTTACAGAGGTTCCGCTGGAATTTCCTATTGACTTACTGCCCAAGAAGCCCAGATCCAGGAACAGGAGAGCTCATTGCCCTCCTTTCCTCTCTAACTTCTGGAGCTGAGTTCCTAGTTCAGCTAGAGAGGTTAGGTGGCTCTGAAAGGTGAAGCAATAGTTTCATTCCTCCTCAGAGCAGAGTGAATTTTAAGAAATGGTTTCTTTGCCTGGAAGTGGCCTTTTCTCACTTCTGGAGATGTGCTACCCTTCCTTTCTCTCCAGAAGATACACACAAGCAGACCCAAAGCTCAAAGGCTGCTGTAAGAGCAGCCTCCTGCTCCCACTTGTCAAGAGACACCTGCTGCTCCAAGGGGCTCTGCAGTTACAGGTGCATGGAAGAAACCAACCTGCCCCTCCGCCAGCCCCAGGGGATGATGAGCCCCGCTGCGTGCAACGTCAGGCTCCCTCCCGCCACCACAGCCGCTCTCACACCGCGGTGGATCAAATATTACAGGCTCGACCCTCATCTCATTTGTGTGTGTGTGTGTGTGTGTGTGTGGCACTGTTCTAAGCACGCCAGCCGCAAGACAGTTCCCCTCATGTGAGAGAGGAGAGAGCCTGACCCCAAACGAAGCTCGGTTGGTAACACCCATCTCTCAAGTGGAATACAAGGAAACAACCAGCCACTTCAACTCAAATCCACTGCATTAAAGAGAGCGCTGTCCCAACGGAGAATTTGATATCTCATTTCAGAATCCATTTCAGAAACATTTTCAGAAAAAAATGATTTTTACATGATACTTTACAGAGCCGTATTTCAAAGTTACATCAGCCTGTATTTATTCCTTACTTCCCAAAAACTTAACATGCATTCATGAAAAAGGCTTTGTCAGTGTATTTTTTAGTAATAATTTTATTCCTCATTTTAGAGCCTTGCTCTTCTTTCAGACAAAGTCACAAGCTAGAATGGAATCTCAGTAAAAGAAAGCAACATATATTTATTATGATCTTCCTAAATCTAATCTTATTTCTGAGGCTCATTTACGTACAATAATACTACAAATTATTTCTGTCAAGCAACGAGAAAAACTGAAGTATCTCAGCCAAAAAAACCTGAAATATATTGATCTGTGTTTTCCTTGATTCCTCTTGGGAATTTAAAGGGAGGAAAAAGCAAAACAAAACAAGAACAAACAAAAACCCTGTGATTTTGCTTTCTCATTCTTTTCCCATCTCTTTTCTCCTCAGTTAGGAGGAGTTACCTTTGATTTTGTACAAACGCATCTACTTCCTCTCATCTTCTAAAAGAATTCTAAGCTCCAGGCTTCTGGATGTCCAGACGAAGGAATGAATTTTTATGAAGCTTTAAAGATGGACATGCTGCTCCTATAGATGATACAAGCCAAAGAAGTTTTTTACCAGCCATGGTTCTTCACAAACTTGAATAAGAAATTGGAAAAAAAACACCCACAAACAAACAAACAAAAAAATGGTCTGAAACGTACAATAGATCTGTTGAGCTCTGGCAATGTTATTGAAACCCTGCTGGAAGAGTCCTCTGCATTAATCTGTTTACCACAGGCCTCCATCCAAAACACAGCACCAGTCATCTGGTGTCTATCCTTCACCAGGCTCCGGCATTAATCGAGGCCCTTTCTCCAGCTGCTGCTCAGGGGCCACTTTCAGAACAGAGGAACCAGGAGCCCAAGTGCGGACCAAGAACCTGAGCCCCCTGTCCCAGCCAGGCACCCCTGCACTGCGACGCTCCAGTGGCACCTTCAGGAACTCTAGGCCTTACCTCTATATCACGTTACTAAAGGAAGTTTTCTCCACAGACTATCAGTTACCACTTGCCTTCTGCCATGCTGGAATTTTTCTTCCCTTTTTTTTTCCCTTTACCCTAATATCTGAAAGAGCGTTTCTTATTGCCATATAAACACCTAATCCTTTTATGAATTTTTCCTAAGCTCTTGGCCTCAACAACATTTTCTATGGTAATGAGTTCTACAGAGCTGCACGTTGCATGAAAAGTATATTCCCTGCTCTCAATTTCATATTGGCTGTTTTCATTTCCAAATCCATATGTTCTTGAACTATGAAATAAAGCATAAATAGAAGCTGATTTGTTTTCTCCCCGGATCTCTGCCACCTTACAGATAATGGAGAAAACAAAGGGATAATTTCCTGTTGATGCATCAGCTTGTCCTCTCATCTCTCCACCCCATCTCCACATAATTTTTTTCCCAGGGTTAAACCATATCTCCTTCTCTCAGGTTATGCTTTTATTCAGCGATGCAAGCATTCACCATAGCCACTATTTCAGAAAAGAAGCTCGTCTCAACATGTGGACAAAACCTTTAAGCTACAGAGCAGAGGAGGAAACCGAGACTCCAAATCCTCACTAATTGTGATCTTTGGGCTTTTGCTAATTTACAGGATTAACTCACTCTACTAACAGTCCACAGATTTCTTCTTCACATCACAGCTGAGTCATGGGGTTTTCATACTCACAGGATAAGCCTACTTAGCTCTTTTCAATCTTTTCAAACCATGGGATACCCTTTGCCTCTCACTTCCCTTGGTCATCTTGGTACCATGACAAAGAAAAGCAATGTTTATTAATTAAGCCATGCATAAAAATGCCATCAGAGATCAAATCACACCATAATAATGTATTCCCTGCCCTCCATCCCCCCACACAGAAAGAACTCTCCTACAATTAGCACAGACTTCCATTTCCCCTGTTGATGATATCTGAGGGTCAGGATACAACTATACTGTCACTTGCGGGGCTGGAAGGAAGAATATATGAACAGCAAGCTTCTAAAATAAATGAACTGAATGATGAAATGAGCAGCACAGAAGTGTCAGCTGATGATATACAGTGACTTTGGTAGGGCCGTATCTAATTATTAGGTGTGTGGTCTAGAAAGGCTTTTAGTCCGAGGACGGTTATTTCAGGAGATAACAACGAATGCTCGAGGGATGTGGGCATGAGAGATAATTAGGGGTAGATATTAATCTCAGTGTCAATTAATCTATTTGATGAACTGTTCCTTGGTCCAGTCAGACAAAACTGGGAAATAAAACTCCCGCATTTTCAGCCTATGTTCTCAATACAGAGTTACTCTATGGTTAAAATCAGAATAAGAAAACAACCGATGCAGGAATTTGCACGCACTTATTCAGCAACATCATTTATGAGCTTGCAGTAATAGAAACCAGAAACATTTTCTACTTTGTTCAGGGACCCATCACACTCCAATTTAGATGTCAGGTGTTCACAGACTGCACTGCTATTAAATCATGAGCCATACAAAAAAATTGTGGACCAAAGTCTAACCTATCTTGCTTGTATTGAGTATCTTATACCAACTCCCATGTGATCACATAAGAACATGGCACTACAAGAGACAGCAGACAAATATCCTTTTCCTCTGCTGCCGAGATGCTTTAGCAAAATAGGTCTGGCTCTAGGAAGTATGCAGCATTTACAGAAGACACCTGTTAGGCTGCAGATGGAGCAACTAACATGATTTCTGTACCTTGAGTTTTATGCTTTAGAAGCTACTTAAATTATGCTGGCAATTTTGTAGCAATCACTAACATTTTAGCTTATCCTCCAGAACATTTTAAGAGGCAACAGCAGTAAATGGAATAGAAATAAATTAGACAGCAGAACCTTGGGGGAAAAAATTGGAATCAAAATCCTGGCTGTGAATATTCCTCACCCAGGCTTTGGCTCTGTATCCAAACTCTCCATCTTGTGCCCAACTCTAATCATGACCAGATTCCTTTTAAAAGGCTATGCCTGAAAGAGCCGATTTGGTACAAGACAGCTGTGATCTAAGTAAACTCCAAACAAGCCATTCATCACCGCAAAGCTCCAGAACAAGCTGGTACCTTCTCGGGGAACAATATTCTTCCAAACACATATTATACACAAAGAGGAAACAGAAAGCACATACTGTAGGCTTTCATCAACTGTAAACAAACAAAGCCTTTGAAAACTCTCCAAATAAACTTGGGATCATTATGCCTGGGGCCGAGGGCTCTCAGTAGCTTAAGATCTCCTTTTCCAAACTTTTCATCACAGGGGTCTTTTCAAGCACCACAGAGAAAGGAATACCTTTTCCCTGACTAGCCCTGCAAACACAACACCCTCACTCAAATCCTTACAGCACCAAGTGCAAACTTCACAGCCTCAGGACACATGAGGACAGTGCTCACCCTGCCCATCTCTATAGCCACCTGCTCACCATGTGGGCCATAACTCATCCTTCCCCTTCGTGGCCCATTTTGTGCCTGGAACGGCTGGTCTTCTCCCCTTGTTTGCTCTCACCTTCCTGTCACTCAGCTATACCAAACTGAACTAACATGGTGTATTAACTTTGTTTTCTTTAACAATCTACTTAAAAATCTAGAGACATGAGAAGATTCTTCTGCATAAGCAGGAGGGGAACCAGACATCTGTCCATGGACCAAGAAAGTGTCCTCTGTTGAAGTTCTGCAGTTCACACCACAATGCAGAAAGCAACATCCTTTTCTTTTAGAGGTATATCGACATTCTTATTCCAGAATTAGTGTTTTGGGTGACTGGATTAAGCTGCTGCACTCTTTCCAACTCATTTTTTATTTGAAAGTAGACCCTAAATCAGTCTGAACTAATAATGACTCAAATATATCTCATTGCTTAATATGGTGTTTTTGTTTCAAATATTTGGGTAGCTTTAACAAAATAATAAAAAAAATTAGGCACTCAATACCACAGTCTTTATAAAAATGAGGAAGAGTTTTTTTTTAATCAAGATATTTGAACTTTTCCCTCCTATATTAGTACCCCAGGTCTAAAAGTTTCTTGTTCTTTAAAAGTATTATGTGACAATTGGTAAGCAACAGAAATGTACTTAACCCAGCGGTATGCTGTAAGGCACATTAGCAGCTGTACAAATAATTAGAGCCCTTCTCAGGTAAAACCTCTCCACTTTCACTCAGTTTTCTCCCAAGTAGCAAAGGAGTGAAACCCCTATGAGTATGGAAAAGACCACCAAAAGCCTTTCCAAATGTTAAAATAAAGTTATATCCCTAGAGAATCCAGGGATACCATACCTGCTGGTGTGATGCTGAAAGAGTATGATTTACAGATTTCTATCAAATTCTGCTGGATTTTTCTCCCGATGTTTTCCTGCACTCATTCATTAGAAATATACTACTTTTCCAACAGTCAACTACTGCAGCATTTGAATGCTGGTAAGAGGGTTTTAGTGGGGCACAATTTTTCCCCAAGAGAAATAAAAAGCTTCGTCAACCCTATTCCCTTTCTCTGCCTGACTCCTCATTCTGTAAAAGAGCCACTTACCAGAAATTTTGAGATACTGACATTCAATTAGGATTTTTGATTCAGCCCCTTATAGAAAACAAGGTCAACTGTTCATTTGTGAGCCAGGCCATGGGGTCCAGAAATCATAGCTTTTTTGGATCCAGATCTTTGCTTCTGTCTGATTAACGGAGGCCAGTCACATAATCACAGAAAACAAGGTCATGGTGACAACTGATGAGGACATCTAGTCCATTCCTCACCTCAAGGCAGAGCCAACTGTGCTTAAACAATTCTTAGCAATTCTCTATTTCTTTACTCTGCTTATAGGAGACTTCATTAATTAGTTCCCACAGCATCTCCAGGTAATTTAGATCGCTGTGCACTGTCCGTATCAGCAGAGAGGTATTGACATACATCTCCAGTTAGAAACATTATTACTTTTTCTAACTTTTAGACTGTAAACATACACTAAGCTACTAAGTCTGATAGCATACAAATTTACAGCTGTTTCAGTTACTCCTGGTAGCAATTACTTTTTCTGAAAAAAGAGAAAAAATCTTGGACTAATTGGGATCTCATTTCAGATTCAGCCTCCAGCACAGCACTAGAACATCAGAACAGTGACTTTGTATCTATCTTTTCATCAGAACTGAAACAGAGGCAGCAATGCATTCCCCATAACAAGGCTCTGGATTTAGGTAGTCTGAAGGAGAAGACTCTAAGAAGGGGCAACATCTTAGAAATAAAGGATATTTCTGGTGTCTAAGATGTCTACAAGTCAGTTCTGAGCCATGGAATGGCGCTTCCAAACTAGTCTTGACTCTTTCTGGTTACATTTCAGAAAAAAAATAAGGTCACTTTTTAACTATTTCTGTCATGTTATCTAGACTAACAAAGTTAATTTACAATGAGAGGGGTCTACAAGAGGCGCCATTAAGTCTAGAGCCATGAGACTTACTCGTCCCTGGACATCAATTTGAAAAATTATGATATAGAAGGGCATTGTATCTCTGTGTGAAATGTAATGCTTTTTATTCCAAATAATTCTTTTTTACTATGACTAATTAGCAAGGCTTTTCTAATTACTGTTCTTAAGGGAAAGCAAGAAAATTTAATTTATATATAGACATTCTCAAGTCAACAGCCAGCACTTTTTTTTTTATTCACCTTCAAGTCAAGAAAAATAGGGTTCCAATTAGAAAATATATCAGTTATCCTGGCTTAGCGCTCTTCGTTGGCAGGGTTTTGTAACTGTAACATTAAGTACATAGTGAAAAGAATATTTATACGGGCAAGAGAGATCTAAAGCATTTCGAGAATATGTAGTAAATAAGATTTGTGTTCTATAAACAAAAGCAGAAAAAGGAATCCTTGCATTTCCCTACTATTTCAAAACATAAAGAAGTGACTTTACAAAGTCATTCTTACCCGATTAGCTCTCGGTCTGATAGAGATGCTGTATAACCAAATGCTAAAATCCTTTTGAAGTGTCAAAAGACAAAAGCTACTATTACTATTTCTTGACTGGATGATTAAAGGTGACCTTTGATTACAGTGAAAAATTCAGCATTTGAAAATTAATGTTGAAGTAAATATAAAGCTAATTACCAACAAACAGCCCACCACAGATCAGGGTCTTTTATTGGGGGGCAGATAAGGGTCTGCTGTTCTAACTCTGCTAGCAGGCTCCAACTACCATCTTTTCAATTTCAGGGTTTTCAAAAGGGGAAGAAAAGGGTAGGTAACAGTCCCTAAGCTCTCTGAAGCCAAACTACAAGAACAGGAAAGAAAATTTTGAATATTATATTTTTCTTAGTGAATATTTTTAAGATTAAATGAGCCATTCAGGAACAGTCAAAAGGTGAAGTAAAACACATTTCCATAGAAGTTGGGCCCAAAGGATTGTGAAAGCAAACTGAAGTCATTTTCCTAATACAAACACAATTTTTTTTAAAATGTGCAATGCACATTCAGATAACTTAGATCAGATATTCTTTTCTTACATCAAAACAAGATCACATACTGACCTTCCCAAATGGGATTCAGGTTCACTAGGGCATAGATCTCACAAGACCATAAAGTCACATATTTTCCAGGTAAAATAACTGTAATTAAATTTTCATTTTACCCAATATTCTTTGGTGCATGACAATTTCTTAATGTTTATGAAATTTCTTGCCTTTTTCCCCCCCTTGACTGTATGTTTAGCTGCTCTCAAACCAATAAATGCTTAAGATTAATTTAGGAACCTATCTCGCAAACTGTTCAAAACTTGGCAGAAAGACCGACTTTCAAAAATATTTACGTGCCTTAGGAAGCCAACAGGGGTGCAAGGAGATCTTGGAAAAGAATAGACTTGTTTTTTACTCTTTGTGCCTTTGGGCATTCTGAAAGCCCCACCACTGGCACGTAAGGGCCTTGGGAAACATTTTCACCTCCTGTCATAAAAAACCCTTCTCTGTGAGCTGCTGTGAAAAGATTCTATTATGGATATGGATGCAAAAGGAATTACCAAAAGAAAACCAGGATAAGATGTGATAAAGTGCTATACAAAAGTCTCCCCCAAACTGCTGGCCTCTGGAGACTAATAGTTCAGTTGCATCCATGAGAACTGATAACATCAGAACAGCGGGAGGCAGGTGAACTGGCAGAAGGCCACCAGCACAAACAGGCAGCTATGAGAAGGTAAGGAACTTGGACCACATCCAAGAAGGTGGCGGCTGCTCTAAGTAGACAGACTACACATGCACTTGAGGAAACAAAGGGCCCTGCGGGTACTTCCTTAATACCTAACCTTAGGTACTGAGGCCACCAATGCCCAACCTTCCACTCTGGCACAAAAAGCTGCAATTGCCTCCCAAGGTGTCCTCCAAACAGGTATTTGGAGCAAGAGCGTGCACGTGCGTGCGTGCCAACTGCAAGAGGAAGAATGTACCATGGGACCAGTCATCTGAGTATAACACCGTCACCTCAGTTCTGGGATCAGAAACAGGTGAATTAATAAAAGGTGTTCCAGTAAGTGCTGGTTGTGCTCTGTGTCTCCTGACCTAGTCCATTCCTGAATGGGGGAGGCAGCCCTTGTCCTGGTGCTCACTGTACGAATAGCTCTATCTCTTAGAACATAACCAATAGGAGCAAGTGGTAATAACTCGCCCTTCAAACTTCTATGGCATTAATGCATGGCTTTTTAATGTAAAATTACTTACTTGGTAGGGATACAGAGTGACACCATTCGTTCTTGACAAAGACCAGGTGCCGTCAAGATACTGATGAGCCTGGATAGCCACAGAGTTGAGAACATTACCATTACTGGGGCTGGTGGCCATCTGAAAGCTGACCTTGGCTTGGTGTCCAGGAGAGCCATTTTTCTTCTCTACCCCATTGACAATTCCCAGGCTGTTGGGTTTGCTGCCGTGCTTGTTGGCTACAAAGCCTGTGTAGTTGGAGGAGGCATACGGAGCAGGCAGGTATGCCCAGTCCCTGGGCTGCAGGCTGCCCATGTGCCGGGAGCCCACTAGAGCAGGGATGGTGGAGAGGGGCGGTGGGGAACCTGGTGAGGCATCGTAATGGTCAGAGTTGGCAGCGTGCTCCAGCGTCAGCACCATCTGAATGGCCTCTTGCTTCAGCTGGTTCAGGTGGGTGGCACAAACGTCACATCTGTTGTCCTTCTCGTTCCAGGCTTTCCGAATGGTATTGGGAACTTGGAGTTTGTCATGAATCACTGACGAGAAGCCCGAGTCCTAAAATCAAACAGAGAAGGGAAAGGGACAGAAAAGAAATATTTAACCACAGTCACTGCAGTAAAACATAACTACAGCTGATTGTGCATTTCAAAAACCAATTTATAAGATAAGCTTGGAAAGCAAACAAAGCCCATTAGATACAGTCAATGTATGCCAGCAACGGAGTTAAACGAAAATGAGAAACTAGATTGTGTTGGGAAGAAAAACTTCTTACTTTTACTGATAAATGGCAAATATTATAATTCCATTGCAAGCTTCACTGCATGGCGGAGAGAATGAATTAACCTGCTTCACCCCAGTGCACCTAATTTCTGGCTTGAATGAAAATACTTAGTTACACAGTAAGATCAAGAGCAACTCCTCTAAGAATCAGTGTGCTTGTACCAAGGTTCACAATCTATCTGCTCATTGGTATCAGCCTTTGGTACCAAGAAAACCCAGGATACACTCTGCAACAAAAATGCAAAATTTCAGTGGTTGCTTATAGTGTGTGTTGGGGCAGGGAGGGGCAACAACACAAGTCAAGAACATCGCCCTCCCCCAAATCCCTTCCAGAATTCAAAACAAGTAGATATTTGATAGCATTTTCAAAAGCTTTTCAATCAGAAAACAAACATTTCTGTTAACAGAATATTCTACCTCTCTTTCTATTTATTAGTAGCATAAAATACATTCACAATTTTATTTAGGAAATACAGCAAGCATAGGATGAGCAATTTGCAGTGAACAATTTTTTTTTTCTTGAAAAGGACCCTGATTACACAATGTGTGGGGGTGAGGAGGTAAAACCTCCTGCCTCGTGCAGAACTACCCTACCCTATCCCAGGCAGATCTCTCAATGCCAATCGTGCTCTCCACAAAGAGATCACCCAGCCCAACTGCGGCCACTGAGTGCTGGCCCCATCTACGCAGGGGCCTGGCAGCAGAGCCTAACACTAGCCTTAGAAGGGACCAACTGAGCCTTTACTTTCATTTTTTTTTTCCTCTCTGAGGTTTTACCAGGTTCAGAAACAAAATGAAATCACACTGGAAGAGTGATATATAATATAATATATATACACACACACACACACACACACACATATCACTCTCTCACAAATAGAGACCACTTTTATCAAATAAACTGAAGCACCTCATGCCATCTGAGATGGACAAATATCATGTCCTGATAGCATGGCTGTGCTGGGAAAGAATAGGTAGAAAATATAAAATAATGAGGGAGAGAATTCACTGCTAGAGGGTCATATTCATTATGATCTGTCTCTATTATATACTCAAGCATTTTTATTTTCACTGTTTAACTACCGTGAACAGCTCCTCAGCATGCAGTGATTAATTGATTCATAAATCACGGTGCCTCTTTATGCGCGGCAGCAGAAGAGCAGTTGCAGCCCCTGAAGCCCAGGAGAGCCATATAAGCTGATGGGAAACAACAGGAGGCTGAGATCCAATCCAGCCTCAAGCTGGTCATTCCTATTGCCGGCACCCAGGGGGTCAGAGCGGCACAGCGTGTCAAGAAGGCCGGGGCTGGAATCCACATTCGCCCTCCCCCGTAACCTGGGGGAAAGAGCCAGGTGGGAATCGGGGGAATTAACAAGAGGTGGAGATGTCAAATCTTATTTGCCATCCCAGGCCATAACTAGGTCAGCAGATCACATCAAATACAGGCACCCCTTCCATGATGCCAGGGATATGGGGAGAGGCCTCTCTACCTATCCCACAATGTGCTACACAAAAGCCCTCTCCACAGCCAAAGTGAGGTACGAGTCCTATTTCCAAGCTGCTCCACGTCAGGCCAGGAAAAGCCCTTGCCAGCTCTTCCTTCAGCGAGCCAATGCCCCCGAGCTGTGGCTGCTCTTTGACAGCTAACTGCCCTTGGCCGTCTGGGCTTGAACCCAGGTAACTCTGCACAACATGCAGATCCAGCAGCAGTTCACCATGGAAATGCCTGGATACCATGATAAACATTCCAAGGAAATAAAGCCTTCCTAAAGTAAGCAAATGTCAGCATGATATAAATATCCAAGTAGCACACCAGCTTTAAGGAGTGCGGGACAGCAGTGAATTCAGCTTCATCTCAGTGTTAAAACAAACATCAGGTCATTCTCTGATACAATAATAAACGCAGGGAGAAGACTGTTCCTCCTCAGGGGTAGGAAAGAGGGAAAGAGACACAACCCAAATTGATTACTCCTACGAATGGCCCTACTAATCTATCAGACTCCACTGGACGGATAGCTCAACACTGGATCCAAGTCTGGAGCGTGAAACAGAAAAGCCTACAGGACAGCAAATAAATCAGAGGAAACCTCAGGCCCCAGAAACATCAGTCAGATTTTGTTCTTAAAACAAATCTGTCTTTAAACTGGTGGAGCCCAGAAGGGAATGTGTTGCGGCCGCGCGGGCGAACGGCGCGGCAGGCTCGCTGCCCACACAGCAGCACCACGGCCGCGGGCAGCGCTGCACCGCCCGGCACCTCGCCTGCACGGCGCGGAAACGCAGCCACGGCGCTGCTCGGGAGTTCATCCGGAGTCACCTGCACACCTTCCCCTGGGAAACGCTTACTCGCTCAATAAACAGGATCTTGTCCCTTGGGTCCAGATGAAACAGCGATGGGGAAACCTCAGTGGAGAAGCAGCTTGTGCTTGTTGCGCTGAGCAGCAGCAGCTGGAAAGACTGGACTCACTACTGAAATTCGTGAGGTCTAAGAAACCCATATTAAGTCTTACGAGGATAGATTTGCTTGTGAAATTTGAGGTGGGCATTGTAAATACCATGTCTGTTCTGGCACTCACTTCCAGCCCTGACAGAATAAAGCACAGCAACACCGAAAACTGAAACACAACTTTGGAGGTTACAAAAGAGTTTGGTTTGAGTTCAGGGCAGAGGTTCACAGTGGTTTCTCTTGCTGCTGCAAGGGTTCACCCATCTTTAGTATAAACAGCGTTACTATAAACTCCTAGTCCTAAAATAAACAAGCGAAGGCGCACGAGGTCGGGGAGCTTCAGGAGATCACTCACTACAAAGCCCGCAGCACAAGCGACCAAGGCGGGCAGGGAAGCACGCTCAGCGCCCGCCGAGCCTCACTGTAAGCAGCATTTCCACACTACCTTCGAGCTCTCAGGCTCAAGTAAACACTAATTCCAGCCATCTTTGCGTTCTCATCCCATTCACCACCATCAGCTGTTAATTAACCCCTACAGTCTTCAGCCCCAACTACAAACTCAGGGGAGGGACGGGAGTGCTGCTCTTCAGCAGAGCCCTCGCCCAGGGAGCCCAGGGGGACGCAGGGAGAGGCGCCCAGCGGGCAGGCCCGGACGAGCCACCCCTGCAGCTCACAGGCAGCTCTGCCCTCGTGGCGCCAGGGAGGGCCACCCAACCACCTCATCACCAACAGAGACCTGGAATCACCCTCCTGGCTTTCGGCTAGCTCCTCTCTGCACCTTGCTGTAGCACTTTGGCAGCGCTTTAATCCCATCACAAAGAGAAGGGCCCGCAAGCAGAATCATCCTTTCCCTCCCACCACCCAGCCTGGTGCCCACCTCCCTCAGCAGGCAAGCCAAAAGCAGCTTTCAACACGCAGCACGTGGTGTTGCACTTGTGCCCTTTGCACAAGGCTCACACGGAGACACGAGCAGACAGAGCTCCCCAGAGAGAGGGGGGACAGGAAAAGAACCCAGCTCACGGAGGTTCATGGAGAGCACCTCACATGAACCCCACCTTTCTGCACACACACCGCAGGCAGACACTAACACAGGGCAAGCAGTTGTGCGCAAAATCTTCACAGGTATTTGATTCAGTCAGCTGGGGTCTGCAAGTCGAATGCTTTAGTCTTACGTCACTGTGCTACCTCCTAGAGAAGTCAACTTTACAATGAATCCAAACGACCAAGATGAGCTCTTCACTGCTCTTCAGGGGAAGAAACGGAGCAGTCGGCTCTCATCAGACCACAAAGGTCGGTTTCTGCTCAGAAATCTCACACAAGTCACATGGATTTTTTTCCATTTCTGAAAGGATGTGGCCATCAGTGACTGCTGGTGTATAATCCATCACACAAGGCGATGGGAGAAGGCAACGGTCAGTTCTGCCCTGGAGGCAGTGTGTTTTCAACCCCCTCTCTTTGCACATGCAGGTAGTAAAAGAACCAATTAAGATGCATTATTGGAAGGAAAGCCTTAATGCTAATAAAAACCACATTTTTCATGATTATGCGAACATTTCTGCTCTAAACATGATCCTGCTAGTCCTTGGTTGCTCTCTGTTCAAAAAACGTCACCCTTTCTGTTCACTCTTCTCTCTTAAGCATATAGTTTCTAGCCTAATATAACACCTGAAAATTTACTTTCAAGAAGCACTTGAACTACTTTCCAAATGCCCCTGCACCCTAACTTAAATATATTGCATCTTTGAAGGCTACATTTCAGATTTGCTGGTTTTAGCAACCCCAGAACTCCAAAAGTTCAAAAACAGCTCCTCACTGTTACAACTGCATCACTGCCATTAAAACAAAAGAGTGTTCAAACAAACTGAAGTCAATGGGATTTTTTCTTCAAACAAGCACAACAGGATTTAGACATTATGACTGCAAGCTAGTGGCACTATACCATGAAATCAATCAGGGAGCCTTTGGATAAAAATCAGTTGCTTTTGCAAAGCAAAAGACTGAATCAGCTGAATGCTCCCAGATGGCAGGTTCTCCAATAGCACGAGCTGTATGCAAGCAGAAAGCTGCACATGAGCAAAGCCAACATGAGGGTAAGGTAGGACCTCCCTTTTTCTCCACACAGTGGCTGACACCTTGTCTGTGCAAGACTGCACTGCTCTACCCTCGCTCTGTCACTTCCACAACACCCAAAACGTCTTCTTCACATAAGACAACCTTTACCACTGCCAGCTGAGAAAATAAAACCAACTCAGCTCCTGTGCTAGAAAGGGAGAATATCCTTCCCTCCCATCCTTCTGAGAACTTCTTTCCCAGCAGGAAGCACCAAACCCTCCAGAAGCACCATGACTACATGCTGGGTTCAGAGGAGACAGTCAGAATCCTGGACTTCAAAGCGGGATTTATAGGGAACTCAGGTAAAAGGAGAGACGAAGGTCAGGGGAAAAGCACAAGAAAATGAGAAAGGGGCTTTCTACATTAGCCTGCTTTCAGCAAGCCCATGCAAAGGGACCACCATCAACTACATTAAAACCTCTGCAATGCCACCACATCCCATCTCTTTAGCAACTACCATTTATCTCTCAAGCTTGAACTGATTTCTGATGCTGATTTAAACCTTCACTTTCAAAGCCATGAGAATGGTCCCCTTCCCAAAAATCAATACAGTCTAAGACAAGTCTGCAGGACCAATGAGCAATTCTTTTCAGACAAGAAAAAGGAAAGAGAAAAAAAAAAAAAAAAAAAAAAAAGGAGAATCAGATCCTAACCCTTTCTGGGGGAACCTTCACAATGTTACTGAATTTCTTTATTTCTTGAGCTGGCACATATTACTGATTCTGCAGCTAGAAAATGTGCTCCTTTGGTTTAGATTCTCTGTTTTCTTATCTGAAAGAGACAGATAAAGTCTTAGCAAGGCTCAGCTTACAAACTTGCAGCAGCAAGCAAGAAGAGGAACAAAACGGAAAATAAGAGGGTAAAAAAGTTGAGGGCGAGAAGAAGGGGCAGAACAAAGAAAAAACAAACCTGTTTTTTAATTGACCCATGGACTGGCTTATGGCTCTGAAGATAGATCAGCAGTGACAGACTTGCAGCTGTACTCATCTGGCACACAGGTGTGTGTTAGCATTTGATAGCTACACAGCAGCCAGATTTTAATTGAGCTCTGAATAGGAGATGGAATAGCAGCAGGAAGATCTAAATATCCATTCAGTGGTGCAAATCCAAGCCTTGCCCAATTAGCTCTGCCATGCAGCTGTCCAGAGCGCTGCAGCGCGGACGGAAGCTGCGGCCACAGCAAGCACGGGGCATCCTGCAGGGAAGCTTCTGCTCCAGCTGCATGGCAGACAGACTCCTACTGAAGGGGCAGAATTTGTCAGCACCCTTTTTATAGGGCAAGGAAGAGAAACAAACTCCCAGAAGCGGCCTCATCGGTGCTGGAAGAGCAGCAGCTCCCTTCTCTCTCGCCTGCCCGCGCAAGGGCTGCACTTGCTCTCTTGGCCACCAGAGCACACTATGAGCTTGTGTTCGCTGCGTTAACCACCTTGACCCTCAGCCCTTGTCTGCATCCTTGCTAAGAGCAGCCCTGTGACACACGCGACACCTAGACACATCACAGCGCATCTGGCACAAGTTCTCTGTCACTCCACAAAACTCACTCAGTATCGAGGCCTCTTCATTAGACCTGAGGTTAGCTACAAGTTTATCTAACATGGCAATGAGATGCTCACAAGAGGTCATGAGCTTTATCAGTCAAAGATTTAATACCACTCTTCACCAAAGTGGCAAATGTGATGACACCTATTTTCCATCCAGTCTTTCTGACTGTTATTCATAAGGCCACTGTTCTTTATTCTTAGTATCTTTCTGTCATTTCAAACCCGTCCAGGAGAAGCACAAAGCGTGACAGACCTACAATTACACAGGACACACTTGTTAAAATACTGAAATAACATCAGTCTTTCTTTGATCTTTCCAAACTTCCCCATAATTCCAAGCTTTGATAAACATCAAATCAACATATCATTTCAACCTTGTCGGAGTAACCAGACTACAGTCTCATTGCTCTTATGACAGATCTCCACATCTTCCAAGCTTAGCTTGCTTTTCCTGTAAAAGCGTTACAGTTCTCCGATGAATGCCAGCACTGAGCTCCTATTGACATCATAACCAGTGGTTTCTCAAATAGCAGTCAAACCTGAAGAATGGCAACTTATGTTTCTAAGTGGGAAGGTCAGCATAGCATATGTGACACACACACACACACACACACACACACACACACACACACACTTAATGCTCTCCTGATTTATAAGGGGATTTGTAGCAAGCGGAAACAGAAATCACAGAGTGGTTGAGGTTGGAAGGGACCTCTAGAAATCATCTAGTCCAACCCCCTGCTCCAGCAGGGCCCCCCAGAGCACGGGGCACAGGGCGGCATCCAGGCGGGTTTGAAGACCTCCAGAGAAGGAGACTCCACAGCCTCCCTGGGCAGCCTGTGCCAGGGCTCTGTCACCCTCACAGGAAAGAAGTTCCTCCTCACCTAGAGATCGAACTGCCTGTGTTTCAGCTTGTACTCATTGCCCCTTGTCCTCTCACTGGCCACCATTGAGAAAAGTCTGGCTTCATCCTTCCTACATTCTCCCCTCAGGTATTTGTACATATTGGTCAGATCTCCTCTGTCTTCTCTTCCACAGGCTAAGCAAGCCCAGCTCACTTGCTGGGCCTCAGCTGCTATCACTTTCCTCATATGATAGATGCTCCAGTCCCTTAAATCATCTTCATTGCTCTGCACTAGAGCCTCTCTGGAAGCTGCACATCGCTCTTGTACTGGGGAGCCCAGAACTGCCCCCAATACACCAACTTTGGCCTCACCAGAGCTGAGTAGAGAAGCAGGATCCCTTCCCTTGCCCTGTTGGCAACACTCCTTTTGTAACTGCTGTTCAAACACCAGAATTCCAACCCTCTTATTTTAAGTAAACAAACATCTAGAAAATTATTGTTCATATTTCACAACTTCCGCGTTCTCAAGAGAACTATTCAGTATATGACTTCTTTAAATCAAATTTCAGCACACCTACAGTTGACATGTACCCAAGAATCCAAAATGCCCTATTCTATTCAGTTTGTCTTTTTGTTTTTTCTTTTTGTTGTTGTTGTTTTGTTTTTGAAAGACATTCTCACACGTTCAATTCATGCTTTTCTCTCCACACCGAGAAACATCATGATCCTTAAGGTGCATGTGAATTGGTGGCTAGATACCTGTTTTGGGACTTAAAAAACGTTGATAAATTGACAGGTGTTGTTGGTGGCTTTTAATGCAAGTAAAGAGCTTTGCCTGCATGTTTATCTTCTTTCCTCCACTTGGTTTTCTTTTTATTCACTCTGCTTTAAAAAACAATTTTACCGATTTCCCTGCTTCACACAAAGGTTCCAAGGTGACTTTACTGACATTTATTCATCCTGGACACGCTTTCCTCCAGCAACTCTCTGATCAAGGTTTTATTTTTCTTTTCTGCTGCACTCAGATTTCTATCCATCCTCCCAGCCTGACTGGTGAGGAGTTGGAAAGGCCAAGGATATGGATTGACTAGAATCAGTGCATCGCAAACCTTAGTATAGTGCTAATTAAAGTCAATTAAATTCCAAAGAGTCTATCTAGGCAGTTTTTCTGCAGTTTAACAAAGCTATTTGAAATTCACGCTTTAATTTAAATTGACTTTCTTTCATATCCCGGAATATGAAAACTCTGGACAATCCAAGCAATCCTAATCTTAGTGAAACTGCAACTGCAAGTAAAATTCTACCCACTTTATTCAAATCAGATGGAGCTTATCTACATGTCATCTCCAGACATAGACAATTTTGTTTCTAACCATTAGAAAGTATACGACACCAGTCACTTCACAAAATAAAGTTTCCCATGTACATTCTCTATCAGAGGCACATGAAAAAATGTAGTGTATGACTCTTTGCTGTGTTTTCATTTTGTGCTAGATAAATGTATGTTAAAAGTATGTAATTTTGGAAATCAAAGTGAGTCTCTCTTTCACACTCATTCTCAACCCTTGGCATATGGGAAGCATTCCAAGCCACACTGAGACCTGCCCTTATCACTCAGCAAGAGTCATATCTCACACCAGCAACGACTGGGGATTTCCACCAGCTTTTTAACCCAATTGAACTAAAAAGCATGTACCATGGCATCTGCAGAGCTGTTAGAAGGTATTTCCTTGACGAGAACGCACCCAACATCAAGCGGCAAAGCAAGAGCTGGAGGTTAGCAAAGACCACGTAGAACAAGCGTAGATGACCACACAACCCTCAAGGTTACAGCGGGAGAAGATGGTATCAACCTACTTCCTACACGTGATGGATAAAGCTATAAAGCTATAAATAGCAGGCACATGAGGTGCTGACAGGGACTTGTTTCACAGGCACCTCATGTCCCCTGCTGCCCATCCATCCATGCGCTCTCAGTCCCACTGCCATCTGCTAAGTCTCTTCCCCTCAGTAGCATTTGGCCTTTTATCACTTCCCCTCTCGTCACCCTAAGCCATTTCCCACAAACAGGCTGCCCTGCCCCCGTCCTGGCTCAAGATTCTTTGCCAACTCCAACCACGTCCAAGCTCAATTCCAAGCTTTGTTCCTCGCAGCAACACCATATCCAGCCTGGCCGGCACTGCTGTTCACAGCGCTGCTTCGGGCTCCCCAGGCCTGCCAGGGGCACGGATGCCACAGGAGCCAGACATCCTTCACCCCCCAGCTCCTGCCCTCGGCCAAGGGCCGCCTGCTTCGCTCCGCGAGCCAGGCCTAGGCCCAGGGTAATTGATACCATCCGGAGCGCCCCGGATGCGCCCGCCGTTATCCGCTATAATTAGCGTTGGTGTTGCTCAGTTCACGTTGTTTGCAAAAACAAGAAGTGTCCCAGCGTGACACGCTGAAAATTTATTCTCACACTTCAAGTTATCTCAGGATGGGTTACACTTGCATGCGAAAGCTGAACATCTTTGATGTTAGAGCAGACAGTAACCAGATCCCGTTTGTAGCTGGTTCTATTAACACAGTTATATTAAGAGCTTGTTAATGATCCAATTATCAAATTGTCCAATTACATTTTTGCTTGATTTCTTTTGTGTGCATGGAATAACTTGTAATTATTGCCTGTGATCCTTGAAACCCTAAAATAAGATGTGACATATCAAAGGCATTTTTCCTCAGAAGCAAAATTTCCCTATGTAAATACACTTCTCTCTCCCCCCTCCCTTTAGGATTTTATCACTTCTGGTGCCTGCAGTGAAATCCAAGAGATTCCCATATTCTATACATTTCTCACAAAGCATTTCTGGTATCTATATATCATCTTTCATGCTTGTGCAAAAATACTACAGACATATGAAAACAAACAAAAAACAACAGAAATGAACACAGGAGCTACAATATTTATCCTTAAGGGTGTTGAGTGCCTTCAATAGCCTGGCAGGCAAAGTAACCTAAGGCAGTAGAGAAGCAATGAAAGAGCATTTATTCCACCTCCTGTGCAAGGCAGGAAGCAACAGCACTCCTCACTTCTTCAGCTAGGAATAACTTCAGGGGCAAAGCTGTTTGCAGGTTTCCACTCCATTGCAAGATTGGCTTACCTTTAGGTAGTGCTGTGTAATTACTTGGAATATGCAAAGGATGAAACAAAAATGGAGTTAAGAAAAAAAGTAACAGTCATCTGCCAGTTCTCAGGGGGATCAGAATTAGACTGTCGTGACCATTTCACTCACAGCAAGAGAATAACCAGGACTGCAGGGAAACCTTCCACCAAGCCAAGCAGGGCTCCCCAGCCTTAGGGCAGTGGTGCTGCTCAACCTGCCACAGAGTGCGTGCTGTGAGAGGCCTCTAACACGCTGCCTCTTCCTCTCAAGCCTGCAGCAAACGTACCTGCTGAACTTCATTAGACACTCTCATGTGCATATGTGAGAGGGACACAGAGAGAAATCCCACACAAACTGCAAGGTGCTTCAGCCTCAGATGCTTCAGCCTGCACTTCAGCTCCAGTTGAGCAGACTCCATCCACATCTGCTCGAGGGAGAATGGGGTAGGTGCTGCCCAGGATTTGATAGTCTGTGCCAAGGGCAGGTGATACAGACTGGGATTGAGAGACTGGCAAGTTTGGGAAGACGCCTGATACAGTTAGGAAGCTGTGGTCAGGATGGGAGCTGCCAGGGTGCTGAGCGTAGCATTTCACCAAAAGAACAGATTCCAGCCCCAGTCACACTAGATGCTACAGGACCAACCTCTGGCTACACCATTGCAACAGGGTCTAGAAGGCACCCACCACATGAGCACTAACCTGAGCTGACCCACCTACACGGTGCAAGGAAGCTCTGATGACAGGCAATGCTTTCGTTTCAGAGGAGGTGCTCACTTGGCAGCTGGTGATTTAAACACAGCACAGACTTTCATGGGTCTGAAGCCAACTGAAAAAGCACCTATGTGGACAGAGTAGCCAGGGACAAGAATGTGTCATATAAGCTAAGCAATCATTATTAGCCATTAGTTGGCCATCTTCCATGGAAGCAGGACACGGCCCTTTGGATGACTAGCATTTTGCAGGAATATTTTTGGCAGTGGTGGGAAACAGAAAAGACTCTCCCATCAGTTCAGAACTGACATATTTGTTTGACAGGCCTCACTTTGGGCAGATAAGGCCCTGCCTGTACCCCATCCTCTGCACCTACCTCAAACCCCAGGGGGATCAGATGGTGAAGGATGCAAAGGGGCTCGGTAGGGAAGTGCCCTCCTCAGGGTCTCAACAAAGGCATTCAGAGTTGAAGGAGATCAAGCGCTTCCCTCCCCTCCCTGCACGTATTCACAGAGCAGAAGCTCCAGCCCAGCAGGGGATGGGCACATAAGGAGCCCTCAGTGCTGAGCAGCACCGCGCTGCTGCCCCCCGTGACACCCATCTACAAGTGTGGGCTAAAACATTCCTGCCCCGCTCCCACCACGGCTCACGTTCTCTCCTGAATAAGCCGACTGCTGACAAGCCCGAGAGGGGATCAGCCTCTTGACTTGTGTGGTCTGATGAAGGCTTAGATTACAAATCTCTTCCCAAATAGTCCCCAAGTGAGCCATGCTGGAGAAAAGAAAGGGGGAAGGGGGAAGAAAGAGCTGCCAGTAGAGCCTGGTAACATTAGCCAGCCTCAAATCCAAACACACCATTCCTCAGGTTACAGTGTCAGCCGACAAGCTCGCTAAGCAGCGGGGAGGAGAGGGACTTGCAACCTCTGTGAAGATTAAAGAGCCGGGTCGCAGCTGCAGACGAGCCCGGGGCTGCACAGCCACGGAGCAGCCCCCGGGGCGGCCGGCACCGCTCCCGGGAGCAGGGAGCTGTCGGTGCCCGGCCAGCTCCTGGCACCGCGACGCCGCTCCCGAACGCGGGGCCTCCCGCCACAGATCCAGCACCTCCAGACAGTGGCCCTCGAAACCGCCAGCGGCCCCGCTACCCGTTCAGCTCTATATATTCCTCAACTGGCCTTGGCACAAGGCACCCGGCGGAAGCCAGCGCTGGAGACGCGCCGCCTCCAGCAAAATGATCTGTGGCCAGTGAGGCGGCCCGGCGGCCTCCCGACACACGTTAAAGCCAGCAGCCACCAAATGGGTGTCACGCACGAGGGAATGTGCCTACCTGCAGAATTCACGCAGCTGGGAAAAAACACGAGGCTTTTTATTGACAGGCAAGCTGACAGCTGCTTTTGGATTCCAAAACGAAAAGAAAAGAGGGAAAAAAAGTGTCAACACCACCCTAAAAAGCCACTTCGAGGAACGACAAGGAGAAGAGGAGGAAAAACAAGCCGTTGTTATTGCATTGGCTTAAGTTTCTCTTCACTGAATGGCTGAAAGCTAGATATCCAGAAAGAAAACAGTAAAGAAATCCAGCTTCGTTAGATAAGACTCTTTCCAGCTACCGCGTTATCTCATATTCCTTACGCTTTCATTTCCAAAGTGTAGGTCACCTGAATTAATACACTGTATTAGTTTCCATTTACCTCTCCTGCCTGACTCTGCTTCTTTCTCATTCACACAGACCTGGAAAACACTCTCAATTGTTTCCTTTCACAGCAGATCCCTTGGCTCTTGCCTGAAGCAGATGGGAAAAGGACCAAGGAACCCAGGGCACTGGGATTGGCCTCAGGCTCGTTATTCCTAGCACCACAGCAGCAGAAGGGCTGCACGGGGCTGGGGGGAGAGATGGCAGGAAAGGAGAAGGAAAGGGAGCCCTGGGGCTTCTGACTGAAACAGCAGCGTTGAGCGTCACGCTTGGCCATCACAGCCAGATCCCACAGCAGAAGGATCTGAAAGTTGGAGGTGGGTGTCCAAACCCCTTGAATAAGTTATGGGGAGCGTGGGGAGCAGTGCAGCACTTTTTTGTTGTTGTTGTTGTTTTGAGGTTTTTTTTTCCCCCCTTTTTACAAGCAGAACAACACAGGTACAACAGCAGTAGGAAACCGCATGCTGTGGGCTAACTAGCCAAGCTTGCAAGAGCTCTACTTGTATCCCGTAATAAAAAAACTACCCTTGCCAGATGGGAGTTGTGCACATTACTCATACAAGGGCCCACTTTCGATATGCGGAAAGACCATATTGCAAGCATGCTCGAAACAAAATTGTACTGCAACGCACAATTAAATTTCTCACTAGGTTTTCTAATTACTTGCGATCATTTTAGTTATTTTTCTGATCGCTCACACAGTTTAATAACTCTAGATATAGACTGCGAGCTGAGACAGATCTGGTTATTGCACATGTTTTATCAGTTCTACACAAGCTTTAAACAAGGGCTTCAAAACCTTTCCAGGAGAGATATTAAAACACTACAGTCTTCTTGTTTCATTAAGATTTACAGAGTCTGCATTGAGGACTCCACTGATTACTATAGGGACCAGCAGGATAGAGTTACAGGGAAGTCCAATTCCCCCAAACTCCCCTCCCTCCGCACTTTTAAATGCTTTTGGTTCTCTCAGCTAAGCCATACATTTAGCACTGTAATTCTCCCACATTACCATCCATAGAGCATTTTCTGGCATGCTCACAAAACTCCACTAGAAACCTTCCTTATCATCCACTTCTGCAGCATTTTGTTAATTTATTATCTTGCGAAACTTAAGGGACATGAAAAAAAGAGACACAGATTACGGAGACATCAGTTGGAATTCCGTGCAAATATAACTGTTAGGAAGTTTGAGGTGTGTATACACATTTAGAGTTTTATGGTTTCTTTTTAAATGAACACTGGATACACAGCAGCATATTAAGGCTTTTCTTTCAGGGGAGAGCTAAACCTGCACAGCTAGAACATCGCACATCATCTTCTGGAATGAACATCCACCTCCCATCCTTCTCTCCACCTCCTGCCTCTATTCCCAGCCAGGCTTTATATGCAGTTGTTTCCACATCCTTCCTTGGCAGCAATATCGGCTACATAAATCGTGCAAGGTGTTCTGAATGCTCTAACACTGAAATAAGCACAGAAATGTCTCTATCCTTAACTCTGTATTACATCCTCACACTCACATTAGCGGTTAAAAATATTGACATGGAAGATCTCCTATGCTTCCTTATAACATGGACTAGATGATCTCTAGAGGTCCCTTCCAACCCTAACAATTCTGAGATTCTGTGAACATAGAGAGTTGGCTCATGATGACAATACAAAAATAAATCCCAGGTGCAGGAATGCACTCCAAGTTACTCCTTTTAACTACTATCAGAATTGTTTAACCTCAGCAATGGAATCTGCAGTTCCAAAAAGAATAAACCTGCCTCCTTCCTGCCAACATCGAACCCAAAGAGAAGAAGTAGGTACTTTCTCTTGTCTCCTTGCCAGAGTACCCAAATATGACAGAGCTGGGGAGTGTTTGGTAGGAGGCAAGGGAAGGAAGGCAACACTTTCTCATTTCCCCTAGCGCAATCCAGATCCTTGTTTGAATTACAGCACCCAGGGGAAGAGATGCAGCAAATCGTGCAGGGTACCCCTGCTTGGAGCACCAGAGCCCCTTCACTGGGGACCCTCGCCAGTGTGAAGGATCAAAGTGGGACACAGCATTGCTCAGGCACCCTGCCCGTCTTCCCCAGGTACGGAAACGCTCTCGCTTTCCTTACAGCGACAGAGCAGGGGAGCCACAGTGCCAGTCCTGGTACCGGCAGGGCACAGACTGTGCGATACGGCGCTTGCTGTGTTGGACCCCAAGCTGTTGGGATGACCCCCGTGCTGCACGCCCCAGGAGCGGTGAGCGTGGGGAGAGGCGCAGAGCGGCTCCGGGGCAGATGCTCTGCCTGGGTGCGGAGCAGCCACCCGCCTGCTGACAGCTCCCACGAGATGGGGGCAACACCTCAAAGGTCTTTAATCAAGGCCTCCAATCAGAACATTAAAATGCCCTTCAGGTACCACCCCAGCAGGCGATTTCATAAGGCTGCAAAGCATTTACATAGGGGAGGAGGTATTTTAGCTGTAATGGTTCATAACGTGTAATAATCTGCAGGAACTGCTTCCCCTTTGCCTTCCGCCTAGGCGTGGAAATTTATGTGTGAAAGGTCCATGAAAACAAAAGCAAACACAACGAGAAATGGCAAAGATGATTTTGTTGACGGTGCCCCCAGTTTTGCGTGTGGAAAACCCCAGGGCAGAGAGGCGGCGGTCGCACCTGCCCCGGGCCACGGAAAGGCTGGGTCCAGGCCCCAGCGCCCTCCCCACGGGCCCTCCGCACCCCCGGCAGGAGCAGAGGGCACCGCGCGGAGCCGCCAGAGCCCCCGCGGCCGCTTCCGAGCGCCAGCTGCTCCGCTGGCCGGCGGTTCTGCCGCCCTGGCACCCGCAGCCATGGGGCGCGCAGCCTCCTCTCCCCGCCGCGGCGGCCCCATCGCCCCACGGCCACTCTCCTTTCCTCCTCAGCTCCCCGCGGCTTCAAGCTGCCAGCTCAGGATACCACTGCAATGTGGGGTTTAAAAAACAAAAATAAAACTAAGATAAATGTAGACCATTCTCATATTGTGTGGGTGAGAGAGACAGGGAAGAAAAATAGCACAAAAGCAACTCCAGGTAAACTATGCACCGTGCCCCACATAGCATCTTTTCTTGATTATGTTTATTAGCAAGCGCCTACACAAAACCTCAGATTATCTTAATTTGAAACACATTAGTGTCCTGTTTTTAAATACTAAATACTAACACAAAGAAACTAAACCTTGCGAGAACAAGAAAAAAAAAATCAACCTTTTGCCTCTGAGCATAAACAACTGGCATCGCAGCTGGGCAATAAGAGCAGGTCTTTAGGTGTTTAAGTTGTTCTGCATCTTTTAAATGCTCAGAGCCCGGTCCTGCTCTTAGGCCTGCTCTTTCCCTTAGGCCCAAGCTCCAGGGCTGCCCTTCTTTCAGCTCTTCCCCTTACAAAGTCCCCAGGTTTTTCTCACTGCCTTCACTCTTGAAGTACTACACAAACATACATGCAGTTGGCTGCAGCCTTTTGGGAATTACAAAAGGCCTTTCCATAAAACACAGAATTGATGGGCATGTGATGGCACTCCAGACTCTTAGCAAGAAATGCAGCACAGAGCACTGCACTGAGGAGGGGCAGGCAGATCAACTGCCTGCGGCAACTGAGCTTCCTTGCCCCTTCTTACTCTGCAAAGGGGAAAAAACATGTTCCAGTACAAAATTACAGAACTCAGTTTAAATTAGAAAAAAAATGAGGTTCCTTTCTGAATGTTTTATTTTCCCTTTTCAGAAAACAACAAAGAGAAGAGCTAAGTCCTGCAGCCTTCTCTTTTATTAGGCTCTCCTTCCTTCATAAGCAACCTTTGATCAGATATCCGAGCAGGTTGCTAATACCACCCAGTTTATTTTTTTTGCTTCTTCTCAGCGTCTGCTTCTTCAAAACAGCTCCCATCAAGTCTATCAACCTCTAAACTGGGGCACAGCTTGAAAGTCTCCACAATTTTGAAAGCACCGGCTGCTGAAGATTTTTCAAGTTTTACTCATGGAAATTCTCCCCAGCCTCCTGCCAGCTGCAAGCACAACAAAGATTTTAATAGATAATTTTTTTTGAAGTTATGGAGGAGAAGCAGCACCATTAATAACTGAGCGCATTAACCTGCGCAAAACGCTAGCGAGCAGCCATTATGAATGGGAGGATTTTGTTCTGCAGAAGTTCCTCCAAATTGCACCAGCTGTAGGCATCTTCAAGCTGTAAATTAAATGCTGGTAGTTTTTGTCTCCTGCCAGATGGAGAAGTACATGAAATACAGTATCAGCACTACTTCTGATAGACCAGGTATTTACATCAGCACAAGTCAACCACAACTGTAGTTGTTGGAGGAAAAAGAAAAGTCAAAGAAATGACTTTGCACGTGGAGCAGGAAGCAGGGAGCCTCGCAATGAATTTACTGTGACTCAGTCTCAGGTTGAACATACAAGGGCTCTGTGTCCCTCAAGAACAAGCGGTTTTTGCAGTTTCATTCTAAAGAGTAAGCTCGTAGCATCAGTTTTGAATGACAGTTTTAACCAGTCTTTTGGTTATGCTAAGTCCAAATATGGGGCAACTCAGACCAGACTGCCTATTTGATCCGAAACCATACATAAAACAAATAAAAGATACAGATTCCTGGCTCCCAAGGTATTTTCCATAAAGTACAGAGATCATTGTCAAATTCGGAAACTGAAAACAAAACAAACACTAAACCATACAAAAAAGCTTTATTTCCTTGCCTTGATCTCACGTGAGAACACTCTTTAAGTGTTACAAATCTACAGACGAGTGAGCACGCACTGCAAGTTCTCCTCTCCCATGTTACCACACAGACCACTGCTACGTGTGACAAATCACTGACTCGTCACACAAGACTCAGGACATGAGGAAACAAAGACTAAACCCACACAAAACAAAACAGGAGGCTTCAAGGCCAATACTTTGGAGCATTTAACTTCACCAGAAGGTCAAACCCACTGTGCTACCATCTAGCACTTCTATGGAATACAGCTTTTTCCCCTCCACTAAGATGCCTTCACTGAACTCATGAGATACCTTCTTTTCTCCACCCTAAGTAAGATTTATAGCATCTTACGAAGCAGGTTATTAATATAAGAGCAGAGACAGAGCAAGGAATAAAAAATTAAGCAAGAGTGAGTAAAACTGATGTAGGAAGTTGAAATAAATGGAAAAGAAAATCAAAACAGTCAGAAAGGTAAAGCTTTTATTGATGAAGAGAAGGTTCATCCATTACATGAAAAAGTTCAGAGTAGAAAGTATTAATGTTCCTAACCTGGAACTTGTGACAAGCTCCTTCATTTAGCAATCCCTCAAGGCCAAGTCTGCCTATTTGTGGATATGATTTTATTTTAATCAGTGTAAGTGCTACTAAAATGCAAATACTTGCAAACAGTTTCTCCTGGTGCAGCACATGCTGCGAGAATCAGCACCAAGTCCATAGGCAGCCCTAGTTCACACCGTGACAGTCCAACCCTTAGCAGCTACTGGACACACTCACAAGTCAGCATCACGTTGAATGATTTAGTGACCCTTACACTTCTGTTGCCCCAGTTTTCACCTGTGCAGGAGGCAGCCACCTGCAAGCATCCTCAAAAAGGCACGACAAATAGTACTGGCAGTCCCTCAGTGTCACAGCACTATAACCAAGAACGTCACACTAGGATATGACAAATGCCACCACTAGACATTAAAAGAGTCAGTATGACCTCGAAACTTTAATTTCAGTTCACACCCGAATGGCATTTGGACAACAAATAAAGTCATGAAAACAGGATATGCAAAGATGGGGCACCCCAGTGTCATTTTAGCCAGGTTAGGCTCACATTATAGTTAGAGGAGGAAGACAGGTTACTTTAAGAGCATATCAAAGCTTGTAAAGTTTACTTCCTCTTGCTTTGAATCACATTTGGAAGATGGTGCATTACTCTCACAAATATAAAAATACCCTAAAATTATCAAATGGCTTGAATGAACACAATACTGCAATTAATATTTTAATAAAAAATAACTAAAATACTGAAAAATAGCCTAAAGCCATTTTCCACAAAGGAAAAACAAACCAAACCACAGGAATTGCTGACAGTTGTTCACCTGCACACATTCCCTGTATGGATCCCTAGGCCTGGAACTCCTGGAGCACCCAGAGAGCACAACAAAAACACAACCACCTCGTCCTGACCAGCTCTGCTTGCACCATCCCTGAAGGGCCGTGATACGTCATTTCTAGTGATACCTATGCAGAAACAACCTCAAAGGTGATACAGAAACAAACTGTCATTTCATTCAACAGGGAGTCCCTTAAAATGACACAATATAGAAAAAACAGCATACAGCCTTCTTCCAGAGGTTGTCTTAAAGAAGCCTGGATAAAGCTTTAGGCATTAGCTTAGCACAAGCTGAAGTCAATGGACTATACCAATTTATTTCATTCCAGATCTGATGCTATCTCTTTCATTTTGAAAAACAATCCAGAACAATGGGGCTCACCACAGGTATTTGTGCTGCGAAGGACCATGCAGCACTGTGCAACACAAATTAAAAAAGGCAAGCACCTTTCAAAAGCTTATGCAAAGCAGCAATATATGGCTTCTACCTGCTAGCTCTCATTGCCTGAACTAGCTAACTCCATTTATTACTCAATTAAAAAAAAAAAAAGAAAAAGGCTTGTGGTTATGCAACTTGGTGCCCTTACCTGGTCCCTAAATGCTCAGAGTATTCTGGAAGTTTAAGTTTTCAGGATAACCAACATCAGCCTGAAAAGCAGTGCAACACCTTGGAGATAGCAGGAAAAACATGTTTCACATTTCATCTTTTTTCCCCTCCTGTTACTTTAGTCCATAGGCTGGATAGCAGCCTTGAACTTCACACTGGCAAAAGAGTTTGGAGAATATGAAGGATGGCCAGCCAGCCTCGCTCCTGTGCTCCAGGTAATTAGCAATAAGCACAGGAGAAGGACCACGGCCTGTCACAGCAGCATGAACCCACCACCAATAAGATGGCCTTATTTATATCCAAGAGGCAGCTGGGGAGCACAGCCAGATTGAACCGAGAGCCCAGGCAGAAGCCCCGTTTACTCCAGATTCTATCCAAGGTCATCTCTTGCCTTCAGCTATGCCTGCAACACTATTCTTTTAATACTGAAAAAAAAAAAGAAGAAAAATCAAGTGTTTCTGTTCTTTTGTTTGCTGCTCATTAACTGAAAATTCATTTTACTAATTACTCATTTCATTTTGCTAAAATTAAGTTTCTATTGTGTAAGCAGCAAGGACCTTCAAAACTAAGTGCAGAATTCAGAATTTCAGACTCTGAAGTCAAGGACAACCTCACTGCAAATCTGACATATGAAATGCTCATGGCTCTCTAGGAGAAGAGAGATGATGTTAAGTTGTATAGGTGTTACATAAGGATATAATTAAATAGTAATAATAATTGAAAACTCACAGCTGTTTACAGACTAGCGTGGCTAAAATTTATCAGATAATCCCAGTTCCACACAATGTGGAATTGGCCTTTCCTGTTGCTTACAGATTGAATTTTCCTGGGTTTATCCTTGCACACAATGCATCTCCCTGAGCCTGCCTTGCTCTCATACCTGTTTTGAAGAGCAGTGGTTTAACCACCTATCACATTTCTTAGGTGGAAGGAAACTGCTTCAGCTCTAGCATCATTCCTGCGATGGGCCCTCACAGACACTGGAACTTCAGCTCCCATTTGCAGACAGACAAGAGCAGGACTAGCCTTATGCCCTGAAAGCCACTGAGCACCCGCTTCTCCTCACCTACCTTGCAAACTCAAGTTCAGCAGGAACCCCCTACAACCCAGTTGTAGAAGGCAAAGCCATCCACACAACACCTGATCACAATTCAGACAAATCTGTGTCAACACATACACCTCACCCACTATTCATAGTGGGTCACAGCAACAAAGGTGAGATATTGCTGCCATCTGAATGTCAACAGCACAGGTATTCACGGTGGCAAAAACGCGACTACTCCACGCTCAGCCTAGGCTCACGCAGCAAATTGGGATGAGGGCGCTGGGCTCTGCAGTACAGGCATGCCAGGAACCCCAAACCCCAGCCTGCAGAGGTGACAGCTCAGGTGAATTATTTCTCAGGAGGTTGCTCTAAAATCTTCACCTTCCAGCAGACCCATCCCTCCCCAGTGACCACAGAGAGCCCTGGCATGATGGGTTTGCTGATGTGGGTGCAGCAGCCAGCGGCCTGGTGCCTCCTCAGCCTGGTATGAGCAAGGCGCCTGCAAAGGGCATCAATCAGCGCGGGAAGGCCTGGCCTCTGCCAGGTATCCCCCACCATGGGCAGCCCGCTGCTCAGCTCGGAGCCCGTGCCGACACGCTGGCCCTCGGGCAGCCGCGCCACCCCGCCAGCGCAGCCACCACCTTCGCCCGGCCTCCTGCATCTGTCGTCTGTTACTGCTCTGTGTAGCGTCCAAGCAGAGACAAAAAGCCAGAGGGGCAGCCAGCCCACTCCTCCTCCATCAGCCACCCGGCACTCCCTGCTCCTAGTGAGATTAGGGAGCCCACAGCTGCACCGGGAGCCCCACAGACCAGGAATCCTCTCCCAGGCCTGTGCCGCAGCAGTACCCAGTTCCAATGTCCTTTCAGGATACAGTTAAAGCTCTAAAAGCTTTTGAGATTAGGATCCAGGAGATGAACACCCACGCACATCTCGGACAACCACAGCATTGATAGAGATCTGAAGAAAGTTCAGCTCACCAGAGGATTAGATCACCCTTAAAGGCAGGATGCCAAAGCAGCAACTCACATGACTGGAGAGATGAGCTAAACACCAAGCTCCAGGGAAGAGAATGAGCAAAGAGATGAAGAACTTGCTCTAGACACCTTCCCACACACCTACTCCTGCTCCACACCACATTTCTGACCAGTACTGACCCTTCCCTGCTCCTACCCCACAGATGATCCTTAATGACAACATCTTTGTCTGCTACTGAATACACAGAACAATTCTCAGCAGTAGCAGACTTTTTACTTTCAGCAAGCACCTATAGCCCCCTATTAATTCAGTCATTACTGGTCTGAAGACCAGGCAGCATTGACCGTAGTAGCACTTGCCTAATACGAGGCTGATGCTAGTTGGCAAGAACAACCGCTCGGGTTTTCTATAGTGCTACAACACCTTTGCACTGAGCATACTGAAGTGATAGCGAGGCTTGGCCTATGTCTCCTAGGTGTTCCTTTTCTACAGGCGGGTGCTATTTCCCAAACTACGTGCAATTCTTCAGTAACTCACCCTCACAGCAGAATGCACCTGACAGTTTGGGAGGAGTGGAGTATATTTCTACTACTAGGAGTCAGGAGAAGATATAATGAACAACAAGTCCCAAGCCACAGGCTTGTTTCTTTTCACAGCAAATGAGGTACTCATAAAACAAGGACCTTACTACAGAATGGTGGAGAGCACCATGAGAAAGACCTAGGTGAATCATGATTGGAATGTACTGGCTGTGAGACCACCATACTAGTACATGACATTAAACATTAAACACACGTCTCAAGGTACCAAACGAGAGCAAAGGAGAGGACACAAGGATGAAGAGGAGAAGCAGTTCCGCTGGAAAAAATCTCTTCCCGGTCTTTGGAAGCCTCCTCAAGTCATTTCTTTGGCTCTCGTGATACCTCCTGCAGTGGGCTGAGCGCCAGCCGAATCCCAGCTGGGCACGGCGATAGCAACTACAAAAAGCTGGGGAAAGGGAGGGAGAGAGGGAGGGAAATCAAAATGGAAACTCACCAACCTATTCTCTATGATTCATCACTAAAACCTCAATTTGTTCCCAATTGCCTTCTCCCCTCATGGTGGGGAGCTTGCCCCGGACTTCGGGAGCACAAAGCAATTTCCGCAGAGCAATCAACGGCCTCGCAGCAGGGAGCTCCTTCCCAGGGGTCAAGAGAGAGATGTCTTGGGGATTAGATGTGGGGAGAGCACATGAGGCCCCACAGATGTTCTTTGATTTGTCCTTGCTGAGTGGGCAGAGGAGTGGGCTGAAAAGAGCGCTCGCAGGCACAGAAAGGAAATGCTCTTGTTCCTTGTAATCCCGTTAAAGGGAGACACTGTGTCCATTTTCCTTTTTTGTTGTTCTTTTTTAACAAAGTTAGTGTAGTAATTATCTTACAGAGCACAAAAGACATTAAAGAAACCTCAAAATACAGAGAAAAAAGAAGAAAACCCTCAGTCATTGGTGCCAAGCTGCTTTCATGGCTGGCTGTTATGCCTGGCATGTGTCCAAAAAGGACTTTTTTCTTTTTCTTCTACTAAAGCTGAGCAAGTGGCACAACCAAGAGACACAGAGCCTCCGTCAGTTAAATAGGCTACTATTTACACCAAATGTCAGCACATCATACACCAGCAAGAAGAAAAACACAACTCCAGAGCCCGGCTGCATTAGATGCAGCAGGTCACACCTGCAGTTGCCCTGTTCTGCAAGGAAACCAGGAGGCAGCAATGGCCACGGCAGCCTCCCAGCCCTCAGGTAGGGGTTTCATCCTCCTCTCCCGCAGCGATCCCGAGGCAGCCACCCATGCTCAAGGGAAACAGCTCTGCCCGCGTGAGGCGGCGGTGCCGCTGCCCCAGAGGGACCTGTGCCACACAGAACCAGAGGGACACGCTCCCAGCACCACCATCCCCAACTCACATCTTCACAGCTGGGGGCTACTGACTGCCTCTTCAGCAAGCAGGGGAAATACGAGTGCAGAAACACCCTTTTGGAAAGGAAAGATGATCGTAAAATGTTTTTTGCAGGGGATTTATCTGGCAGCCAGCCTCAGAGGGTTCTTCTTGTAAGCTAAACTAACAAGTGGCTTCTGCTTTGCAAAAGAATGATGAATTATCATCACCTTTGAGTTAAAGGAAAGGCTTTACAAACAGTATCAGGGCCCCCACAGGGCCCCCGTTTTCCACACACACAGGCCCCCAGCTGCGGCTGGGTCTCGACCTCAGCCAGTGGGGGGCTGGCACTAGCCCTGGGACATCAGGAAGGGGCAAAACCATGGGGAAAAGTCAACAAGCTTCCCACAGCTCACCAAGCTGCACTCTCACCCCCCTACCCTGTGTACATCCCTCCATACAGCCAGGGCTCCTTTAAACTTGTGCCTAAATGTACACTTTCCATACTGTGGTCTGGTCAAGAGAAAAGCAGCATATGGCTGTCCTGTCACATGCCTTCCAGTTCTCCACCGAGTGTTTCACAAACAACGCTGAGTATCTGAAGAGGAGCGAGCCCAACTATTTTAAGCATCTTTGCTGGCACATCACTCACTCAAAAAAAGCAGCTGTAAACCCAGTTTTATTGGTCAGTTAAGCTTGGTTCATAGCTATATATCACAATAATGGTATAAAAGCAGCGAGACACAGGCAAATCTAAGCAGCTGCTCTTTTCTCTGTAGAGGACAGGATCTTTAGAAGGACACAGCAAATCCACCCCCACTCAGGCCAAGGATAAAATTTCCACTGATGTCAATGACAAAAGCACGTTCAACCAACAGAAAGTTTGGTGTGAAGAACAGCCCTGTGTCACTGCTAAGCTGGGGAAATGAGAATTCCTCAGAAGAATTGTAGAGAAACAGCTGGATATTTTAAACAACGTATGTTCCCTGCCTTCAGCTCTCTCCAAGGCCCCCAAGCCTTGGGCAGAACAGTTCAGGATTTGCAGAGGGAATAGGCAATCCAGATGCCAGTCTCTGGTCTCATCCTCATGTTGGGATATTGCCGGTGAATGGCAAAGCAGTGAGATCTGCTGCCCACGTGCTCAGGGAAAGCTCCTCTCGTGCAAAAAACGCTGGGAAAGGACAGACTCCAAAGGCTGGTAGTGGGTGCTCGGCCTTGCTCAGGCTGGCAACTCCACCCTCTTTGGTCACGAATGTACTTCACTGAATGCCCTGACACCACATTTAGTTCCCAAGGGCAGCTTCCATTTCCCTCAGACACCTGAGGGAAACGTCTCTGCGCCAGCCATGTGAACACTCCCAGGGAGAGCGGGCCGCGGTGATGGCACCGTCCCCATACACAGTGGGCTCAGAAAAGCCTTTCAGCAGCTGCAGGGCCCCGTCCCACGGCACTGCTGCCCCTTGGGGCCCCTGCTGCGAGGGAGCACCAAAGGGCCCGGGCACCCTCAGGCCTTAGCTCACGTGGGGCACTTGGCTTGTGCTGCAGGTTACAGGGCGCTGGTAGGGCATGTGTTTACACAGAAGCACCTGCATGACCAGGTCTGCAACAGCTAACACACACTGTGTTTGCTAAGATGCCTCTTCTTACTTCATCTCAACAAGACACGACTGTATTTCAAATGTTCCTTTGGCAAAGAACTGGTTAGATATGATTTAGGATGTGCTTTTTCTTCCCAGTCCCCCTAAACTTGCTCTAAAATGTGCTAGCTCGGCTAACCTGGTGGAAAAGAACTCCATAACAGGATTTGATCTCACTTCCTTTGATATGGGAAACAAAAACAGCTACTTCAGGAGACTTTGAGAAATGCTTATGGAAAATCACAGGTGATGAATAATCCACAGGAAGGCTCATTTTGTTCCCTGAACGCAATACTGAATTAAAACAGAAAGACTACAAGATTAAGCCATATTTTGATTCCTACCAAGAACTATGCTCTTTCCCTTTCCCATGATACCATCTGTTTACTCCAAGCTTCGCTTCATCAAGGAAAAGACAAAAAGCCTGATGATGAATCTGTAAGCAGATCAGATGCTTTAATTGTTTCTGCTCAAGCAATAAATAAGTATTTCTGGTACAAATCAAAGAACAAACCCTGCTTGTCTGGCGCGCAGACATCGCCCTGCTGTGTTCCCTTGGACCAGTCAGGCGAACAAGGAAAACAACGCGCGTTCCAAAAGGAACACGAAATTGGTACCACAAACACCCTACCAAGTTTAATCCCATAAGAAAATAGTTCGCTCTTATTAAGAGACCTCTTCCCTTTCCTCGGCGAAGAAACCATTAAAATTCCAATGAACTGCCGCGAGAAGAGAACCGCAATTAATTACATTGGAACTGCCAGACACTCTTGCCTTTCACCCTGGCTGAGAAGGAACAGATCCAGGGGCCAAATTTGCACGTTCCAACTATAACAGCACCACAGTGGGGGGGAAGAGAGGTGGGGGAAATAAATCCCAAATTTCCCGCCACAACTCATTCCTCTTTGTCAAAACAAAAGGGAAATGAGAGGAGGAGGAGGAGGGTTATCTGGCCATCCCCACATCTGCTTGTGAGCAGAGCCCGAGCGTCTTTTCCTGCTGATGCTGTCCCTGGGAGCAGGGGGTCTCGGCAGGCGTCATGTTGTTGCTGATCGATGAACGGCACCACACCGCCCCAGGGCACCTTTCATCTTCTCCCCTCTTGGGGTCTCTGCTTAGGCCTTGTTAGCACATCCCTACTCCCAGCCCACACCAAGAGTGACAACTAAGATCCAACCCAAACAACCAAACTTCAGCAACGTCCCTAAACCTCAGGACCCTTTTGACTCATACAGAAAACCCTGAACTAACCCTGGGAATGCAGCGGGTATGAAGCACGGCCATCAGGAGTTAGGCACAAAATAGCATTATGCTGTTAAATTCCTTTAAAAAGCTCTCATGTGCACATAAAAATGCACCTGAAAGCTCTTGCTTTGTCATGTTTTTTATGTAACACCAGGAACCAGATCAGTGCCCATTCCCATACCACAGATCCCTTCAATGTACAGTACAAAACAGCCACCACCAAGAAACACAGGATAGGTAGCTCTGACCCTACCACTTCAGAGGAAACAGACCCGCCAGCCCAGCCAGACAACAGGGCTTCACTAGAAGTGAACTCGGGGTTTACTAGAACCCCAAAAGCATGACAAGCCTCTCCTCCGCCTCCGCCACCCAAGAACGCCCCCATCAGCAGGTTTAAATGAAAACCTAGACTTCAGGTAGACCGTTTTCAGCAATCCGCGCATACTGTGCGCTCCTAGATGCATGGTGCATATTTCTGTGTCTCTCCTATTAAATGATCTGGTGCAACAGTATTTCCACTACGAGAGAACAAAAATCCCAAAGCTGATCCGCTCAAGTCATACATCACTTGCTTGTAACAGATCCAATCTAGTGACGTGACAAAGTCATCTGTTACCCAGCTTGTGCTGAAGACTTCAGGGATCACCTTCATCACAGCAGTTAACGGTGCAAATAAATCTTGTGGCGAAGCTCCCCGGAACAAGCCCTGCCGTGGGAACACAAAGCGCAGCAAAGCCTCGCAAGGGCTTCCTTCCCGGGGGAGGCCGGGGCTGCCCGGGGGCCTGCGCACACAGCCCCCGCCAGCTCCTAGGCACAAATCCTGCCCCTCCATCCTGGTTCCTAGCGGCCCAGCCCAGTGCCGTGTGGCTCTCCCGTCACGTGAAGGGCAGCTGGGGACAGGCCACGCCACCCAACCCACAGCTCCCTCAAACCACTAACGAGCGCTTGGGGAACCACAGCCCTGGAAGCAGCATCAGATCTATACCGAATGAAAGTAAAGGGAGAAGGGGAAGGAGAAAAAAAAAAAAAAAAGAGAAAAACAAGGAAAAAGTGTTAACACTACCCTGTCATGCTTAACATGTTCAATATGCTTTAGATCTGTGATCTTAAGAATGAACTAACACATTACACAGACCTGCATAGAAATAATAAACTGAGCTTGGCAAAAACAATTTGTGCACACAGAGTAAAAAAATCATGCAAAGTTCAGCTTTCTGGGGCTGAACTTGAATGACGCTGTACCCACGTGTCCTGATGCTGCAGGTGCCACCTCTTCTGTTATTCCAAGTGTAGATCTTAACTAGCACTGAGTACTGAACCCAAAGCAAACAGAAAACACAACGTGCAGAGACAAGGTTGATCTGTGGAACTAAACCATTTTTTTCTAAGCCATTTCAGATCCATTAGGAACCCAAAGCCAAACTCTTGGAGTAAGGATACTTTTAAGATTAAGATTTCTGTGTCATTTTAACACAAGCCCAGACAACCTGCTCTTGTGAACACTGGACAGATTAGATGTTTTAGCAGTTCTCCTGCTGGGTTAATCTCTTCTAGCGTGAAGTTCTGGGAACAGTAAACAGAGTAATTTCTTTAAAACAAAAGAAAAGGCAGGGGGAGGGAAAAGGCACTGAAAATTAAGAGAACAAAAAACTAGATCCGCTCTCCCTTCAGGGGCGTATTTTGGTTCCCAGTTTCCCAGGCTCTCCTGTCTGACACCTTGCTGCTGAGTTACAGAAGGAGAACATACGGTCCTACTTCCAGTTCCCATTTCAGAGGAAACCACAAAACCTCACGAACACATGCACATGAGCACAGAGCAACACAGAGGGCTATATATTTCTACTCAAATCTTGGTTTTGTTGTGCAGGTTTATTCAGAGCAAATATAAAACTCACTGAAAATAAACTTCAGAAAACCACAACAAAATCCATGTGAATATTCATGCTGTTTTAAAATGACAGGCAGCAGCCTAAAGAAAACAAAAGATGCAAGTCCCTTTAAGGAAACTTATTTTACAATATCTGCCTTAATAAAGTTAAAACAACTTTTAAAGAAAATCAAAAACCAGTGTGACAGTTTTCAAGCTATTTTGAGCAAATTCTCCAGTAGCACACAAAATGGCATAGCTCCAAACTGGCGTTCTTTAGCAAAGCACAGTTATACTCATTATTATAATAATGAGTTTAGATCCAAACAGCTTACACACATCATCTTCTCCAGGTCTAATTAAAGCAAGGGCTAAAACGGGGGCTGGATGCCTAAAGGCTGCAGCTACTGCCACAGACAGTGCAGAAGCATTTTGAGAACGTATCGCACTTGGTATTTCTGTCTCTTAGAGCAGCAGTGAAATGGAGAAAGTTGCTCCTAAATTACTGTACTGATAACGAGTTGTGGTCTGTGGTTGAACTCCAGTTTCCCTGGAGAACCCACGGCTTAGAGAGCAACCTCCACAGGAAGATGCTGTGAGCCAGAACTCAGGGTGCAGAAAATTGTATTCTGGGCTGCATGGTTTGTTCTCAGATTAAACTTTTTCACATCACCTCCCACCAGTCTGTAGCTCCATCAACAGGTTTTTGCTTCTCATTCCCTGTGCCATTTATGCTGTGTGTCAGGGTCCTTGGGACCAGTTATCTGTCCAGATGCAGGGCTCTCCAACCAGTTTCAGCAGACACTTGTTCAGAGGAAGATCAGCTACCTCAGCTGGTTGACAGCTTAATATGAAAGAAATCTAAACAACAGCTAAGCTAATCTGAAGAGCTGGAGGATACACTGGATGGCATCTTTTTCTTTAACTTGCACACAGGCAGACCCAGCACTGGAACAATCCGTGACTACAGCCACGGTGCCATAGTTCCTTGGCAAGTAAGGTTAGTGGGTATAAGCCAGCAGGTAGGTGGGTAGCAGGCAGAATTTCACAACATCCTCACAAGAAGTGCAGGGTTATCCTCAGCCCCGTTCCAGCCTCTGCAGAGCAGAACTGTCTCGGCTTCTCCCCTCCTCTGGGCTCGGCCAGGTCTGTGACAACACGAGTTGGGCACAGACACCCAGCACGAATCCAAACTCCAGCACTCTTGTTCAGGTGCAGTTTTGAGCTGAGCAAAACCTGCTATCAGGTCACAGGCATGTGCAAGCAGATTTACTATCTCTGTTTTATCACATTTACTCTATCATAACGAAGAGGAAAGTTTAGTCCTTGGACTTTCCAGTAAAATTTTTTGTTATAGCTAGAAAGGTTAGAAATATGACTGTGACTGGTTAGAAATAGGTACAGTATTAGGAAAAGGTATTTAATAGTATGTAATGTCAAATTGGATCCATCAAACATAATTCAGCTAATTGTCCCTAGATAATTTTTACTATTAATTCAAGACAGATTAATTGACAGCAGAAGAAATTTGAAAAATTCTCATTTTTCTAGGCTGAATCACACAAGATTTGCTTTTAGAATTTTTTCAGTGGTGCATTATCAAGATTCCTGCTCCACAGGATAATCACCATGAGTTCACTTTATTTGCTATATTCAGAGACTCAAGTTGTGATCCATGTTGGCAAATAGGGATTGGCTAGAAAAGTCACTCGAGATGCCTTCTGCTGTCTGACTAGACTGATATTTAAGCATTCCCAGCAGAAGCAATCATGTGCAGGAATTTCCAACAGGGCTTCCGAGAACAGTTACATATATGGTTTTGAAAGGGATGTTACACTTCAGCAGAGCATGTTAACTAGATTATTTCAGTGTCCAGAGAAAAATGCCACACCAGTATCATGAAAAAAGTACAAGCAAGGTCCTTTCAAGTATTAGCGGCATGATTTACGTGGAAAGAAATAAACTTGAAGAGCAGAATAATTCTGCATGTTCATCTGCCTTTACTTCTGATGGGGATGTGTTTCTCTCCAGAGGTTTGCGAGAAGACAAGGGACACTCCCTATTCTTTCTTTATGCAGATGGTTAGAAAAGAAAATGAATACGCAGTGAACCGATAGATTTCTGAAGTACATTGTTAAAAGAAACAGGATTTCTATTGCCTGCTGAAACATCAAGTTTCAAACACAGACAGTGAGTTGTGTAGGCAAGACAGTACAGGAAGCGTTAGGAGTTTTCCTAGGCTGCACTAGGAAGGACTGGAGCATCGCAGACACTTCAGACAACCAAACCAAGGTCTCCACAGGAGAACTGGCAAGAAGCTTGGTTAGCTGCCATACCTGGTGTTGTGTTCCTGCCCAGTATCCTTCTCTAAGACGAATTTTTCCATTGGTTTGTTGGCTTTTGCTTAGCTTTCCCTCCCAGAACTTCTGCCCTTAAGGCAGAGAACCAGTACTGCCAACTAGTTACTGCTAAGTTACTGTTTGGGATGCAAAGGGACTTGAGGTCAGTTGGCTGATTTTATTGTTTTGCATGGTTGCCCATGTGCAAATACACACCTAAAGGGAATAAAGGAAAACCTCCAAGGAAGAAGCTTCTTTAGCTAACAAGGCTGCTTTGCTCCCCTAGATACACTTGGAAATGAAAGCAGGAGGAAACAAATTCCAAACAGAAAGCTTAACATCAAAACATCATTGCAAGGACACAAACGTCAACAGGAGTAGTCTAATTCTAGAAGAAACAGTTCACGGAAGCTACTCTAATATCAAAATCTTACCCACTGAAAACTGGAATTACTGAAGCAGCAGAATCTGCTGCTATTCAGTTTGGGTTTGTAAGTAGAACCGCAGCCAGCCTGTTACAGAAATACCAGCAAGGGGGAGAAAAAGGGAGGCAGAATTGAGCAGTTTCCCAAATATCCTGGAAAGGTAAGCATTTGCTTAGAGAGTTAATTAAGGGAAAAATAATTCTGGCAACTATGCTGAAGCACACTGGAGAAATTTGGGAAGGGGATACATAGATCAAAACACACATTTGAACAAGTGTAACCACCATCATAACCTTACCATGAAGGTTAATAACTTCCAGAAAGAACCTGGGCTAGTAACAAAACANAAAAAAAAAAAAAAAAAAATCAAACAAACAATCTCCCCCCACACACATGCACAAGAAAGGAGGGGAAGCACCATCCACACCCCAGACCCATGCCACTTCCTAATTTAGAAACAGGGACACAAGTGTAACTGGAGTGCAGGATATCTTCTTCCCCTCTTTAAAATCAGGTGTCCTAACCTCCCATGAAGCACTTTGCATTCACTATGGCTTCAGCACAGTGGAGCGACAGCCTTTTAAAAAAATTCCCCGGAGATGTCCTGTGCATGCTTTTAAGACTCAGATTTGCCCCTTTAGGCAGGGATACCTATAGGCTACTTCTGTAGGAGTATAGAAATTGTGCAAAAGTCTAAAGGTGCAGAGCTAGAAGCTGCCCTCGCCGCTGCTGTCAGCAAAGAGAGACAGGAAAAATGAAGAGTTTGTGAAACAATAAATCCAGGCAGAGCTGGGCCACTCACAAAAAAAGACTGGTGGAACTGTTGGGACTGCATTGCCTTTCCCAAAGCGGAGATACCTATGAGAAACTGCCTTTGCCATGTATCCCCTCATTCCTTTTCCACCCTTTACAGCTGGCACAGCCTCGGTCCCTTCTGCCAGGAGAGCCACACAAAGCCCAGACCAAAGCCAAAGTTATGGCAGGGGTGACAGCGTCGTGTCACACCAGTTTAGCTTCGTGCTTGACTTGAGACTTCATGCTCAAGGAGCACCATGTTGTTGCATTTCTCACAATTCATTCAGTTCTAAGATTTTAGCAGAACCACCACAATCCCAGGCCCACACAATCCCAGGCTCTTCCTGGGCTGTAGCAGCCACAGGACAGCAGCGGTACTACAGCACAAAACAGTCCTACAGAAATAGCCAAATGCGGCAGAGCCACACACTGAGACACCATCCAAGCACATGATGCATTTTTTCATGAGAGACCTCAAAAGGCACAAACAATGTGGAAGGAACAAAGCAAACAAGGTTTTCCATGGCCCTAAGGATGGGATTATAACTTCTTTTTTTTAAAGCTTGAACAAGAAGCCTTTCTAAATTACATTTTTGGATTTTATTGTATTATCTTCATGGCACAGTTATTACACATTAAAGGTAATGACTCTCTTCTGCAAGTAACCCAATATTGAACATGATTGATCATCCCTATTTGGGTCTTAGGGTACACTGAATTTCCTAAGTGGAAGGAGGGAATAGAGTCAAATGAGGTGAACAGGGAATATCCTGAGTGGATTATGTGCACACATATGAAAATCCAACTGTGAGGTTTTTACTAGAGCACAGCATTTTCTTGAAAACACTCACGAATTGCAAGCAAGAAAACATTCCCAAATCTTCTGTTTGTAGTTAATTCTGACTAGAATTAACTATAGAGACTAGAAATGGGTATTGTTGTTTTGAAGCCATTTGATGATTTTCTAAACATACATTGTAGATATACACTCATCTGCAGGATGTAAAAATGTAAAAACACTCCAATGCTCTGGAGCTGATGCAAAAATTTTTATTCGCAATCTACATCAACCCCAGGAGCTGAAGTTGCAAGGAATCCATAGGCATCCCAGGAACGGTCATTTCTTGGCGCTTACAAGAGATTTATTGTTTCCTGCTTGCGGACCATCACACAACTGATTTATGCTGTAAAACTCTTTTCCTTGCTACATGTGACAGCTTCTGTCCCTTTAAGACTAGATTGCACATCATCTCCAAGGAATAAGAGGTATAAACCAACCTAGGGCCTATGAAAGAATTGCCTATTCCAATTTTGTAGGAATAGCTGCTTCTTTCTTTCACTTGATGTTAATAAACCAAGATTTGTCCTGGTAATCTTGAAATTTTCCTAGTAATTTCCTGGCACTCTAGTCCATCTACTTGTTAACGAAACATCTCACTACTCAACAAGTCTGGTTAAACTCTCTCACCACAATCACTATGTTGCCCTTAAACTAGGAAAATAAAGAGAATCTCAAAGCAGTAAAGACAAATCAAAAAACGATATTTAAATGAAGAAATGGTTCATTAAAGAACAACAAACCCACTTCTTTTGGGGAAGAGAAAGAGAACCTTTATTAATGTTGTGTTGTTAAAGAAACCTCTCCTAAACATCCTCCATCCTGTCACCAGGGCCCACCACCAACAAGGAGCTGCCTCAACGAGCTCTGTGCCAGCGAAGCAGAGCACTCCCAGTGCTTCAGGCTGCTCTCAGGCTTGTGCAATGCAGTCTTTGGCAATTTGTTTTTAAGAATTTTAAGCAACTCACATTGGTGTTGCCTCTCCCGCCCCTGTACGCTGCCTCTCTCAACATACCAAGGCAGAAGAGGCACCTTGACCCAGTAGCACAACCTGTTGCTTGCCTGGGCTTCAAGAAGGGCATTTCTCCTGTCCTGCAGGAGGGAAAACACTCTGTTTTTTACAAAAATTGTCTTCTGACTTATCTGAATACAGCTTTCTATACCTACTCAGCAGACTACCTCTTAGAGCACAACACATCCTCCAAAATACAGCAATTTGGGGGAAAGAAGGGGGGGGGGGAGGAAAAGGATTCCCTTCAAACCTAAGAGCAGATTCCTCATCTTGTTTTTCTTTGCCTTTTAGAATCTCACACAGAATTTTTCAGTTTCTAAGCTTCACTGAGAGCAATCGTCCAAATAAGAACATCAGAGGAAGACCAAGGTCTCAAGCATGGAGTTCAGAATGCTCTGAGCTTACATAAGGTCCTAAACAGCCAAGTATTTATTCATGTAAGAAGCTCCAATGAAACCAATTTAGCATGAGATGTGTAATAAGGAAACATTTGGGAACAAGCAGGACCAACACAGTGTTATCCTCTGATAATGCAGTCACTCAGACAACTTTTCAGTTGTTCAAGTGTTGAGAAGCATTCCACAAAAACTTAATCATTGAAAAAACTGCAAAATGCAGTCTGCAGCAGTAGGCTGAAAAGTTACAGCACTCTCAACAATATTTCATCCTTCCCCACCCCCCGCTTGAACTGCTCTTAGAATATTTTTCCTGATAAAACTTCTCTCAGACTTGAACAGTCTCACTGTCTTTCCAAGCTTCTGTTCTGATGCATCAAAAAAGCAGCACGTGAGCATGCCAAGGAACCTCCCCAAACCACCCTCACTGTTGACAGCAGAAACAAATATATAACGTTGAAACACAAAGGAGTAAGAGTAAGCCTGTATCACTAGGGAGATCTAAAATAACATCTAATATTCTGCTAACAATCTACAATTTAACTCTACGAGCCAAAAAACTCTTAGTTTAAGAAAGTGAACAAAAACCGCACACATACAACCCAATACTCACACCATTCCATGCACTTCTATGAGAAATAACCGTGTTTGATGCTAAGTGGCACTAAGTCAGGAGAGACAAAAGCATTAAACCAAAACAGTTTGCAGTCATTAAGTAAGAACCGTTCTTGAGCACAGATCATCACCAGTAAGGGAGAAACAGAAGAAACAGATACAGTGGAATTACCTCCCATCCCAGACACTAACTGCACCAAACAGCAATAGCCTGTCGTCACCAACCGTAGATACCCCAACAACTGTGGAACCAAACAACATACAACTGCTAGCCTAGACTCTGAAAGACTTAATACGAGCTTTCAGGCCTCAGAGGGTTAACTGCATTTAGTTTAACAGCTATTGCATTCAGATTAAGGAGCACCAAAAATTCAAGTAGATGGGGGTATTTTAACTGAGTTATAATTTGAGGTGGAAAAAGAGTTTTGAAGAGAACCAAAAGGCTACCAAAAATAACTTAATCTTCTGCGCTTTTCCAAAAACATTTTAGCAAATTTCTCCTTATTGTGTACAGGCTGTGTGTTCATAGGTAACTCCAAGGGAGTTGTTGAGCTCTCAAGAGTAAACCAGAGGTGATAAATGATAAGAAAGATTTTGAAAAGGGGTATATTTGTCTTCTTGACAGCTGAATTAAGATAGAGGTCATTGAAGTCTCTCTCAATCCTACAAATTAGCCTTCCAATCTCAGATAGAAAATTTCAAGGTTAAATCTACAGAAGGCATTACAATAAGAGTTCAACAGAATACATTTGTCTGCTTTGCTGAAGTTTTAGTAAGTATTTTTGCCACTCTACTATATTCTCCTGAACATCACTCCCAAAGTCACTTTGGGAGACTGTCAAGCTGCTGATGTGAACCTCAATCCAAGTGTAAAAATTTGAGCAAAAGCTTGAAAGGGAACCTTGCTGGTACCTGCAAAACAGGACTTCAGTGCTCAAAGGTGGACATCCCATTGCCTGGGAAAACACAAGCCATGGTAACAGTGGGTCCCTGTAGTCACCAGTTCCTCAGAGAAGGTACCATTTGGGACAAGAAACACCACTAGTAGTTCACAGAATTGCAGCCACTAACATTGAAATCATGTTTCTGTAAATATTTCACTCCTGAACAAAACCTCCCCCAAGTCACCTGTTCAATGACTTTGGTTTTCAGGTGCAACATTTTGTTGTATGCAGAGTTTTACTGCCACCCAAGACACTACAGCACAACAATTAATGACTGGAGAGGGTGGAAGCTGATAAAAGGCAAGGCTGAAACGTCCATAAATGAACTACCCTGTGGTCTCTGTTCACGACACCCCTTTCACTGCTAGGTGCGACTCATCCCATCTTCCTCAGTGCAGATGAGGAAGGCTATCTGCACTTCTCATGAGGTGGTCTGGGTAGAAGAACACACTCTATATCTCCGGGCAGATGACAAGTAGTAACAGATTAATATCCAAAGCCCCTGGTGACTGGGAGAACTAACACTAAGGATAGAGCCTTGAGGGAATGAAAAGCTTTCTACAAGAAAAAGCATGGGAGCTTCAACAGAACATTTGGGGCTTCAGCTGGTGGGCAGTTTTCTGCTGTATAAAATGTAAAAACGATCTATTTATGGATCATGAGGCAAACCAATTAACATGGAAGAAATCTTATTTCTAAGCAGAAAATTATCTTGTTACCTTGGAGGTTTCCTTGGCTAACGCAGTCAATTGTATCCTTTGCAGAGTTTAAAGCGAGTTTTCTCCAGTGATAGTGGAGACTCTTCATCCAGAAGAGTTTTCTCAGTGATAAAAACACTACTATAAAATGAAGTTTCCGGTATAATTCTTCATTAAAACTGCCACTTTACAGGTCCCTGAGCCCACACTACCAGCTTTCAGCTCACTACATCCCAAAGTATGTTAGTGAATCTACCATAAGGGACTTGGACAGACTTCGAATTTCAGCTAGAGGGGACCCACCAGTCTCTTGCACGCACTCAAATCATTACATGTGAATGTCAGTCCCTGGCTAGAGACCCAGGCTCCATCTGTTATCTCCAAGGGGTGCAGAATTGTCATGAAGTGAGTGCTGTAAATGAAGAGTATCTTGAAATAAACTGTCAACAGAAACACATCCTTTAGCACTGTGTGACCAGAACTTCTCATAGGCTTCCTCTGAATATTTAAATGCTCTTTTCCTCACTGCTTTCTACCTCTTTTTCTGCAGTTTATTACTTACAATGACTTGGACAGTGTTATAACAGCATGTTATGTACAAGACATCTTACTTGCATTAAGCCTACCTTGAGAATGCTCTGAACTTTTGAGCCTTAGGGAAAAGCAGTTTCAAACAGCCGACTTCAAAACAACTTTTCATTATCCTGTTTGTCACATCCTAGCACTTATGTTGAGACATGTCACTACTGACAGGCACAAAACTGTACCTAATTATCAAACACATCTAACAAAGCTACATGCAAGTGGGCATTTTTATTCACTGTAGTAAGGCAATTGCTTCAATGTACTCTCCAACTTAAGACATACACATAAAGCTCATAAACACTAGTTAGACGAAATATAAAATCTCCAACATATTTTCTCTTGTTTCTCTCTGGTGATCTCTTCTTTGAAAGCACATTAATAGCAACTCTTCTAAACAAATGAGAATATTTTATGGGCTGCTACAAGTCACATTTTTAATTGGCTATTTCTTCGCCATGCAAGACATTGCCACTGCACAGCAAACACCTTTGAACAGCCATCAGCACACACAACTTCGTATTTTAAGGCCTGTCCCTGTATTAGCCCTTGATCTTTACATTTACCCTTCAGGAAGTCAAATTTGGCTTCAGGATTTGTTCCAAGCAGAGCACATGAGCCAGGAAATAGATTCATCAGTGGCATTTCCTACTGGATCACAAATTGGTAGATATATTTCACTTAATGGCGCTTCCCTCCTTTCTAGAAACTTGAATATAATTGTATTAGTGAAAGAAAAATCTATTAAAACCCACCCATTGAACATTTCCATTATCTGTTTTCCCCATAGCTGCTGATAAAGATCAAACCATCTTACCTGTTTTGAGGAAAAGGGGGTCTAGAAGAGGAAAGACTGTTGCAGAGTGCTTCACTCTCCCACATGGCAGCAGGCCAGTCTTGGGGATACTAGGAAGTTCCTGATGTTCCCCAGTGATAAACCTCACATCACAGGATGAAGTGGTGTAAAGACAGAAACTGTTATTGCTTTCTGCTTTGGTCATTTGGGGGTTTCGCTTGCTTTCTAAATGAGAGCACCACCTGAAACATTCATGCTCAGCCATCATCACCAACTTTCCTAACACAGAAGAGGCCAAATCTGTTTGGGGAAATAAACTGAGGAATTGACAGTGATCTCTGGAATCTGTTTATAGTGCCAACAGGTTCCAGAATTGCAGTAAGTCTTGCTAAGAAGTCTGTAGCGCAGACTTCCACAGAGGTGTAGCTTTCTCAAAGGAGGCAGACGGCATGCCAACCTTCTCCAGAACCTTCTTCCCTTTATATTTTTAAGAAAGGAAAAACTGTCAAGAAGCAATGATAAAACAAATCCAAACTAGTGCCCTGCTGGTTTGGAAGTCTGGCTAGGAGATCCATCTCTCCAAAGGACGCGTTAACACCAGAAGAGTTTAGGAAGTAGGAATTCCAGGGAGAGTCAAAGTTTACTCCTACTAGGTATTCCACAAATGAGTTGCTTCATGCAGTTTAACCTATCCTATTTGCTAGTTTCATCTAACAGAGAAATGAGGAACAGAGCTCTAACTCTGGTGATCACTGCAGATGGAACAGATTACCCCAGGTCCTAGGCCTGGATTTAATATTGACTCTGTGTGACACTGTGGGATTTCCACAGTATTCTTCTTAGTGACAGGATCTTATCAAGCCTCCATGATGATAATCACATCTGCACTACCCAAATACCTCAGATTAAAGCAGGTAACAGACAAGGAAATACTTCTTGTTAGCAGTCTCAGACATGGAAATCTCCATGGATGCGGGATAATATCCCTTACTGGTCTGCTGGAGCCAAGTGTATGCTATTACCACTCAATCCATACTATTTAATCCATTTAATTCCATAGAAAGACTAGAAGAATTCCCTTCCCACATATCGCAACATGTTGGTCAGCACAGATCATGCAAGATCTGTTCTTCATCACACAAATAAGATCAGAAGTTGTTTGCACCTCATTCACTATTTATTTTTAAAAACACTGTCAGGAAAATTCCTCAGAAAAGGCTCTTAAAGGAACTGAATCATAATGGAAGATGTAAAATGTCTTCAGTCACCAATGAGCTAGAGACAAAGCGAAGGCAAACAATAACCAGCCAGTTCCTGGTACAGCAAAGGAGTGTCTGGGTTTTGAAGAGGCACCCTGGCTAACTTTACTGTATATCTGCCTACAAACAATTCTCTGCTTGCTGGACACTGGTTTGCTACCCTGAATGCTCAGCTCCAGCATCTGCAGACCCTGCAGTTGAGCAGCTCCCTGTGAAACAGGTGATGTCTGGAAAGAGGCCCGGCTGCTAATCAGGTAGACGTGAAATGACCAAAATGAACGTTAATCTCTAGTCACTGACCTGTTCATTCTTTAGCTATTTAAAATAGAGAGAGCGAGCTTTGATCCAGCTCCAACATAAATACTATTGTTTGCATACAGTTTAACAGTGTTCAATATACTCAACCTTGATCTGGAATTGTTCAGAGATTGGCTGCATACTTCACAATTCTTGCTATTAACACCCAAAACTCCTCTGGCTCAGAAATGCTGCACTCTTTCTTGCAGGTAAACATTCATTTATCTGTAAGAAAAACATACTTTAGCAGCTGCTGCCATGTCTACTGGAAAGCCTTTCAGTAAAAACCTCTCCAGAGGCTAGCGAGTGCAAAGAGATGGCTGGCAGCAGTAACTCGTAGAAGGTTTTTTTCAGTATTACAGATAAAAGGAGGAGTGGGCTTGGGGCCCAGTGTTTGTAAAGCTGTATTGAAACAGCATTTTTCCCCCCAATTTTATGAAATGTTCACTTACCTGTAACAAAAGCACATCACCGTTGGAAAGAGGTAAATATTTTACTTTATGGTCAGTGTTTAGGTATGGCAGCATTGAATGTCGCTTTGCATTTTATGAGAACCATCTTCAAGCTGGATATCTGTCTACTAGAAGATTTGTTACTGCTTTTAAGAGCAGCACACGTGCTGTGTGGAAAGAGAGATGAAGTATTGCAAGAGAAAAGTATTTCCCTTACACTTCTGATCCGAAACGGATTTCACTGGAGAGCAAGCTGTGCTTCCCAAAGCCTGGGTCTGATGCTGTCCTCCTGCACCAGCAAGCACTTCGCAGGCATGAGACAACATCCAGCAGGTGATTAAATCCTCCTCTCTACAGAGGGGCAATTCCCAGCCACAGAAACTGGGTACTGAGGGAAGGAAGAAGAATGGCTTAGGAAAAGTTCTATGACAAATAGAAATGTAGACAACTGCTTGGAAAAAAAGAAAAAAAAACACCCAGATGAAAGTGATGCAGAAAATAAACCAATGGCCTTTGCAATGGAATCATATAGCAACCTGAAAAATCACCCAGAGAAAAATCAGATTATCTGACAAGACCCAAGATGATCGCAGCAGATGCATGTAAGATCTGCTCATATGAAAGACTGACTTCTTCTTTTGGCATCAGACAGGCATCTTGAGGTATGAAGGAGATGCTTTCTTAAGCTAGTCACTTGTCTAAGTATGCACTGCTTTCACATTTTTCCCTAAGATGATATAAAAGGATAAGCATTCGGGGGGGGGGAATAAAATATATATATATATACACACACACACACATATACACACATACACACACCCAGCAAGCATCAATAATCACAGTAGAAGTGATGCTAGGAGAAGCAGGGAGTTCAGGCGGTCTGCACTGGGAACAGCCTCAGAGCCCCATGTCTCAACACCAAAATCACCACCTCTAATTCCCTAAACAACCAAGAACCTCTTTCTAGAGGTGTCTGCTGCCAAGTGGCAGGTTCTCCAAAGAACACCCTGACACAAGGCTCCTAGATGGGGTGACATGGCAAACTTCTGTCAGCAAAAGCTGTCATCCTTGCCAAAGGTTTGCCTGTGCCCACAACTGGATCAGACATAAGCTGATAAAGCCTTTGCTTTCTTTACTTTCTACAGCTCATTTCTAACGGGAAGGAGTCCACAAGACAGAGCAAAAGGACAAATCAAACAAACCAATAAGCCAGCAAAAAGCCCATTACAAGGTCTCATCTCTAACTGCACCTCAAAAGGGCACTTTCAGGTTTCTAGTAAGAGAATTCTCCCCATTAGCCTGAGTCTCTTCTAACTTACATATGGTCCATGGGTGGTAATGTGCCATTATGAAGCACTCCAACTACTTCATCAAGCACATGACACCTCCCATCTCTCCACTGAAATACTTTGTAAAGCTCATTATATCT
>VZSG01000433.1:575796-617383 GCA_013398315.1 Nothoprocta pentlandii
AAAAAAAAAAAAAAAAAAAAAAAAAAAAAAAAAAAAAAAAAAAAAAAAAAAAAAAAAAAAAAAAAAAGAACCAAGTTCCAATTATTTAAAGGCCACTATAAAACTTTGTATTGCTTAGCGGCGCGCGCACCACCAGACGGCCTCTCTGCTGGGCTGGCTGCTCTCCATTCACGGCTTACCAGCCATGAACTGACTGCAAAATAAAGCACTGCATCTGCCCTCGGCGCCCCCCTCAGCATCACACCCCGGCGCTGGCAGCAACCCAGGGCACAGCTGGAATTACCGCAGAGCCCAACAGACTCTTCAGGTCATACCCCTCGCCCCTCCACTTCAAACCTACTCCCTTGACCGGGGACACAGGCTGTTCTTAACAAATGGATAACTTTCGACTACTCCAGTCAAGAAGGGGGAAGAGGGGATGCATCCAGAACTGAGGAGCACTGGGCACAAGGAGGATACCCCCACACACACATACACACTACCGCAGCTTCCAAGCCCTCCTTGAGTTTCAGTTAAAATGCAAGAGGATCAGCATGCTGCAATACAAAAAAGAAGCAATCTCTTCTGCCAAGTACCATTTAACAAACCAAAGCCACGCGACACATCCAAGCTGTGCAACATCACTCCCTTGCATTGCGCCAGGATCTCAGCAGTCCCCCCAGTGCTTCAAGTGAACTAGTCCCAGTGCATAAAAAAAGAATGCACGTGCTGAAGAGTTTGCACGACTGGAAGCTGGCATTCCTAATGATTCACTGTCTGCCATCTACTCAGATCTTCCCCCATCCTCCTGCTGCTCTTACATTTGTCCCTGGTGGCTTTGGCCAAGATGCGCCCCACAGAATCTAAGGTCAAGTCCCAGTGAAGCTTGCAGAGGAATCAAAGGAGGAAGAAAATCTGCCAGATCTGATGCAGAGCTTCCAGGTAGCTCTGCTGGGAAACTACAGTGTAAAAAGCCATCAAGAAGCAGTGAAGGGTATTTTTGATCTTAAGCCTCAGCTCTCCAAAGGTAGCAGTTACCCAGAATTATCAGCTAGTAATAATTAAACTAGTAATGTGGCACATGGAAATGCCACACCACAAGCACCAAGGCTTTTGTTCCAACAACTAATTCTGTAAAACCCTTATAACACAGCCCAACCTGATATAAACCAGCAGCAACTTGTCCCCCTCCTCTCCAAGCCACCAGCTCGGAGCACTAAGTATTAAAAGAGCAAGGAGTAACTAACATCACTTGGCCAATGTGAGATCATCGCCAGCCTGCCTACAGCAACCAAAGCAGCCGTTTCTTTTACGGACGGATTGAAAGTGCATCTCCAGAGCTGTCACCTACTTCAGGTTAACAGTGGCTTCCTCTCGTTTTCATCTCCCTCGTGGTTCTGTGGTTCAGAGGAGCTTGGCACAAGAGGCTCATGTTGGTGCTGACAAATTTAGAAGCAGCAGTGGGGGCCCAGGACAAGGCAAGGACTAGGAACCCAGGCACCAGTCAGGAACACCTCCACACTGGGGTTCGCTTTTCCCCGGGAAAGCGCCGGCACCACGAGCGGCCCTGCTTCTCCAGACCCACCTCCCGAATCCTCAGCACACTAATACTTTGCCAAGACTTTAGTTACAGCAAAACTGCAACGGAGGCAAGTTGCGTTGGGTCTCAACACAGGCAAGTTTTACCTCCTTGTATAAATCTAATGTTCTCTTACTTCCTATATTCCCCAGCAATTAAGGACATTTGGATTCAAGACACTGGCCAGTTTCCACTTTCTGCAATCAGCAGTAATTAAAAGAGATCAATGTAACATAGTTAATGAAGCTGTAATGGGAACACATACAACTCTTGCCTGTGAGCCCTGATTTATGACATGTAGGATAAGAACAGGAGTACAAAAGCATTTTCTGAAAAGCCAGGCCAAGTTTTATCTCTGCCTATAGCACAGCCCTACTGATAGCAGTGGAAAGATTCCTCCTATTGGCATCAACTGCTTTGGGATTTAGTCCTGTGTTACCACTACCAAACTGTGAGAAGGCATCATTGGCAGATGGCAGAGTTGACTGCTCTCCATTTTGTACCACATGCACCACACAGCTGAACCTGCATCTACTAGGGGGAGTTAAAGCTATTGAAGGGAAGAAAAAACAACACAACATATCGGGTTCAGAGAGATCTATAGAGTATTCCACCCCCCGCCCAAAGATACAAATATGAAAGCAGATAACTACTCATGAGCTACAGTGAAATGTGCTACATGGAAAGATTAAGCTACAGCTTACTAACATGATATAGTAAATCTACCAGGAGGCTTTCTTCTCCCCTCCCTACCTCGACTAAAGAACATGTTTCCAGTATCCACCAAATCGCTACAGATTCACTCCTGACGCACCAGGTCAGTGGGGCAGTACCTCCGTTTGCATGGGTGTCTGCACTGGCTTCAGGAGGAGGTTCCCAGGATGCAGGCAGATGCCTTACAGGGAATGTGCAACACAGCTGGGGTGCCCACCTGGAGTCAGAGTCTAAAACCAGACCTTCCAGCAACAGCTTGGGGTGGCTTCACTCACTATCTGCAAGCAGAGACTTCCAAGCCTCCTCCTTCCCTGGGTGCTCCTTGTTGCCAGACAAGGATTGATGGATATCAGCTACTCCCATCACTGGCCTTACAGTTTACAGACACCAGCTAGAGCCAGCAGCACACGTGCTAGCTACTGTTCAAGCGCTCAGAGACCCCTTCTTTGGGTAGCATTCAATCCTGGTATAACAAGACAGTTGATAAATGTTTTAGCCCATCCTTTTCTCAATATCAGAGCTCCTCTTGGTGCCACACCTGTCAGAGAAGGCTTTACTCTCTAGTCTCAGCTGCAGAGCTAAGCTGCTAAGTGCTACCCAAACCAAACCTGAGGAGCTGGAGGGGCTGAGCCTGTGTCCCCAGATTGCAACTCCAGCTCCACGAGTGATTCCAGCACATGGAGAGCAACCACAGGCATAAAAATCAGTGTAACAAAGTAAGTGAAAGAAAGGGCAAGCTGGGGGGGAGCTCATTAGCGACATTACTACTGGCATTCTTTAAACTCTTCCCCAAAAGCTACAGCTGAAATTATCCAAGTTGATGTTTTTTAGATGAGGTAACAAATCTTGCAAAGCTGAGGATCATAAACAGTCCTCCACTCGCCAGCTAATTTATGTCGCTATTTGCAGTTTTAAGCTTAATCAGCACCACGTGGCCCCAGGAGAGGGCTGAGTAGCACTGCACAAGGTTAGACCATCTGGTGCCGGCGTTTGTTTTCTTTCCATTTGTACTGTTACCACTAACTCTTGTGTGCCCACTGGCTCCCTGAGCTTGAGGCCCCTCTTCTGCCAGACTGAGATCCCACATGTAGACAGAAATGCAGACACAGATCGTTTTTGTCCCCACCTCTGTGGGCGCTTGCAGGCACGTGGGCCTCAGTTCCTGCGTTCCCCCTGCCCCGTCTTCTCCCCTCTGAAGGAAAGTGGGGCAACAAAACAGACCCCATGTCTTCTATGGAGGCCATGTTGAGGTGCCTGCTGAGAAGCAGGAGCAGAGCCCTGCCTGAAGCTCAGCCGGGACCATTTCTGTGCTTAGTCCTCAAACAAGGGAGACCCCAGTCCTGCTGTCACATACTGAACACACTCCTTATTCAGCATGAGAGCTGCAATGAAAGCTGCTCAGTCCTGCAAACATCAGTTGTGGTGGGAGTAGCAAACACAAAAACAATCAAACCAAACAAGTCTCAACATTTGACAGAGTGAAAAAAAACTGAGTGAAAAAGGTTAAATGCAGTGCTGTATATTCCAGATCAAGACTTGATGTTTCATCCAACTGCTCCTATCAAAATAAGTACATTCTTTTTAATCAAAACCCAAAGATAACTGCACTGAACATAAAACAAGCATTAAAAAAGTCTGTGATAAATAGACTTTCCTTGCCTGCAGTACAATCTGCATTTAGTCCCTTACTTCATCTTAATAAGCAAGTTACTGATTCAAATGAAAATAAATGAAGTACTTTGCCTTGATGGACAGTTTTACTCAATAGTTTAGTGTTATGCTGACAGCCCATGATCTGTCAACACGAACGTCTGTTCTTCTCAGGAAGACTTTGAAAATAGGTGGCCAGTCTCCCTCACAGCAGACACAGTGTTTTAAGAATTAAAACACAACACAACATGCATGCACACACACACACACAGACACACACACACACACCCACCCCACAACAGCAAAGCCCCACAAGCACACAGGAAAACTGTTTTGAGCATTGGTAAGGAAACTGGACTGAAATCCCCCCCCAACAGTGCACTACCCTGGAAAGTGATTGTCTCCTTTCCGAGTCTCGTGCAGTAAGCGATAGATACAAATCAAGGAAGTCTTGAGACTTGCAGTGTTAAGGGAACACGATGTTAAACAGTATTTAAAAAGCAAACAGCTGAAGGACAGATTTTTTTTTTTTAAGCAGAAGAGAGCTTTACAAAATAATAAACTTCCAAATGTTATTATGGCTGAAGCCACCATCTCCACTTGCAACATTCTCAGCTAGCATAGAGATTTAGAAGACCCAGCTTCTCTGTGCTTCAGATACCTCCAGGTGTGATAGTATTTATGACCTGAACATCAAATGGACAACAAGCATAAGGCCTGCTGTGCTGGCTAACACAAATGCCGCAGACCAGCTGCAATGTGAGGACCACAGCACCTTTAATTGTCTTTAAAGAACCCGTGTCTGTCCTTGCACCTATTATATAGGGCTGCATACATTTCATTTACAAGCCAAATGAATCATTACAGGGGTAGATTTAAAATAACTCCACCAGCTCCTCAGGCAGTTCCTCTCACTGCAGTACCTACCACCAGGACCAGAGATGCTGCCATCTGATCCCATACGCAGCACACCCACACGAACTAACACTCTATTACAGCCAGTAGCAACACTGAGGATCACAGAATCACAGAATATTTAAGGTTGGAAGGGACCTCTAGAGATCATCCAGTCCAACCTTCCTGCTCAAACAGGCACACCCAGAGCACGGGGCACAGGGCGGCATCCAGGCGGGTTTGGAAGACCTCCAGAGAAGGAGACTCCACAACCTCCCTGGGCAGCCTGTGCCAATGATGTCGTGATTAAACAATCCTTTGCCCAAATTACACAGATATTGACACTGGAATAAACAATGGGTTTCTGCCCTCTTTCTGACAGACCATACACCAACCTGCCACCCCTCAGGTTATCAGCAAAGCCCAGAAATAGCTGGATCTGGCCACAGTGAAGGTCCATTCATTTCTTATACACCAATTCATTTAAGGGTTGGTTTGTGCTCTGATGCATGAGAGTTTCTCCCCTTCTAGATATTTAATTTGATTTTGAATAACGTGAGCCCTTGTGGGCTTAAGTCTCCCTCAGCCTCTAGCCACTCTGGTTTGTCAATTAAAATAAAATTAGTGATCACATTTGCAGCACCTTTTGCAACAAATGCCTTTAGTAGCCAGACTCAAAGGATAAAAGGCATTTTAGATTGAAGTGATCCTGAAACAACAAGTAAGAAATGGGGAAAAAAGGAGAGGAGAGTTTGTGATCCCAAAGAAAGGAGCTCAGAAGGGAAAATGAAAAGCTGTTCTTTTCTACAGGAGGGTAATGTTAAAAGGCTCAACAGCAAAGTGTTCTTATGAGGATGAAAGTCAAGATATATAATAGAGCCCAATAAGGCATCAAGAGCTCTTTCAGGATCTTAAATGTCAAAAAAAGGAGTGGTACAAAAATGCAAACAAAGATACATTGATAAGGGTGAGTATAAAGAGAATGGCACAAGCATAGAAGCAAAAAATCAGAGAGACTAAGGCCCATAGGTTACAACTACCAAGGGAAATTAAACAAGTCAATACAGAGGTTATATTAAGTAAAAGGGTGTAAAATATGTAGACTGAAGAGTCTTTTCTGTTAATGACAAATGCAGGAGAAGTGCCTGATAGCCCAGCACACACAGAATTGTTTTGTTTATGCCTTCATCTTCACTACTTTTTTTTTTTTTTTTAAATCAAGAACTAGAGATTGGAATACAGGGGGGAAGGAAAACAAAGTCAGATTTTCACATTTTCAAATATATTTAGGCTAGCTTAAAAAAAAATCAGGTTGTTTTTAAGAAAGGACAAGCACAACTACTACCCGTAGAAAAGCAGCAAAGAGAATGTTGGGTACAGCTTTCATGCCCACTAAGATACTAAACAGGATGCAAGATAACTCAGCCCCAAATCGTGAAGGGAATAGGGAGAGTGAACAGAGGACAAATAATACCATCCAATCCATGACTTCAAAGACAGTAAAAGAGCAGTAGATGTGTGACTTAACTGCCTTAATACAATTGAGCCTTACCACACAATATTGGATTAGCAAACTAAGGAAATATTATCTAGATTAAATTACAAGCAAAGCAGCAACTGACTGGCTCGAAAAAAAAGTACTTCGGCAATAGTTGTCAGTAAATCACTGAGAAGACAGGCAAAAGGAAAGGCTGGCACTGAAAAGGTTTATTCAGAGTCCGGTGGTGGACAATCTTTTCAACAGTAGTTTGATGAAAAACAAAGTGCATTTAACAGCTCTTGACAGATTTATCAAGACAAGAGAAGCATTTACAGGCCCATTATGGGGAGGACTGACACGCAACACTTTCTGCATTTGAAAATAGAGACATGTTATTATTTCTCCAAATAAAATGATTAATCTCCAAAATGGAACAAGAAAACCTTGTATTTTAGAGGAGGAACAGTGCTTAAGCAACACTCTTGCAGTACTTAGAAGTGTTCAACACTTCTGAGCACTCCCTTCTCCTGCTCATTTGATGCTGCTCTTCCAGCTGCTCCGAGGAACATAGCTCTTCAAGTTGAGCCTCAAATTTAAAAGTCATCCCATCAGGGAACAGTAATCTGACTTATGAATTGAATTTACTATGAAAGTTCAAGTATGAAATAGTTTCAGAATTTCAGTAATCACTAATCTTTGTATTGACTAATAGGTTAACTGCAGGCTTCCAAAGCCTGTCAGGCTGAACAGAAAGAGGCCTAAGTATCTCCATGACACTTTTTAAGCAACGAAGATTTGAAGTCTCCAGAGATATCCAGACATAAATGTCACGAAGGGGTTGAAACTAGCATCAGATACAGCTCAGAAGGGGACACAAAAGCATTCTCTGAAACCATCTGTCATGTACTCACTTTCCCTAAACAGCACCAACCTTGGACAAAGAGGATTCCCTCACACAGACTCATGACCACTTGGGGCTGACTTTGCAAAGCTTCATTTCAAACATCAGCTGCATCTAGATAACCACGAGTGCCCCGGAAACATCTCATCTCTCGGCCATCAGCAGCAACTGTAAGCACTCCTGGCATCCAGGAAGCCTATTACCAGACATCCTGCTAGATGGGACTAGCTAGGATAAGAAAGGTTTTGGAAAGACCAAGATTGGTGCAACACCCAAAGCACAAGATCATGAGCTAGAGAACCAGCTGCTACTAGGAGGAGAGAGAGAGGAGAAAAAAAAAAAAAAAAAAAAAAAAAAAAAAAAAAAAAAAAAAAAAAAAAAAAAAAAAAAAAAAAAAAAAAAAAAAAAAAAAAANAAAAAAAAAAAAAAAAAAAAAAAAAAAAAAAAAAAAAAAAAAAAAAAAAAAAAAAAAAAAAAAAAAAAAAAAAAAGAGAGAGAGAGAGAGAGACACCAGCATGAAATGTCACCTTCTGCAAAGGTTTCGTAAGATACCTTTGCTGTTGCTCTATCTGCCAAATAACTGACTGCTCCTGAAATGAAATAGCAAGGACAAAAATATTAAGCTTCTTCAGGTAAAACAGTAATCAAAACCAGCAGTTTTGCCTGGCCAAACAAGATCCACGCATCTCTCTCCCAACAAATACCTATTTAAAACATTGCCCCCCTCCCAATTACAGAGGGTACAACATCTGAAGGTCAGGCCCTCCTTCACTCATGTAAGGAAATTCTCTTTGCAAGGGTCTATGTCCCCTCGGGGCAGCAAATAAAATAGAGGAGAAGGAGGGGAAATGTTCCTGCATAAAACATCATGGCAACAGGACAAATATGCAACACACTGTTTCGATAAGTAAAGGGAGAAGTGATTTACAAACTGTTATTCCATGACAGATTTAGACTCTCAAATACATTTGCAATTTAAAATTTTAGGAAAGGGAGGCATTATTTTATATAATGATCTCAAGCTTTCACAGAACTGCAGTTTGGGAAAAAAATAATTTATAGAATAAGAAGAAAAACAGACTATAAAGGAAGAAGTTTGACTAAAGCTTTTGAAGTTAAAGCCCATTACCTTATATTGCCCAGGTAGGGAAATCAGAAGCAGCAGGTCACAGCAGGCGTTTTACTGCTCGAGCTGCAGCTTCTCGGGTTGTTGGGATCAGCCTGTCTCTGGAATAGCCAGCCCCGAGGCTGTTCCTGGCCAGTGCCATTTCCCTGGTTTCAGATGCTGTACTTCCTAGGCAGCACTGGCCATGTCGACTTTTTAAACTTTTCAGAAGATATTATCCCAAAATTAAAGAAGAATCTGCACACTAATATTTGCAAACAAGCCATCTACTGCAACTGTTCTTACAAATAAGGCCAAGGACAAGAGCACTATCTGGGTGAAAAATCTTGCTTCAGGAGCACACGTGTGAGAAAGTACAAAGCCTAAGAGCATATCAACCCCATCTGCCTATCCACTTTCTACTTCATTCCCCATTTGCACCATCACCACTTAACCATCGGCTTAACTTACAAATGCAAGCACCCAAGGAACTGGATTTTAAAAACACATACTGCCATCAAAAGCAGTAAGGAATGTTTTGCAGAGTAAACAGTCCATAACTGATCAAGAAGGAATTTAAAAAAAATCTCCTCTTATTTATTTCAGTCTCATATGCACATCCAGCCACAAGCACAGCTGAAACACTGTAAGTCCTTTGCACATCTTGAAAAAATAATGTTTCCATCTTTAATAATGAAATATTCTCTAAATTTGTTAAGATGACATTATACTGGATGACTGGAAATGCTATAGTCAGGAAGAAGATACTAATATTTTTCTATGGAAGGCCACAGATTCATGAGTCAACGCGTTATCTGACTCCTGTTCTGGATGAGCCATTTTGGCATGTGCTCCTGAGGACGCTCACAATAAAGACTCTTAACAAGAAAAGGGGACACGTGTGGAGAAGTCAAAACTAGTCCACCGTTTGTAAGGGTTCAACTCACACAACACAAAGATGGAGCATCAAACATCAGTCGTCAACAAGGATTTAAGAAGGAAGAAAAAAAATATATGTATATATTCTTCACCAACCTGCTAGCCTTCTATAGAAGGCTCTGTATAGCCTCCTATATGGCTTGGTGGGTGAGGCGAGAGCAGCAGATGCTGCCTGCTAAGGCTTTTGACACTGTCTTCTGTAACATCATCACAAACTAGACTAATAACCATATGATTACCATATACATCCAGCCTTTAATATCTGCTAACAAAAATAATAAAGGAGTTCTTGGATGCCAACATACTTTCCTCCAAAATATTCCCCTCTGGCATATAACAGCTTTCCAGTTAGCACACACTTTTGTTAAGTTAAAAAGAAATTTTTGATCAAAAGTTATTACTTCTACTAAGGTTATTACCTGTGTCTTATTCTCCCCTCAGAAACCTTAAGAGGGCTCCAAAATGTCAAACAGTACATTCTCAGAAGTAAGAAATGAATGAGATTTCCCCTGAACTTGGAACAAGGGGAGCTTTGGTTTGCATTTTGCATTTAAATGTGGGATTAGTCCCACTGCTCTCCTGCCCCTTTCTGCCAAACATCTCATCTTCCAGCCACCATAGCAGGTGTGTCCTAGCACACCCACAGCTTCAGGGATTAATTAGGTATCCCCTGCACCTGAAAGGCATCTGAGTTTCTCACTCCATGATTACTATTCACAAGACTGTGATTACAGGTCTGTTTAATAAGGCTGTTTCTTCAAAGCTGTCCCAAGGTATAAAAGTGTTTCCAGTGTTGCTATCTGCAGAGTTGAAAGAAAGCCTTCATTTTTACAATTACCGTAACCTTCTGGGGGAAAAATAAAGAAAATTATGATTAAATTAATAAATTCAAAAAGTTTGACCAACTGCTCACCTTATGCTCCAGTCTGTTCTTTCCACTAGTCCAGTCACCTACAAGAGCTACATTTTTGTTCATTCTAGATCTGCTTGTTCTTGAAGTGCTATTTAAGAGGTGAGGGAAAGGGCCAAGTGTTGTTAAACACACTGTTGGGAGACATCACAAGCAAGAAATTAATCTGCAAGTTTATTCATACGTTCACTGGGGGGAAATGAAAAAAAAAATCCCAGCAAATCGTTTATCATGAGCTTCAAGGACCCAACAGCCACACAGAACGCTTCTACTTGGGCGGCGAGTTTCTGAATGCTGCATTTCTGCTCCTCTCAGGCACATCCGCACCAAGGCAAAGCACCAGCAGCAGCAAATGGGGAGTGGGAAAGGGGGAGATGCATCTTCCATATTTAACTGCAATGAGTAGCATCTGTAGAAACATTCCTGTAATTCATCAGATAAACCAGAAATTCAGCTGTCTTTATAGCACTTCACCAGAATTGCAGTGGCGCATCCTATTTGCACCTCAGTGGAAAGAGCAGGAGAGATGCACTCCACCTCTTTTCCTTGACCTACACCAGCCAGCTTGGGAATTCCACAGCAAATAAGGTATCAGCTCCTCCAGCAGAAGCTGGAGGACATCATCTCCCAGAAGGTAATTTCCAGTTACCTTTACAAAAAGGCCTAAGCTAGAACTGAAGAACACTCAGTAACCAAGAGAGATCTGAAGTTTTTTGCTCCTTCCCCTCTAAAGGGCCAAATCAAGACTGTGGATGCAGTTCTTCCAGCACTGGATGAGCATCTGTTAGCATGAGGATTTCCTAACAGAAAAATAAACTTATTGAAATTTCTTCCCCCTCCCACCTTTTCCCCCAGCAGTCAGATAAATCATCATTACACAACACTTACCACCACCTACAGGAAACAGGCAGTAATACTCCCCCAGGCAGATAACCCATTTGGAGGAAAGGGGACAAAAACTAAACCAAGAATCACTAAACTATATGAATTTCCAGGAGGTTGCCTTAAGTTCTTCCTCCATGGTGAAACAAAAAGTCTAGGGGAGGGCACACAAAAGAAGTGCATCTTGCTTCCATCTTTCTGTATCACCTGGTTTCCCCACATCTATGCTAGGCAGGAGTATTTATTGAAGGAACAGGTGCACAGAAAAGTCTTCTTCACTGATCTGCTTCTGTAGCTTTGCTAACCCTAGGAATTACTAGGGCTTCAACCTACCACAAACTTTCAAAAGCAACACTATGAGAAGGGAGGGATTTGATATAATCTGTTCCTTGGATTCAATTCATCCAGCATTCCAGAGCACAGGGCTGCCCAGGGGCACTGGGCATGATCCCAGGAGCAGGGCATCAGGCCGCCTCAGGTCGGAAGGGCTCTTAGGAAGCCTCTGAACCAACTCCCTGACAGAGCAGGGCCGGCTCGTGGGGCTACATTCAGCTGAGCTGACATCTCACGATCACTGAGTAGTATTTTCTGTGCCAGTCTGGACCAAGGCTCCTTGAGGACAATATATCCATGTTTGTTTCAAGGAGGGAAAACGGGAGAGGGAGGGAAGGGTTGAGGCGCCTTGGTCACTGAACCCAGGGAGAGGAGAAGGACCATGGGCAGTTATCCCTCTGCCTATCATCAAGAGTAAGGTGACCACAGCCCTTGGGACACATCATTTGATTTACAGATGAGAAGCTACCTTTCCAAAGGAAGAAAAGCATCTTACAACTCTTACAGTTTTCTGGGGTTAAAGACAGTAGGAGACAGACTACTATTAGATTACAATTTCAGTGATCAAGTCTCATTCTTCACCAAAACCTGAGGAGCCTGACAATGAGGGGGCAAAACAAAAGGACTTGTCAGGGGTGACAAGTGACTAACTATAGTTAGTATTCTTTCCTGAAGTCCTGCTGTCTATTACTACTCCGTTGAAAGTTCATTGAGTCAAAATTTGCATTTCTTCAAGTGATCTGCCTCTCCAAATATATGCATACAGGTATAGAGCTTACACACACACACATCTTAGAGCAGTCATAGTCTCTCATATTAAAAGAGGACAACAACTATGTCTGCTCATCACACTCAGGCCAAGCAACTAAGTTTTTTCCTTGATAGATTTATGAGTTTTAGATGTTCATAACTTAATCTTAAGTGCAAGCACATGTTTGGATGGTAGACCAAGAGGATCCTCCCCTCCAATACGCTGCATACAGCTGCCACACTTGCTTCTCTTTCCTCTTCTAGGGGAGGTCAGACCTCACCCTACATAAACAAATTTAGATCTTTTCTCTCTGCTAATATGTGCTTCCTTGAGTCTCTTTGCAGTAACCTCTTATTTAACTTACTGTATGGTGATATCACGGGGGCTATTTAAAGGTAAGAAAATATGTCTGGTCCTGATCCAGCAAAGACCTACATATCTCTAACACCATTTCATGCTATTTAAAAATCACTTCCCTGTGAGGAGCTCTAGCACTTGCCTGCCCCTCTCCCCCTTTTATTTTCTTTTTAATCTTCATGAGAATTACTCTCGGTGCCTGCAGCTACTCCTAAAACACAGGAAAACAGATGCACCGTAAAAGCTCTACTTATATCCTAGAAGAGACTAATCAATACAACTCTAAACTTCATGCTTATTTCCATTTCTTCATAGGGAAACAGCAACTAAAAAGCCACAACTTCTATCTGGAACATGGGTAATTATGGACAGCAAGTGTCATTTCAATATAAATAGAGGAAATAAATGCAAATTACACAACACTTAACTCTTACCAATTGGCTGTTAAGTGAGACAATAGTCCACAAGATGTTGTTTGGAGTATCTCATTAATAAAATTCAAAACTGTTTTCAGCAATTATGTGCAATCATTGTCATTTTATCACTGGCCAAAAATAGTCCCTCGTTGCATGCTTCAACATATAATTGTATCCCAGATTGCCAAGAAAATCATAATGTCTATAGGAGAGACTTGGAACTGTACCATGCTGACACAGAGACATCACACACCAGCATGAGGAAATGCTAGTTTGGAGATGAACTCGCTGCTAGGGAAAGGTAGTAAATGCTCTTCAGAGACCAAGGACAGCACTTTGCACACAGTAAGAGACTGCTTTCCTAAACTTATTTTAACAGGCCTAAAAGAGTCTTTGCTTTCATCTGCAAAGTTTGTTGTAGCTGAATTTTACTCCCGGAAACACCTTTTCCTAAATTTAAGCTTTCTGTGTTGCTTCATAATATGAAACACTGAGCAAATATCTACAAATTACTTTGGTCAACTGCTCTACATTATCCAAGCAAAGCCCCAGTGTGCTGCAGCAGCAGGAAACCACCAGCCCCTGCTGCTCAGTCTATGTAATGCTGTGCACGGCTCACAGGGGACAAACCAAGTGTAGCTGCTGTCATCATAGTACTACAGAGATCTGGGAGGTTGCCCAACAAGACCTAGTCTAGAAGACCAGTGTTAGTCAACTTTCACCTGCAGCCAACAGGGCAGGTGCTCAGTCTGGACCACGGCAATCCAGGCGAAGACCAGAAACAGCAAGACACCTCAGAGAGCAGCTAGAAAATCCCTATGCTCCTGCTGATCCCCATACCTGACTTCCTCATACCCTGCATTCAGACCTGGTATTCTTTCCCACCCACATTCCAGGTCTGCATTTTACTCCATGCTTCCATGCAGCCTCCAGCACATCCCCACAAGCCCCTTCCTCCTCCCTGGAAGGCCCCTAGCCTATTCCTCCCTTTAGTCCTCCGCTCCCTCACATCCTGCCTCCTCCATGTCCCTCACTGCATGGCACACAGCTGTCTCACATGCACGGGATTAGCAGCAGCCCAGCTACGTTGAAGATCACCGGGCAAAGTTTGAATCTCCTCGGCTGCAACGTGCCTCTGTACCTGCTCATCTCAGCATGGGCCTGCTCATCTCAGCAGCAGAAGCAAGTCCTGGCCACGGGCAAGGCAACGGGCTGCAGCAGCCACCTGCAGCCCCATGCAGGGAAATGGTGTAGCGGGCCAGGCCTAGCACACTTGATAAACATTCATTTGGGACCCAACTCTACTTGTGCTTTTTTGTGTGTGTTTTGCCACATGTTTTATTCTTTACAATATAACCTGCCCACCTCTATGCAGTTCAGAACTGAAACTTCAAGTCACTCTTAATTAATGTCACTCTTATTTAATGGCTGTAAGTACCTCACTTTCATGAGAAAGTAAAGGCATTTTGCTTTTTAGATGAGAGGCGTAATTTATAGGCAGAGAGATGCAAGTAATATGTTTGCAAACAAATGCAAAAATCTTCAAGTTTGTGAGATCCTAAAACAGTCAGCAAATATTGCCTAAAAACTCAACTTTCTGCCTCTAACATTTTCATCAGCAGTAAAAACTCAAAAACTTTGGCATTTATTCCTTTTGCGTTATCCCTCTGGTACAACCCGACACATGAAGGAACACAGGGGTTTTCCTCAACTGTCACTTGCTAATTTTCAGAGATAAAATCTGATGTTTAAAATTTTAACCATGATGAAAATTTGTCTTTGCAAGCATGTATTTGAATACTTTAAAAATGCACATTCAATAGTATTTACATAGAGGAAGATTAAACACATAAAATGTGTACATTCTTAGACAAAAATGTACATTGCTTATAAAATAGAGATAAAAAAATAGAGATGAAAATAAGCAGAACAATTCATTTCAAAGGGACACATGAAATAAAGGAACAGATTCGTCTCTCCTGTCAGCAATAACTCAATGAAGTTAATCAAATAATTCAAATAAGGAGAAAATGTGATTGACAGTCTCTCATTGGAGATACACAGACCAAGGGCACCTGAGTCTTTGCTTATTGATAGATCTCAAGATCTATCTAGGTCTGAGATACCCCCAGCCTTACTAATGAGGCTCTCATCAAAACACAATCAATGCTTTACTGAAGGGACAATATTAGGCGCAGACGGAGACCCGAGTCAGCTGGGCTCTATTTCCCTGGGGAAAGGGAGCCGACCAGAGCAGGAGCAGACGGAGTCACTGCCTTGCGAGGCAGATAATGACAGGTAGTTTGACAAGCACCGTACTGACTTTGTACCATGCTTCGCACACACAGATTATGCAACCCAGCTAATAACGCGCCGGGGGTGGAAGGCGGCTGGAAAAGCAGAGCGCTGTTCATTCATCCTGCTCCCGCGTTGCTCATGAGCGACAGAAGCGGCTGCCTGTGTTTTGACAACCTGCCAGTCCATCACTACCTAAAGCACAAGACTTGCTGTAGGCAGTCTGACCCTTTTCTTCCTTTCCTACGCCCTCTTGCTTGTTCTGGAGACCATCGGCTCGCCACTAATAGCGGCTGATGTTTTCAAAGGCAGGCTGCAGTTTAGGATTATTTTGCATGTCGAGAAAGCCCACGGGCACACTCCGTATTTTTGTGCAGCTACAGCTAGTTGTCTGTGCACAAAGAGAATGGTAATTACATCTTGTTATCCAGGCAGTTTCCAACCTTGGAATTAGGACGAGAGCAGTTCTAGAGCTTCACCCAAAGTAGCTGCTTTAACCTGCCTTAACTGAGAGTGCCTTATGATTTTACTTTACTTTGTCACATAAAAAACGCCCCCAAATGTAGCTGTTTCTGACATTTTTTCACAAATAGCTGTACCCAGAGTAAATGGACAGAGCAGGACACCTGCCTGCGCTATGATCTTCTGCTGTCATCCAACAGTGAGCGACCTGAATCACAAGAACAAAGGGAGAAATAAAGGCAAGTGACTTAATATCTGAAAGGGTCAGGAGGCACAGAGATGAGAGGCAGCCTTGCCACCTTTCCCTCTGTACAAACCCGGTGTCTCCAGTCTGTACCATTATCAGTCACAGGCAAAGCACCCTATAGGCAAAGAAGAGCACACAGGTGTCTTGCCACCTTTCCATCTCCTACTTCTGGCCAGGCATTTGCTAACCTTGGCTAAATAAGTTTTTTTGACAGTCTAAAAAATTCTCAGTCATACAAAGAAAAAGGAAGAAACTGGTTCCTAAAACTGCATTTCTCTGAATAGCTTGACAATCTTGACTGTTGATGGGTTTTTTTCTTCCCAAGGAAGAAAGCCATCACATTGCTGCACTACAAAATCCAGGGTTCAGCCTGTTAACCTGGTGGCAATCACAGGGAGGCAGTCCCCATGATGGGGGACAGTGGGGTACATGTGCAATTTAATGAATTGTCATCAAATATCCAGGAAATACCACTTGTTCAGTAGTACTGACATACAGTTTGGCCTCATTTGGAGCTGCCTCTCAGTCAATGTCACTTTACAAATGCATGCCTATCCTGATAACAAATTGCTTCTTCCTTCTCCATGCCAAATACCTTTACGTGGATTTAAGGGAGTCACAGTTTACAACTGCTTAGTGTCCTGAAAGGTGTTAATATTGAGTCCCACACTCAACAGCTCATTAGTGATTCACAGCAAGTCAAGCCAGAGCATCTTCTGCTAGGCTGTTTAATTCTGTCCTACAACTCCCCACACCGTATCAGTAATAAAGCACTCAACGCTCTTTTCGACACAGATAACGTATTGCATCTGAACTAGTCTTTTAAACAGCACAGATGAAGGCAACTCATCCCTAGCTTATTGTTGGTTCCTCCAAGATACTTATCATAGGGCTATATCCATCAGGCTACATTTTGATGTCCTCATGCAAGCAAACGTTCTGATGCTGTAAGCGTATCTTCTTCTGCCATTATTTGAACAGGAAACTAGGTGTTAAACTCAGCACAGTACTGATTTCAGTCACAGAAGGCTCAATTCTTAGGGGTTTGAAAGAAGGAAATAACACATAAGAGGCCACCAGGACTGAATATTAAAGTTGGACATAATTACACGACACCATTAATGATGGAAAGATTTCCTCATCGGCTCATGTTCGGAACACACTGTGCTACCTGCTGCCTCGCATATTGCACAATTTCGCTAGGACAAGGCTGTGTCAGACAAAACAGAGAATAATAATTTCCACCCGCTTGCATTCATCTTGCTCTAGCAGAAGTGACCACACAGGCTTAAGAACCAAGCTGTACTCTAAAGTCTAGAGAAACTGTTCTGATTCACAAATCAAGTATCTACTTCTGCAGTCATTGTGCTGTGGGCTTTGAAAGCCTGAGGAGGCCCGTGCTGCTATTAGCACAGACTGCAGAATATATTTCTGAGATGCCACACATGGGGCTGCATGAGGCGAGGGGCAGAGAGGGGGTTTGTGTATTAGCATCACGTGAATGACACACGTGCCGTTTACTGGGAAGCCCGTTGCCATAATACTGCGCTGCCTTTGAGCACAAGGTACTCATTTGATGTATACATATGTTACACGTTATGGCTAGCCCAGAGCCAGTAAAATCTCTGGCCCTTGCAGAACAGCAGCACAGGGCACTGCTTGTGCTGCCGCAAGGAAGAGGGAAGGCCGGGCAAGGGCTGGCTCACGTGCTACAGCACAAGAACCTCTCACCTGCGCCAAGGAACCAACGCCGACCTCTGCAGACACACAGGCACACAGCCCCCCTGAGCACTTAAACGTTTACAACATCAGTGCTACAGCCATCCATACAGACTATTTACTTATTTAAAGAACAAACCCCAGAAAAACCCTGTCACAATATGAGTGAAAGGATCTGGCTGTGTTGCCACTTTAGGCTGATCTAAACACAGGGTAACAACCGTTGAGAGGTGCTTTTCATTTCTCAGCCTAATGACCTTTTCCTACCAGTATCCACAGAGGACAGCACTGAGCACAGGGCAAGGTGAAAGATCTGAGACCTAGAATTAGAAGCCATTTACCAAAGTTACTTCCCTTTGCCTTTGGGTAGAAATGTCCTACAAGTTAGTGCTGTAATTATCCAGGTGGTGAATAACCCTTGCAGGGTAAAATTTCCCTATGGTCACAAAAACAGCTGTCTAGAGAAGAAGAAAAAAGACCAGAGATGTTTAAGGAAACACTTATTTTCTTTCCCTCCGATACCATAGCTGTTGAAAGTTCAGGGCCTTTGGGGAAAGTTTATGTGAATATACTGGCATTTCCTCTCTCATTTGCTCTCACAATAAAAACAAAACAAGCAGCTGTGTTTACAGTTTGCGATTTAGAATTGATTTTTCTATTAACATGTCAAATTATTCATGGTCACTTAATCATCAAATCCATTGAAACTGCTTCTGCTGGGGTGATAACTTAGAGTGATAACACTGTTTAACCACAGCTCCTTGAAGCTTTACAGCCCCTTGCACCTGAAGATTTCTGTAGAAAACATAGAAAGTACCGAAGTTTCCTCTGGCCCTTGTATAAACAGATCCTTTGCTTGTTGCACTTCCAATAGACAAACCCAGACACTGGTTGCAAGCCAACAAGTTTATGAAATTCCCATCTCTTTACCCCTTGGCCTTAATCCTAAATTCCTTGTGTAGGTCTTTTGGCGTGTTCTGGAAACCCCGGGCTTGGTGCCCCTTCCTCTGCTGTGAACAGAGCGACTTTCAGCATAGAAAACTGCCTCGGTGGCCGCCTGCTGATGGAACGTGGCTGATGAGCTGCCCGTGTCACCAGCAGGAGATCAATACCCAGGGCTACATCCCCAGCCTGCTTGCCTCGGTTGAACTTTGTTGTTCAAGAGCAGAGTGGGCCCTCCTTTTTTGGACGCTGCCCTGGACAGGACCCTGCTTTCTGCAGATACACAGCAGCTACTGTCGGAGGTAAATAACAACATACATGGTAGACTCAGAGGCATGCAACAGCAAAACAAAACAAGAGGCAACTCAACCGCTGCTAGTGCTGCTGGAAAGAACATGCCACTGTGTACAGTGAAACTGCAGTAAACAACTTCTGAGAGCTGTACTTTTTCCACTCCAAACCTGTTCTATTATGAACATGACATAATCTCATGTAACACATTAAATAACATTAAGCTTGGCCTCGAAAATAAAATGACGTTGCTAATGAACCAGACCTTTCGTTTCAAGTACTGCACCACCATCGTGGTGCATCAGTCCAAAAGGAAGGCTTAGAAGAAGGTAGGCATAAATACTATTTGCACAGCAATGCACAAGCCTAGCCTGAAGCCAAGTCCTAATGAGTGCTCTGCGACAGCAGAAAGCAAGACAGTCTCTTTACAACAGCAGGTCTTCCTAAAGCTGCAAAATAACAGCCAGCTCAGCAGCAAACAGTATGTTTGACTGTCAAACACTGATCATAGAATCACATTTCCAGCAGAAGGCTTTCTGACATAAATCACTTCTAAAGACTTTTAAAAACTGTAAGTAAGAACCACTAATCATCACGAGGAGACCTTTCAACTATTCAAGCAGAGAAACTTATAGTGATTGAATAAATCTGTTATCCACTCAAAAGCCAGGGAAAATTCTCCATTTGCTGTTGACAAGGCCTATACAGTTTATAAAGAGAAAAAAAAAAAAAAAACCTGCTCATCTGCTCATCTGTTTTCCTCTGGTCAGCCTTATTGCCTGCCTAAAGTTCAGGAGCATTTATACAGCAGTTTAACTCAGGCTGCATTCTATATGGCACATTGGTCAAACTTGTGATCCTAATCCATCTGCTACATGTTGTGCTAAAGGAAAACAGAATGAGGCTAAGAAAACTTACCTTGCCAGATAGAATTAGCACTGCATTATTCACCTGCCACCTGGAAGGAGCCCTGAATTTAGCTAATCCTTCTGCTCAAAGAAACTTGCTACTCAGAATATCTCTAGCTAAATATCTTGCTGGCAGTGTAAACATGCTAGTAACTTGAGCAAAAAACAACATATCAGAGCACACAAAAACACAGTCTACAAAGATAACTCAGTGATACAGGAGTTCTTTTAGTTGTGAAAAATATTATTTTAATAAATAGATCTGCCCAAGTGGCCATTTCTTAAGAGAGAGGCATGCAGTTTTTGGACGTGGAAGGTGTTCTGATGCACCGAGTTCCTGATCAGATGCTCCTCACTGAAGAGGAGTTAAAACTTCAGGTAACCTTCCCTGAAAGCTTATGAAATGAATGTCATGTTCCAAGCTATCAAAGGCCGTTGCACCGCTATTTATCTTTATAGACAGTTGAGCTTCTTAGTGTCTTTTTAGTGTGCAGATCTACTTATTCAATTATCATTTTTTCACAACTAAAAGAATTCCCATATCATTAAATCGAGGAAAAGTGTAGAGGTTCAAGAGGAAGCAGCCGCTGTTCTTCTTCCTCAGTGCCTACCACCCTGCAAAGAGGGTCTGTCCCTCCCCCTCGGGCCCGCCGCTGATCTCTCTGGTTCGGGACGCGGGCAGTACCAGAGTGCTGAAAGGCTGCAAACAGATTTGGGCTGTTCCACAAACCAGAACACAGGAATTATTAATGCTTCTCTACGAGGTACATTATTTGCAGGAGGCAAGGTAGCTTGGGAGACAGGCATCTCTGTGGAGAGTTTTCCACACCTCTTATAAAAGCCCTTGGAGACATTTCCAGGTTTATAAAGTAACATATAAAGAAACACAGTTTCTAATATATGCAGAAAATGCACTCATTAGCTGTGTTTATTAGTTATTCTGAAAATGGTTTGAATGTTGAAACTTCAATTAACTCCTGTTTTTGCAATTAGGTGCTGGAGAACAACTCTGTTCTAAATGGCTTGTGCAGATAAAAATTGCTCTTTTTTTAACATCGACGTAATTCAAACGCACTTTAAAGTATTACCTGTACAACTGTCATCAGAAAAAAATATGTGTTTTTCACAGCTATCAGTTTTTCAGTGCTAACTTCAATGCTCTTTCATTTATAGAGTTCATTCCTCAGTCAAGTGTGGTAGACAAGGCAAGAAAACTAAAATCCAGGCATAGCTTGTGTCCGAAGACTATCTTGTTTCCTCAAATCTGGATTCCCTATCTACAAAATGAAGACCTCAAAATACTTACATAGCTCCAAGATGAAATAAGCACTCTTTCTTGTTTCACCCTGTATTTCTCCATTTTTAAACGCTGTTTTACAATGGGCTTCCTACTTCACAATAAAGAATTAATCACTTTTTTCAATGGCATCCAGCCTTCAGTTAAAGTACCTGGGAACAAGAGTTACAGGCATTACTCATTTAACTATGCCAATGAATAACTGGGTAGATGTGGCCATTGCTGCAATGCAAACAAAAATATCCCAACTTGCTTCTGTTCGGAGGGAAACGTGTCCCAGTGATACTGTCTCCCTGGCCCCATGGGAGCCTTGCCATCCTGCGGCCAGACTCACACTAATGTCACAGCTGTAGCTTAAGGACCAGCCCTTCAAAACATGTTCATACATGTTGTTACACGGACCATATTCCACTAATACACACATGAAATGACATATGGTTGACTCACTTGTACTGTGAGATTTTATTATCTGCCTGAAGAACAATGAGAAGAGAAAAAAGGAAAACACTGCAAAAATTCAGAATCAAAACCTGTTGATAGCACAATACTATCAGCTACTCTTTGTTGTACTGTAGTTTGCCTCCCACAGTCTTTTACCTCACAAAAATAGATTTTCATGTGCAGATAGCTACAGATCTTCAGGACCAAAAAACAAAATTTCTAGAAATTCAGGAAGAATTCACTCTATTACTCAAACAATTATAGAATATAGAAAGCTGTTTTCTTTCTTGTTCATAAATTGCTATCGTTTAAGCTCCTCTACTTGCCTTAAGTTCTTCAGAGGGATTTACTTTTAACCACATGAAGAAGTAGAAACCCCAAAACTTCAAATTATTTTTTAATGAACTAAAGTCATTCCCTGCCATCCAAAAATACTCTTTTCCTTATTTGCTCTCTCTTTCACAAAATTATTAGTTTATGTAACTCCGAGACGCATGTGGGGTCTAGAAGGGCTTCTACACTGCCCAGAAGGCAGTGCTGGAGATCCTGGCCTGCAGAACGAAGTTAGGGAAAGAGAGGCCATGGCGCAAAGATGTTAAAGAACGTGGCAACAGACCAAAGGCAACCTCAGCGTCTTCCTCCCTTGGCCAGTCCACCTCTCTCCAAATAAGATTATCGACTTGCTTATGAGTATCTTTGTGGAAGTGAACTTCAAAAAGAAATACAAGTGAAAAGTGCAGAACTACAGCTATCCCTGCTATGGATCCCTGTAACGGTCTCTGCCTTGCACTCTGGCGCAAAGCAAAACGCAAACCCGAGCCTGAGACACTGCTATCATGTTTGGCGTGGGGCACAGGGCAGTTATAAAGAACACCAGCCCAATTAGGGAAGTTTGAGTGTCAGACTGTTGAGTTCCCTATCATTTCCTGGCACCACTGCCTTTAATTAGCCCTTGGATTGATTACTGCCTTTGTTCTCCACTGACCCACCGCTGACTCTGACAGGGGCTGTATTTTCCCCTGCTACAATTAGAAGACAAAGTTGTGAGTGTCAGCAAGCATTACACAGGCAGGCAGCCTGCTTCAAACTGCTGAGCCTCTAGAGAAAGGCTGGGTTACTGACATTAATGTGCACACTTATTTTTTTAAAAGGACACAGCAGGCTGGAGTCAGCTCTGGTCCCATGCTAAATTACTACTGAGACTACTTTAAAGTTGCCAGTGCCTTTATAGGCAGTATATTAAAAAAAAAAAAAAAATACTAGGAGCCAGAGAAGCAGTAGAGATTCGACCAAGCAGGTGAAGATTATGGAGAGGGAGCGGAAGAGCTCAACTGTTTAGTTTGTAAACAGCAGCAACTAGACTGGAGAAGGTAATTCTGTTTGCAATACGTAAATACAGAGCATCATGACAATCTACAGAACTGTGGACATTCACAGAGCTAAAGGAGCACTGCAAAAAAAAAAAAAAAAGAAAAAGAAAGCAGAACTAGCAAAAACTACAATACTTGGCAATTGTAAACATATTTATTGTCTTTCATACTTCAGCAGCACTTGCAGGCAGCAGCTAAAACTGAAGATCCCTTATGTCAAACCAGTACAAAGATGGAGAACTTTCTCCAAAAGAGAATTCAGTCCTAGTAGAGAGGGGAAAGAATGTGTGTGAAGACCCAGAAACACAAACCTGAAGGCAGTGTAATTTGCTTATGGCCATATGGTCAGTCCGTGCTACTGCAACACAGAGAATGTGGGTTCCACGTTTAAGTTTAGCAACTATTCACCAGGCAATGTCACTCCTTGTGTTAAAGCACAGGTCTTGGGAACTGAAATAGCAGACTCCTTGTGAGCATGATAATTCATTTCACGTCTCTGTATCTTGGTCCTTGTGATTCTCAGTGATGCAAGTAGGCACCTCAGAGGACATTAAGATGGATGGAAGAAATCAATGGGGGAAGAAAAGTGGATTTTTTTTCTTCTCTTGCCTTTTCTCTTGCAATCACTCATGCCCGACAAGCTGCCACAAGGCAGTACTGCGGCCACCTGTGGAACCCCAGCAGTGTTTGTCAATCTGCCAGGAAATCCACACAGTTTTGCCCAGTTAAGTGCCCAGGACACAATTCTGATAAGTGCAGTGGTATCACACAATAAACTCACAACCTAGGGAGAAGCTGGTATTATTGGCACATCTCAGATTGTTTTTTTTTCAGGAAGGTCCCTATAATTAAAATGCAGATGAGTTAAATAAATCTCATGGAGCATCAGTAAAAGTCCTTGTCTCTTATTATATTTGTCCATCTGCACTTTTAACAGAAATTGCTGAGCAAGTGATACTTACCAGTTAGCAATCCCAGAATCCCAAGATTTTAGACTTGCTTCAGCCCCGGAGGATAGGGCAGAAACTTGAGGTGACTGCAGATCAGTGAGGCTGACTTGCTGTCGGAACTGGGCGCACTCAGCCAGAATGCGAATTCAGTGCGTTGCAGTGCAGACACACAGCGTTGGCTTCACCAAGCAGACACTCATCTCTGCGGGCAGGCCCAGTGCGGGGGGAAGGAAGGAGAATCCTGCACACTCCAGGCACAGCTCTCCCAGGGGCTTGGCAGCACACTGCCTGCACTGGCCAGGAAAAGCAGAACTGAGCAGAGCCCCGTCCTTTCGGCAGCACAGTCCCCTCCAAGGCAGAGGGCACTCTACCGATAGGACCAGAGGAAATTGCCTCAATTTGTGCCAAGGGAGATTCAGGTTAGGTATCAGGAAGAACTTCTACACAGAAAGAGTAGACAAGCACTGGAACAGGCTGCTCAAGGAAGTGCTGGAGTCACCATCCCTGGCAGTGTTCAAGAACGGTGTAGATGAGGTGCTTAGGGACACGGTTTAACAGGCATGAGGTTGGAAGGGCCTACGGTTGGACTCAAGGTCTTTTCCAACCATAAGGATCTTATGATTCTGCAATTCCTTTGAGAAGATCCCTTCTCCTTAGCAGAAGGGTCTCAAGGTGGGAAGCCTCCCTGCTGCAGAGCCGCGAAGGGAGCCCTCGTGCTGCCTGCGCTGCCTGCGAGGACAGCCCGCCGCCCACGTCCCTGCCAGGGGCTGTGTCGCGCTGCTCGCGTGGCCCCGGCGTGCCGCGGGAGGCACACAGCCTCCACAGGGTGCTCCTGGGTGTGCTGCCAGCACCTTTGCCCCTCGCACAGGATTGCTTCAGGGAGATGGTATTTAATCCCTTATTTGTCACCGCAAGTGGTAACTCATGGCCACACCAGCAGACCATGAAATACTGTATTTAGAGTTACTACCGTCAATACCATGCTTGTCTGTCTGCTCATATTGACTTACTAGATTCACATGCCTTTAAACCACTTCTTAGGGTTGGCATTGTTAATCAAATTGGCATCTTTGCCTATTTTTCTACCACCTGCCAAAACAAAATATGGAAAATGCTAACAGAAGCGTAATAAATATTCATAATAAAGACCGTGATATCTGAAAAGGCTAGCTCATTTTCCCCTCTAATTATGAGTACATTTTTTCATGATGCAGTCAAATTGTGGGGAAAAAAATGCTTTGCCTGTGGCTATATGTAGTCATAGTATTTACAAATATTCTGATGTCAGATGAGCAGCTCACATTTTAATAACTCAGCTGGGTGTAGATATTTGGCTCTAGAAAACACACATACCTCTAGACTAAAGGAGAACAAAGGTGATACAAGGATTGACTTACCGAGTAATGTTTGGGGCACCGATCCCTTTTCCTACTCGTACAGGGGATTTGGGGCTTCCGCGTTGCCGGACGAGCTCCCCAGTAAGCTCAGCACGAGGCAGATGTGTAAGCACAGCACAAGTGAGAGCACAGGCAGTGCAGCTGCGAGGAGAGCACTGAGCACAGCAATGGCCCAGAGGGGCTCGGAGGTGTCCAGCCACGGAGATGCTCAGAATTTGACTGCCCAAGGCCTGAAGCAGCCCAGCTAACGCTGAGGTCCAGCTTGCTCCGAGCAGGAAGGTGGACTACCCAACCTTCAGACAAGTAGCATCCCATAATACCAAACTAAATATTCACTCATCTGTCCACCAAGCCTGGCAGCACTCCAGGCCTGCCATGAAGCAAGCTGCATCTCTGTATGTTTTCCTTTCCAGTTCCACACAATATGATCAGTGAGGTGTTTTTGAATTTTCCTTATGTGCTGTCTTTTGGTAAAAGCATTATTAAAGATACTGATGGGGGTACAAAGGCAAACTGTAGCTTTACTAGCCCTGGATTTGTAGGCAAACCTGAACCCCTTGATGCAGCCAATTCAACAGGCTGCTTTTAGCCCTATAAAGATTTAATTGTGCCATGGAGCTCCAACCACGTGGCTTGGTTTTGTCATCACCTCTGGTGTCAGTGGGAGGTTTTCTTTGATAACACCTGGTACCCCGAGTGAGGCACCTATTGCCTCACCTATTCAAGGCACCTATTTACACACTACTCATTCTCATTTTGATTAATGTTCAAAAGACTTGATTATTTGTCTGCTTTTAATGTGTGAGCAAGCTTGCTAAAGACAATAACAAATTCCCAAGGCCCTGCCTCCATTTCAAAATATATTTTAGTGATTCTTTACTAAATGAAAGACAACATTTAGGGCTTGGCTAAATACCACTGGATAATGAATTCTAACACTGTATTTTGGAATTCCTTTAAGTGAGACTTAGGAAACCTTGTTTACAGAACAACCAAAGACCTCACAGTTTACTAGGAAGTGCAAAACATTCACAGCAGTTCTGAAATCAGAAGAATTCTGGAATGCCTTGGCCAGCTTGAAAATCAACAAGATTCACAATAAGTTGCTTTCCTTGCTCATCAATAACGCAATTAAAATGAAGAAAAAGTGAAGTCTGATCTATTTAATTCTGTTTTACCAGCTCCTGTAAGCTCTGGCTGCCAGGCAACACAGCAAGCTGTTTTCTTAGGGTTAGAGTTAATTGCTACAACCGCAGAGCCAGCGGCAATTCCAGCCAGGTGAGCCGTTAGTTAGGAAAAAGAACTATCAAAGAGAGAGAGCAGAAAACATGGCAGTGAAGTTAAAACAGTATATAAGTTGTTTAAAGGCAAGAGGCATACAGTGTGTGTTTGTTAGCTACGGGACGAGAAGCAGCAGCCAATTAGCAACCCCACGTTTTGGGCCATCTAACAAGGCCCCGACTGCCTGACAGGATCTTTCAACATGCTGCGATGAAGAGAAGCACAAACTCCATTACTGCGTCACCCAACACAGGGAGACCTTTAACTAACATTGCGACACCTAGACATACATTTCACCCTCGTTTTACATCCTGTAATTTCACTGGAGTCACTAGCTGCCAGAATGGAAATGAAGACAAGAGTCTGGTTCAGGATGCAGAGTTCAAAATGAACACAATTATTTTCCAATTAATTGTACATGCACTTCAGTGGGCTGCCAGTGAATTTGCTAACTTAAGTCCCATGCTGGTCTTCAGCTCATTCACAGCTTGCTGGAAGGCTGATGTAAAAATAGTATTAAAACAGAGCGTGCAGGTTACCACATATGGTTTGAGTTAAAGGCAGCCTAACAAGCCGCTCCACAGACAAAGAGGCAGCAGAGCCAGCGCTGCCCATGCTGAGAAGGGTCTCAGAACATGCCGGGCTCACGACACTCTCCAGCGCACACTGCCGAGCTCATGCCCAGTTTACAGCCTGCACTCACTTGGCTCACGTCCAGGTACATGAGTTACTAGACTGGACTCTCTGGGCCAAGCAAAGCAAGCGCGTACCTGCAGCCTGCTCACCCAGCAGCAGCAGGGTCACCTTTGAAGACAGTTCCTCCTCTGCTTTAGGTCTGTTTCCAACTAGATTGGTTGCTCCTGATTTGCACTTGCTGCCTCCTCAGCCCCTGCAAGCTGGTGGCTGGAGCAATCTTCTTGGACAGGGAATGCTGCCAGGGAGATCAGAGGCCTCGGACAAAAGAAAGGGTATAAAATGCTGTTTCCCTCTCCTGAACGAGCACTGCAGTCCTGTTAGCAACAGCTACTCTCCGCCTGCTGCATCTGGTTTGGGTTAGACACTCACATCCCACGAGGGAGCAAGTGCTGTGAGGACGGAGCGAGGCCGAGGTGAGCTGCACACGCTGAGCTGCTCGGGTCTGCCGGAGAGGAGGCTCTGCGCGTGCGCCGGGCGGCAGGAGCACTTCAAAGGACCCTCTGCTCACTGCAGGGCTAGGCAATAGGGTTATGAATCCGAGCCATGTGAGTGAGCTCTGGTAGCCCCCACCAGAAACACAGGGACATAGCAGATGAGACACTCTAGGAAACTTAACCAAAATTTCTACAGAAGTAATGTTTTTCAGAGCAGCAGCGTGCACCCAAACAGTGTTTAATAGTGAATCATGAAAAGTATCAAAATTACCTAAAAAAAAAAAGAAAAAAAAAAAGCTGGGTTTGATGTAATGGTCTGCAGGAAAAGAGGCATTAAAGAGGCATTGCCCAGGACAGAAAATGTTATTATTTCTTATGTTTCTGAATTGTGTTTGCATGGTGTTTCTAAAGCATAAAACTTTATGGTCATCTCTAGGATTCAATCCCTGCAGAAATGCAGGGATTTGCTGATATTCTAGCAGTAAAACACATCCCTTTGCCCTAGCTTTCCCAACTGATTAAATCCTCATTTCCCATCCATGTGGCAAACCTGCAGGCAATGGAGAAGCTTGGGTTTGCTTTCAGGCTGCTCTTCAGAGGGTCTCAACCTAATGCTCAAGAGGATTTCCAGAAGATCTAAGTAAACATTCTTGTATACTAATGTTGATGCTTACATGTGGGACAGAAAGATGTACTTACAGAAAGTTAGATCTGCCTTTCTTTGCTTAACTCAGAGACAAGAGCTGTTAAAGCCATATAGTCCTCACTGAAGAGAGCACAAATCTTCTGAATGTCGTTTTAGGAGGAGAAGAAAGAATTAAAACTGGAAAATCGGTATTTCTACAGTTTAAATCTTGTGAATGATGCTAAAAAAAACATGTCTAGGGATAGCAAACAGAGACGGGAGACAACTGAGATACTGCCTTATAAGCCGGGACACGCTATTACTCATACATTCTCGATATATTCTGAAGACAAAAATTTCAAGCAGCAGGAAAATGCATTCATAAACATCTACTTCTCCACCGGAAAGAAAACCACAGAACAATCTATTCCAATTAGTGTTCTGACTAATGAAATGATAAAAGCTCCTTTCTGTTGTCTCAGATACGGTTTAATAGCATTTATACATTGTCAAGCTTTGCATCATCCATCTGATGGCTAGGAAGGCAGAGAGGCATAAGGAATACCAAACAAACATTAACAAACACCACATGAACACTGAATGCTGAACAGCGTGCCCTTACAGCAGCAGACAACCAAGGACAATTAAATTATTCATAGATATGAACTGTCCAAGGTACGAGAAAAAAAAAAGAAAAGAAGAATTGCTAAATACTCTCTTAAAAACACATACACAAAAAAAAAATCCAGTCCCATTAGCCAATTTATTATTTTTTGCTAAGCTAACAGCAGCTTTTGGTACCAATCACAGAATCAAAAGTCAAGGTCTTTTTAAAAGACTGTGTCATAGCTAAGTAATTAGTTACTATATATTCAGCTGCCATATTCCAATCCCTTTAAGGCTGACAGCTTTGAAATGCAAACCACAGCTCCTTTTTTTCCTGCCTGTACAGAGTCAAAGGAGCCAAGACTAAGCCTGTGTGCAGAGCTGCTGCAGACTGAGATGGGCAGTATTAGCAAGAGAGGAAAAAGCCCATGAGCCAGAAGCCCAAGAGTAGCATATAGGAAACCTGGGCTCACTTTTATGTAACTATTTAGTTCACCAGGTTGCTCTGAACCCCCTTTCTTCAGCTGCAAAAACAGAAGCAATAGCCCTGCCCCATGTTACACTGAGAAAAGATTTACACGTGCTCCAAGAGGACACAGGCATGAATATCTGTTCCTGTGACTTCCCTGGGCAGCTGGGAGTTACAAACCACAGGACTCCAGCTCTATGAGCATCCACCTTCCACACTGAGTAATAAAAATAAGTCTTTTCCTATGGAGAGCCTTTGGAGAGAAAGTCCAACTCCACACAGGAGCCAGCAAGCAAGAACTTGCAGGGTTTTACAAAAAGCCAGAAGATGAGCAAGAAGAGCCTGAGGGCTCCAGCAGGCAAGCAGTGATTTGGGAGCCCTGTGGCAGCAGGGTGCAGCAGGCACTTGGGTCGGCATCACCACTACAGCGGGGTGGCAGGACTGGATGACGGGACAGGACAAATTTGTGCGTTTAGCTCCACCTAGACTCCCTGCTGGATTCGGTTACACTGTCAGCAAAGCAAATTTTTGGCTCGGGTCGGTGAAATCCGGTAGCTAAATTGCGTGCACGTGCTGTGCCCTTCTGCCCTGGCAGACACTGCTGCCTTCCTGCTGCTGCCAGAGGCTACCGCCTCACATCACTGCAGCCACAGCCACCAAGGATCATTGGACAGAGCCCCAAGAATGGCCCTGCATTAAGCAAGGCAGGAAACTCCGCTGGATCTGTATGGATTTGGAGCGTGTACCAAGAACCAAACACTGGGTAGTGTCTGCCTGTTTCACAGCTTGGCTAGAAATGCCACCCTGATCTCTAAAAAAAACTTCCTGTCAAAGCTTAAATTATCTCAGAGTTTCAGTTTTAACCAAGTTATTCTAGAAAATCGCCCCAAGATTCCCTGTCCAAAGGAGACACTGAATATATTTAGGAAAGCCAAAGAGCAAGTACAATCCTTTTCATGCCTCAGTGATGTCGGATGGTGACGCTGGGGAGGTGAGAGGCATGACTCCAGTGCAACGGATTTGCAGACTGTCTCCCTGCCCTTTAAAGGCAGTAATTGTGATTCTTTTAAAAAAGAAGAGAAAGAATCCAAGAATTTTTCCTTTTCTTTCCCTACTGCAACCAATACCAAAACAAGTACAACAGGAAAGAGTGTCTGGCCGAAGAACAGAGTATATTACAAGGCATTTTATTTAGGTTTCCAGAAGGAAAAAGCCTTTACTTTACTCTGAAATCCATTTTGTCCTATTTCAAAGAGCTGCATGGCTAATCAGTAAGGGGACACCGAGCGTAGAATTACAGCCATCACCAAAGAAGGTAGGGTAGGGAAGGAAATATATACACGCAGATATATATGTGTATATAAAGAGAGCAAAACCATATAAAAGCTGCACTGAAGCAATGAATCCTATCCTCTCATTTCATATGGCGGTGGGTAAATAATGGCTCGACAGAGATTTCATTCACACCGAGTTCTCAGGTTTGCTGGGAAGTCTCCGTGTGACAATTTGCTGCAGACGCTTGCTTGCAGGAGCCATTTATCAGTGTCACCCATGCGCCCTGCTTCCCGCCGCCTCCTCGGCAGCACCATTCCGCACCAGCTTCCCACACAGGATGCTCTGCTCCCTGATATTTCAGGCACAGAAATAACCCTTATCTGGGCCTTGCCAGGGTGTGCTTATTGAAATGGTTCCTGTTATCAAAGTGTGGGCATTTGGAGCGGGAAAGAGAAAGAATTTGTTTCCTTTGCCAATACGAAGTACAGCAAAAGAAGTCACAACAGTTTTCCTTCCCCTTCTTCCTCCCTTCTTTAGACCCATGTTTTCCTCATTATAAAAAGCTAACACAAGTATACACATCTGGAGAGGTGACCCATGGAGGATATTAAACAGGCAGGACAGAGGCAGACCAAGCTAGCAAGAGCTAAGGAATGAGGAGTGGCAAAGGAGGTGGCTAATTTAAAACAACCCAGGCTGCAAAGTGCTGCCCTCTCCAAGAGTCTTAGTCTTCCTTTCGCACCTTCAGTCTTTCCTGCTCCGCCTGTAATGTCCCTGGAGTAGGTGCTGCTACTGAGCAGCACACGCCTGGAGTGCCCACTGCAATACTGCACAAAACCAGCAAGCTCCACAATTCTTAACCAAGCAAGCTCAATTCAGTTCTTAAGGTTTCACCTTCAGAATTCCAAATAATCTGGAAATCAAAACCTCTTCCATTTCCATTCAGAGACTGACACTGGGAAAGGAGAAAAGAGGTTGAATTCACAACTAAACTCCACAATGTCAGCGCTATGCTGATGCAACTACAACAAGTCTTGTTGGTTTGTTATGTTGAGCAAAGCTGTTAATGCAGTGAGTTGAGTGTCTATTTTAGAGCAAGGCCCAAATTGACAGTATGGGACATGTTAGTTGCTGCTACTAGTGAAGGAAAAAAACTGGCCGGATATTTTGGGTTTGTTTCAGTCCACCCTCAGCACTGCGTGCAGTGGCTCTATGGCAGCTATTACTAGGTATCCTCTTTGACTCTGTAAAGGTTTCTCCTTCCCTTCTACTTTTTCTCCTGGCTAAGTAGCCCTCGAGCTTTAGGCATCCAGAATAGCCATGTGATGCAAATTCCCTTAAGTACCTATAGGAATCTACCATTTTCTACTATTTCCACCTTGTGGGACTTGCTCTGCATTTCCTTCATCGTAAGGAAGGATTATTGTAAGCTATTCGCCCCCAGCTACCACAGATAAAAGAGAAAACAGGTAAATTATCCAGAATAGTAGGACATCAAAATTCCTTTAGGACACCGCAATGCATTGGTCAACTTGCTCTAGGTCTCTCAAAATGGAGCAGCAGTTTGAATGCTCAGGACTCACGTGTGACATACTAAGCACAGATAAATCCAAGCTTAATGACTGGATCTTATGTAACTGTACAATTCACCCAAATTTCTTGATGTATTAATCCAATAAGTGGCTGATACAGATATTAAAAACAAAATACTAGATATCAGTTACAAAGACAGACATTTTAGGTACCCAGGTCTGTTTCTGTGTATTTATGAAAGAAGTCCTGAGCCTCTGCCACCTTTCACAGCTTTAAACATTGTTGATGACGATGTGTGCCAAACACCACGCAGTCCTGCAGTCAAGAAAACAATAGAGGAGAGAGGTGATGAGCTACTGCTAACAATTAAAAATGACTGCAGAGAGGGAAGCATCCCTGGAAAAAAAAAAATCATCTCTGAGCTCTCATCAATAACTTATTAGCATCAAGGCCCAGTTGTTCATTTAAAATGAGAAGACATTTCAATGGGCTGCCTGTCCCAATATGTATTACCAAACAGCTTCTATGCAGAAAGACAGTGTCCCTGATTTTACCAAAAAACAGCTCTGCAGAATCCAGGGGCTTGTTTTCCTGGTGGTGAGGGGATGAATCCATGGGCTCTCTTACACCGGCTTCTGCTCCCTTTTCCCACCTGTAACTTCTTCCCTCCCACCCATCTCCCCCCAAAAATGAAACCAAATCCACAGAAAATTTTGTCAAATCCATTACTCAAAAATGGATTTTGAAAAAAAAAAAAAGAGAAAAGAAAGAAAGGGAGTCTTATTAGGCACGCTAAAAGAGCAGCTCTGGATTTAGGTTTACCACCCATGCTGCAAAACTGCTTACAAAGCCACCACTAATGGCCTTCCAGCTCGCTGTCACTCCCGCAGGTTCAGCCTGCCCAGGCTGCGAGCTATTCCTGTCTCACAAATGCCGTTTTAATTGCATCTCCCACTTTGTTAGCCTTCTCGACCTCCTGCAAAAGCCATCTATAGTTTAACAATCCCTTAAATCTGACACTCGAACTGACTAGCCCACTCGCACGCCTCCCTGCCAGGTTCACATGGATGCGAGGCTTATTGTGAAGGATTTCCACCAGCAATCTCCCGGGCAGCAGCTGAAATGACAGCTTTAGGGCTCGCGGAGGAGAAAGAAGATGGCAAGGGGGGCTGCGGAAAAGCAAGAGGTGACTAGGAAAGAATATGTGTGTGTGTATTACGAAGGCCCCCTGTCACCAAAGGCTTCATTGTGCGCACAGTAGCAGGGCTGCTCCGGCGCCGGCACCTCCCTCCGAGCAGCGAACGGCAGGCGCGGAGCCGGAGCGAGCGCTAACTCTTCCTGGGGGAACGCTGCCAGCAACTGCAGCAATATTAACCCTGGGAATTCTAACATGATTTAGATGACTTGTTAAATTTTAATGATGCCCATTAGAAAAGAGGAAAACGCACAAGTCACAACTCCCAATTTGGTGCATTTGGCTGCTGAATAGGATATTAATGTTTTTCTTTGCCTGGCACTATTAAATGAGCAGTGAAACTAATAGAGAAATGAAGAGTAATGGCTTCTATTCTTGCTGTTCAGTACCTGTTCAAAGCCAAGACTGCCTTATTGCCCACTAGGCTTTCTGCTGGAGTCCATCAGGTGGAAGGAGTAAACGGGTAATTCCTGCAGCATTTGGCACTTAGCAGGTCAGAGGTTCATTTAGCTAGAAGGCACAGAAAAATAAAACTGCCTGCTTGAAATAGTAGCGTAGCATCATTCAGGCTACTGCTCAGAGGGAGAAGCCTCCTCCCCTGAGTACATTCAGTGTTTCAAGTTTGCATTTGCCTTTGATAGGGCAGAATTTTACCCAAGCAATTTCCTACAGAAGGCAAGACAGAGACATGCCAGAGCAAAGTTCTGCCCCATTTCTGGGCTGCTTTTGCAGACTCTAGAAGGACCATCCTCCTCAGCATCACCAGCATCTCCTGGAAAACCTGAAGAAAGTCTGGGGTGATAAGAGGAATGGCTATTTCCCAAAAGAACCATACAATGAACCACACAATATGAGGGGTTTATTCCTGAATCTCATTTACTTTCAGTCAATTAGCAGGATGGCAGAGAAAAATTATATATATATATTTTATATATATATACACACACACACACACACACAATTTAGGTGAAATTCATTCCACTGCTGAGGCAGGTCTGCCCAGACAGTTCTGAACAAGACTGAATATCCTCAAAACTACTGAGAATTTTCACTTTTTCTTCAGAAAAATATTTACTGTGGCAATGTCAAAGTCCACTTTCATTTGCTCTCCCCCAAACATTCCTATGAGCGGAAATTTGTTCCCATGCAAGTCCAAGGAATAGTGAAGCTGTTGTGGATACCCAAGTGCAAACAGTCACGCCTAGGCACTTAACGGTTTAGGTGGCACGGTGAAATATAAACGTGAGTGAAGGTTTGCTATTTATAGATCACAGAAAATCTGCGGGTCGAAACGCATGTGTACACAGCAAATATATACAAACCAAATTACTGGAAGGTAATTTAGAAACCGAAACACTTCCATAGACTGTATTCCTAATTTAAGACTTTCCTAAGCCACTAGAGCTGGATGGTTGCTTCCCATGTTTCATACAGCGCTGGACACAGACAGCCTATCTCCAGCACACACACAGGCCCTTCAACACACACCACCAGCTCCACTTGGACATGTTTTCCAGAACCACATTCACATTGGCTTGCAGGTATTTTTTACTAAAATAATACAGAGTAGGTATTGTGGTATTTTCCTGAATCACTGAACCCACTGCATAAGAACACTCACCAGCCATTAGCAAAATAAGCAGCACAAGGACTTTAAGTAAACTTCCCCAACTTGCAGGGCAGCAAAACGAGCAGACTCAGCTCTATTTTGTTAAAGAGGAAGGCACTGCCAGGCTAAATAGGCAATGCAAAATTCCTGTACAGGAAGGCATCTCTTGGTTACAGTAGGGAGAGCTCTGGCCCGAATCAACTTCTGCGGAGTTCAGGGAAGTCACGACCCAGACTCCACCGCCAATTACACATAAGCCAACAGGCTGACAAGGTTCAGATCCGGACCAGCATTTCCAGTCCCCACCTCTTTGCTGGTCTGATAAGTAACCTTGTAAGACCTTTGCTGGTCATTTAATTAGTAGCTCATGTTATACAAGGAAAAGAATTTTCAAAATTGGGTCTCTTGCAGGATCTTTTGTAAGGCCCTCATCCCAAGCCCAGAAGGTCCAGTCTACATTAGGCTGCCCTATGAAATTTCTTGTGTGGGTCTATGCTTTTATTTTGAGAGACTTGGAAATGAAAAATGTTCCCATTGAAATGATACTAAACTCGTAATATCCTAAATAAAGAGTGCGTCCGGAATACTGAGCATAAGCAAGCGTAGATTCTGGACGGAGACTTTATGAGATACTTCAAGTCTATATGAAGGTCTCTACGTATTCCAGGCTTAAATTTTAAGCTTCTAAATCAGAGATCTAACTACAGCTTTTATCAGCCTAATTATACTCCCAGATGATTATTTTTAATAGCCCTGTTTAATACAGGAAGGTTATATAGAAGGCAACTGAAAATAAACCTGGGCAACATAAGTTGCTGGGGGATCCGTGCTCCATAAACCAATGAATGTGGATGCAGCCATGGCATGACCATCTGAAGGTCAACCTCACGCCTAGGACCAGCTCCCATTAACAGAAACTGTTAAATGAAACAATGCTATTTCTTTCAAACCTCAAAAACTGAGGCTTCCAAAGAAAAGCAGCATTTCAGGGTGCAGCATTTTCCCAAAAGCAGCATTTCAGCAGACTGTTCGCAGCGCTTAGCTTATCACTGCTTTCTGGAGGAGCAACGTCCCAATAAGCAACTGGGACTTCATTCCGCATTATAGCGCAACCAAAATTGGAGTGAGAGCGGGAAGAATTTTGAAAGACAAAATTCCAGCCCTTTTCACTCTTGGGATTCTTTTGATTACCACGTTGCTGCTACTCACTACAGCTTGCTTAACTCAAATGTAATACACACGGTGCTTCTCTGCCGTTAGGAATACGCCTTGAATTGTGCCTTCAGCAGCAAGTAACTTAGACTAGGAATTACCTAGTCAGTGAGAGCCGAAAAAGCAACACATTCCCCACACTTCACTGACACACATGCATCTCACACGACAGCACGATCCCTCACCAAGATCTAAGCCAGCAATTTCACTGAAAGCGTCTCTCGTGCTTCTGACACCTGGGCCACGTGCCACAAAGCGCTGCCGCTCCTGCGCATCCGTAGCAGAGCAAGGCAGCCAAGGCCACCGCGGCGGCGGGCCGCGCGCTCGGCGCTTGGAAGCGCCCCAATTACATGATGTCAAAGGCTGCAGGCTGCTGACAGAGCACAAGCCGGGCGAGCGTCTTTCAAGCCTACACACACAGCACGGCAGCGTCCCAGCAATCTGCTGACTTGGGCATGAATCCCATTACACACCCGTGGCCCCTATTTGTAATGTGTCACATTCCCACTGATACTGTCAGGGGAATTCAGCACAGGCTACCTGGCCTCTTCCTCCTCCTCTTGCTCCCCCCTTTCCAAAATTATACATCAAAATTCTACGCTTATTACATGAGACTACAAGATTTTTGACAATTAATAATAGCTGTACAATGAGGAAGCCAGCTACAGAGTAAGTATTGACTGTGTAAGCATCTAAGTGTTCTTAAATGCACAGCCAAGCCTCCATGGAAAGAACAGTTTTGATCAAAATTTTGCTCTTCCTTAGAGACTTAACTTCAGATGAAAATTTCAATTATTTTTTCCTCAACAGCTCAACAGTCTAGAGTCTCTTGGAAGCATTTACTGTTCTGACAGGACAAACACTACAGTCTCAATTCACTGAATATAATCCCAGGCCTGTTACTAATTTCCAGGGCTCTCGGGAACAGGGAGCCTTTGTGATCCTACCAGGAAAGCTCTGCAAGGCTAACAGCCTTGACAGCTTCCTCAAAGGAAGCCTTAAACATACAGTGTCTTCACCATCACCTCAAAGACATCCACAAGCTTGAAAGAAATATGTACACCATTTCACATGTTGACTCCATGGACAGCGGCAGCAAGGTATCCCTTGGTCTGCTCCGGACCACTGCAAGTAGCTGTAATTCCTGGGCAAACAAAATAGCTTCCGGTTTCCCAATTTGCCAGAAAACATACAATTGTAAAACATTTCACAGCTGAATTATGCTAAATGTTTGGTATTGTGACCTGTGATGCAATACGAACGAATGGTTGTTGCTGCCTAAACTTTAATGGAGTTAATCCTTCCAAATGCTGACAAATTACTGCCTTGGGCCATTTAAAATCACATTTCTAATGCAATAATCCTATCTGCATTACAATGAGTTGGGATGAAATGATTAGGTGCCTGAGATTTTTGCACAGTGAATTAAGTCACCGTACAGACTGGCCGTGCTTGTTCACAAATTAAAGGTCTGGACGGAAATGAAATTCTATTATTCTGCCACTTACTAAGCTTTGAGGAAGGGTTCATTACTGTCCTGGCTCTACTGGGAATGCTTCTAAGGTAGCTACAAGCTAACAGGAACCTATTTTTCATTAGATCAGCATCAGGGCTTTCTTCGTTATTTATTGTTATTGGTCATTGACTACTGAACACCTCTGACATAGAAAAGGAAAAATCAACAATATGTTTGATGAACAAGAATTTTAGAAAAATATGAAACAGCGCATCCTGAATGCATTCCTCCCTCTCCCATCCACAGAGGCATTGCGCTAAACCAGAATTGACACGATTTTTATATGCAGAAGCAAAGACTTTTTGGCTAGATAATAGCCTGGAACATAAACAACCCAACAATGCCAGAGTCACCCATCTCTAGAATTTAAATTAGTGCCACTAATTCCTGGCCCATTCACAAAATGCCAAAGCATATTAATGCCACCAATTCAAATTACCTCTTTGGGGAAAGTCTGTATTCATGATTTTTTAAATCCTATACTAACCAATCCTAACAGCAAACTTGAGATTATTCTTGTTATAAATATTCAGCTCACTACTTAACACTGTATAATACACATAAATATAGCAACTTTACAATTAAACTTAATAACCACTTTCTTGCCTGTGAGGTTAATGTTCCACTGATGCCAGAGAATATCACAAGTTTGAACTCAAGTCAACCAGATTTCACTCAGACTTAATACACATGGAATGTGATGCCATAAACATCTATGTTAGCTATCTTCTGAAAGCATAGCCCAAGAAAAAGCTTAACATTTAAAAATAAAGAATCAAATATCCAACATTAGTATTTTTGAGATGGTCTTTTATCGTCATGCTGATGTTTGACAAGAACTCAGCCCACGGTGGCTGACGAATGCTGTAAAACACTCTCCCTTATACTGCAACGCGCAGCTAACGCAGCCGCTCGCTCTCGTCATTTCCCACACGCGCGCTGTGCTTCCCACGGGGGCTACAACAACGTGTCCCTCTCGAAACACATAACCCCTTGCATGCAGGTAATCGCTGAATATCATTTATTTGCATCTTTCATAAGAGGGGAAAAAATAAGAGGGGTTTCATAAGAGGGGAAAAAATATATATCTTTTTTTTCTTCTTTTGGAAGTGACAGAGAATACACCATTTTAAATGGTTAAAGTAGAGCTATAATTACATATACCTCACCTTTGTGTCTCACAAGGAAAACTCAAAGCCCAAGTCTGCATCCTGTTGACATATTAGAAGAAAATACTTCTATTTAAAGCCCAAAGCCCAACACCTCAGCACCAACAATGAGCTGGTCAGAGCAGTCTGCACCAGGCTAAGCGTTGCTTTTTCTGCACCACCGAAAAGCTCCAGTGCCTCACTTCACGTAGAAGGCTTGGCCTGAGTATGCAGCAATCCCCTGTGCTATTCCACCTTTCAGATACATACACCTTCATACAGCTGCACACAGTAAAAACAGTTAGTGCAGGTTCACATTCATACACTGCAGATTCCAATATCCTCTGCTAGATCCCTGTCAAAACACAGATGCTCTCGGACTCTGTTTGTTTTGCAACACACAATACCCATAGTTACAAGCATTTCTAAATACAAAACAAATGTGACATAGGTGTCACTGGCAACAGTGCTTATGAAATTTCTAGGCTGCCTTCAATAGCTACAACAAGAAACATCTCTAAAGCCAGCTGGATGTGTAAAGGGCAACTGATGCATTTTAAATGCTTCATTTAATGGATCTAATAAAGGTGTATTACCAATTAGCTGTGTCCTTACTGGGCACCACAGTCTTGAGCTATAAGATGCTTAGTAAATCCTGAAGAAATACCCAGGACCAGGAATTTCATCCACTGAAATAAGAGGCTGGATAAACCCTGCTCCCATAAAAGCTATTCCCACAGAACAAATAAAGAATATATTTCACAAGTCCCTAAACAAGGCCAGCTACTCCAGCGGAGCATGACTGACTCCAGCCTCAGTCCAAACCAAGAGCAAATTTTGCCCAGTTCCATGGCACTTTCTGCACTTTTCCAAGAGACCCTGTAGCCCTCTCTCGCAGAGGGCAACCTCAGCACATCTCTGAGCAGGATGTGGACCCTGGCTGTGCGGCAGGGCAAACACCAGCACCCTGCTTTCCACCGAGCAGAGCCTGCTAAGTGCGTCCGCCAACTCAGCAGGTACCAGCAACCAAGGGCTTGCAACACTGGCACATCACATGTGGTCCCAAGAAGTCAATGCCATTAGCCATGATACTCGTATCCTAGGTCACTTAAATCAAAGCTTCACTGTGCTGGGCAGTGTCTGCTGGAGGAAGAAATCACTGGCCCCAAAAGTTCCTAATGGTTGTAAGACAGCGAGGATGCAAGGGATGTTTCTGCAAATATCCTGGTACCAATCTGTGCATGGGAGGAGCATCAATCTGTGCAAAAGGCTGGAGCACCCCAACAGGACTGAAAATGCAAGTACTACTGAGCACAGCTAATGGAGTAGGGGACTGCCACAGCCATCAAAGACCCCCTTATTTCTGCCTCTTCTGCCTCCTCTCTAAATCCATATCTAGGCATTGGGTAGCAATAGCTTTGTAAAAAACTCTCCTTCATAACTTGCAGGTTAGGAGAGGAAACGTTAGAAACGTTAGGCTTACTACTGATGTAATATGGAGTGCACAAGGTGGCCTGCACAACAGCATCAGCTAGACTGAGTGACAAGAGATCAAGACATGTGCCAGGAGCACCGTGAGGGTAACACCTGTGGAGGGCAAGGACAGGCAATAGCTGCTACTACTGTAATACAGGAATCCTGTAGAAATGCTTGCATCCCTGCAAGATCTGTCTGCTGTTTGCTATCCAGCAGTTTGTGAGAGACAGAAAGCCTTGCTGCTTACATTTTATTCTCAGTTATTCTTATGGCGCCTATATCTGCACTAGCAATTTCTCACCCATACCCAGGGCTGAATCACACAGCTGCAATCTACAAACCTTTTGATATTTTCCAAGGGATCCACTACATATTAATAGTCAATTTAAGTGCATTAATTTTGTTGGTTCCACCCCCTCCTTCCCTTTTCATGAATTATGCAGTTAAGCCAGCTCTTGAGACCAGGTTACAAGCAGCCCTTTAGGCTTTTGTTCAAGACAGCACCAACTCCCCCTCTAATGCCACATAAATAAACACCGGTGGACACAACACAACAGCAACACCAGGACCCTTCCACAGCCATCAGCTCTTTTCCACGATACCTCCTTATTCTAACCACTAATGAAATCCCTTTGAAGTGGAAGGGCAAATATTACCCTTTGACAGTACCTGAGCCAGCAGGGCAAACAGCACCGCATTGTGTTCCCTTCGGGAGCTCTAAAGCCGCTCGCAAGGCGGCCGGCCCGGCACTCGCTCGCTCGCGGGGTTGCTATGCGGAGCCCAACACTCGCTGTGCTGGCAGCGCCGCTTGAGCCGCGAGCTGCCCATCACTTTGTGCGGCTGTTAGTCCTTATATGCAGTACATAAACACGGAAATCAACACAGAGCCAGGGAATTTCAGAATATGCCTTTAGAGGCACCAGACTGGCACGGGAGAGACTTCCCCCTTGTTCCCACAAGCAGTCACACCTCCCAAAACCTGGGGCCGCATTTCAGAAATGCTTGCTTTCTGTTTGGGTTGCTCTTGGGCACTGTATTTTTCGGCGCAATGCTCTGGGTGCTTTTAAGTTAAAAAAAAATAAAATAAAAGAGAGAGAAAAATCTAGCTGCTTCTCTGCACCAAGTTGTCCTTAAGTTAATGAGACCCCGGAGAGCTGGGTTCAATGCCACGGTCTGCCGCAGCCTTCCCAAGTGACGGGAGGGCTCCCGCTGTATTCCCGCGCTTCTGGACACGGGAGCTAGGCGCGGGTCGCTGTCCCACCCGGCCCCCCAAGGGAAACTGCGAACCGCGGGCGGCAGTGCC
>VZSG01000433.1:631852-673788 GCA_013398315.1 Nothoprocta pentlandii
GGGCGGTGAGGAGAGGGGCAGCGCGGAGAGAGGGGCAGAGGGGCAGCACTAGGAGGGCGGTGAGGAGAGGGGCAGCGCGGGGAGGGCAATGGGCAGAGGGACAGTGCGCAGGTCGCGTGGTGGCCTTGGTCGGGCTCTGGCACCTGCTCTGCTGCTGCTGGGTCACACGCAGGTTTCAGCCTTTACCGACAGTTTGTGACAAGCAAGCAGGGCTCTGCTGAACATCCTGCGGGCATTCCGGCCATTGAGATGCTCCCAGTTGGAGCATCCAGCTGGGGATACTTTCCAGCTAAATATTTTAGCTGGAAATCATCCTCTACTTGTCAAAGTAGAAGATGGCCCCAGCAAGAAGCTCTGCTAAGAGCCCCTTCCCTGGGTTAACACCCTCCTCTCTGACACACATTGAAGCACCCTGTTTCCCATTCTTCAGGTCTTTCTTTTTCTGGTGGGGAAGTTCAAGTTGACCCTCCAGCTCCATGCTTATGTGCAGGTCGCTAAGGACAGAAGGACCTTAGCAGAATCACCAATCTGCCAAAGACTCTCAGAGCCACAGCTATTTCTTGATTTCCAGTTTACAAATTTCTTTCGTTACCATAACTGCTACTGGAGGCTGATTTTGCTGCCCTCCTGGTGCATGAACTTTGCTAGCAGCTCAGAGGAAATATCTAGGTCATAAGATTGTGCCCAAACTTAATTACTGCCCAGTACTGGTCTCGTATTGAGTCCCTGACTTACACCAGCTTTTCCAGTTCTGGTTTAGAGAGGGGATGAGATTTCCCCATCCTAAGATGAACTTCGGTAAGGTAACTGACACTGCGTGATCCCAAGTGCAAGCTTATTGTGATGTGATTTATTAGAATAAAAAAAAAAGCACTAGAATTTGTGATGGCTTCAGAGCACATGGATATGTTCTTCATATGCTCTTCATATGGATATGCTCTTCATAGGATTATGAAGAAGGATTTTTTGATCTGTAGATATTTTTAGATTTATTCTTCAGTTACAGGTATTTTAAAATCCAGGCGCAGAGATGGACCAATGAGGTTGTTCAGGCATTCGTAAGCAAGCAAGCAGGAGCCAAAGCCTTGGATCCAGGCGTTGTCAGACAGAGGTTCAAACACAAGCCAGTCTCAAAGGGCTGAGGGTGGACTCTGATCTGGCCCTAGATATTGCTCCTCTGTGGAGGGCTGTGAACTGTCTTTTAGCTAGTATCCAAACCTGCAATTTCTTTGTCACACATGGATTTGTTCTGCTGTGCTATCGCGCTACTGCTTTGCCTGGATTTCTTCTGAATGTTTCTCAGTGTGGGTACAGTCACAGCTACCTAGAAGTTTAGCTTCATCATTCAAATCTGAGGTGCTGGCATAAGCCTAGCTCTATCGATAAATAGTTTATGAGAGCTGGAAGTGCTGGTCACACCAAGATCCTTTGAGGTCTCAGGATGAGAAAGGTGACAGCAGCTGTAACTTGAGTCACCACTGCATGCACAGAGGCTTTGTTTCTGAGTTTGGTGCTAGTAAGTCTTAATATCAGGCCTTACTTAAAATTTTCAAAAGCTTCCATGGGGACACTTGAAATGCGTGACGGCTCCCAAGCTTGCTTAAGGCTACATAGTAATGAGTTGGAGTCCACTGAGGGACAGAATGGAAACTGGAGGCATTTGCAGTAATAGTGACGAAGAACTTAGAAACAGCTAATTATTAAGAGCCACAGACAAAACCATCAGCACTTTTCCAGTTCGGTAAATTTCTTCTCTGAAACCTTTCCAGTTCTTGTTCTGCTGTCCATGTCAAGGGTGAGGATCATTCCAGGAAAAAAATCTATTGCAGACCAGATGCCCTTCTTAAATCTTGCCCTTTCCTGATTCCAACAGCAATCTACTTTTCACATTTTGGATTATCTTGAATATAAAATATTTCATTTTTTTTCAAACTGCTTTCATAGTTTCTGTCACTGCTGACTTTCATAAATCTTTATGTTCTCAGTAAAAATCAATGTCTACTTATTAATATAATATTCATATGTGTTTCATAAGTTACAAAGGATTTGGTGTCATGCACACACACACTCACAGGGCACAGCTGCATGGAGAAGTTTACAGTCTTTTATGCAGTGGGATATGTTGCAGTGACAAATGCGCAGCCAATTCTGTTAAGTTCATAAATTCAAATACTGAAATTTGACAGAAACCCATTTTCTGTTGCCCAGGCTTTTTACCTCCAAGCATTCATTGTACCTCCAGAACCAGAGACAAGTAAGAAAAAAAATGAAAAAAGCTGGTTAGGACCAATCTGCCAAGCCGAAGCAATGCAGATTTCACACGGGAGAGACAGGGCAAGAAAATGTGGGAGCAGCAACAGCCAGAGTCACAGGCTCAGAAGGAGCAAAGCCTGAGCTTTCCCTCCCCTCAAAGCCCTGGTTTCCTCTGTGGCCAGGCAGGAAAGCCATCGGCTACGTGTTGTGCCAGTCTCAGAGCAGTCCCAAGGACAGCACTGCCACCACATGCAAACAGTGCCATTTATGCCATGACACCCTTATGCTATGTCCTTTCTTGCAGCAGGAGTCGTTTATAGCAGTGCAGACCTAACAGCAGAATTGGCATCACAGCCACTAGCCTGTCAGACTCTTAAATGTGCAAATGCCTTTGAAAGAAGCACGGTATAAAAGGCACTGGCCACTTCTTTTCTACCTCTCAGCTCACCTGTTGTGAATTCAAGTCAGTGCTCAAATATCTAACAGAGAATTACATTTGTGATGAGCTAAAGTCAAAGGTCTTACCCTGAGATGTTCCTAAGATTTTTACACCTGTGGGCACTGCAGATCTGCGAGCATCTGTTTCACGTGAAACTCCTTTTCAACACCAAATTCTCACCACTGTCCTTTATCAGCAAGGTTAGGGCTGAGCAAACCTTAAAGCAAGCACATTTCCAAAAACATTAATGTTCCCTCTCTCTCTCTCTCTCTCTCTGCTGCAGCACTCCATGCTGATTATATTCTTTATAAAGCACCTGCAGAAGGCAGCTGTCTGGCTTATCTGCTTGCCATTTCTCTCACAGCTCTTTGCTACCTGCCTCTAGTTTCTACTTGCTCTGGTCCCTGTATCCTTCTCATCATCAACTTGCTGGCAGCTGGGGAGGCTGGAGGCAGCACCTCCAACAGGCAAAGCTACCTGTGGCCAAAGGTACCATCAGGCAGGTACCAACACGAACACAGTTTCAACTTAACATACATGGAAATTAAAATCATTTAAATGAAGGCAGTATGGTCCTCTTGGGCTTAAGGGTGGATTGTATTGGTTCAGCCTGCACCCCTTCAGCTGCTGCCCCTGTGTGAGCAGGTGCACGTTCAGATGGAGCGAGGCAGCTGTGAGCTGGTAGCAGTGTTCAGACATAAAGCTACGTCACTTTGACTGAGCCACTTTAACATAATAGTCATTGCTGCACTGTGGAAAGATGAAGATGCTGCAAACAACGGTGCTGGTGGAGGAATGTAACACTCGTAGTCTGCCTATGTTGCTCCTCACTGCCTCTTCCCCAGAGGTTTCCTTCACTCCAGATCCATCAGGATGACTGCTTACAAATGGACAAGGCTTCAGGGTATTTATAATCTCCTATATTTTGATTTAGTTGTTTGGCGTTGTCCATATTAAAGAAATATTCACCCATGCAATTAGTGTGATTGGGCTATTTAAACAGTGTGAGCTTCACCATTGTCTTTGCTGCACTAAGTCTGGTTTGCAGTGATGTAATGACATGAATTTACAGTAGGCTAAATAGGTCCAATTTTCCTAGTATAGTCAGGATGAGAGCTTGGAAAGCAGCTGATGGTGTAGGAGTTTCTTTAGTCATGCTGCTGTGCTGCGAGGAAGAAGTTTGGGCCAGCAGTCACGTATTCAGTGCGAAAATATGGCAGATAGATAAAAACTTGCTCCATGTTGCTGCAGTGCTGCTTGAGGCTGCTGCCTCCTGCGGATACTGAGCAACATTTCTGGATGAGCACCGCTAGGTGAGGAGGTGCTTCTGAATTGCTTTAATGTTTACTCAGAGGCCGTGAGTGCCAGTAAGCTCACACAGTTCTCCCTTTAGTGAGTCTGCAAGCTTGGCCCCAAAGACCTGGCATCTGTGCAGGGGAACTGTAAAATCTCTTTGCTCATGAACATGTTTGGAGGGTCATCCTGCGCTGCCATGGAGCTTCCTTATTGACCGGTGGAAACAGAGCAGGGCTGGGGAGGCAGCCTGAGGACCGAGGCCCTTTTGGATCCCAAAGGCTGAGGTGGTTTCATATCGATCCGTGCTCCTGTTGGCAGGAGGAGGCTGCTCTCTGCTGCAGCCTCATTACTCTGCATTTAGTGTGTGTGACAATTGTATCTTTACTAGATGGAGAAGATACTGCACGCCTGGGGGGGCTGTTCTTTTAAGATTGTTTACATGCAAATAAAGAAACAAACCAGTCCTGGTGAGAGGAGGAGAGCAGCACGGAGTGTCTGTGTAGTGGAGTTTTAAGCTCCAGCTTAAAACAAACGGACTGTAGTGATTGTGTGTCTTTTTTTTTTTTTTTTTTTTTTTTTCCAGGAAGAACTGCAGTCTGCCTCAGGGTGATGGTGAGAGTTGATGTAAGGATCACTGTCTGGAGAGGAATGTACTTGAGGTTGTTTCATTAAGAGACACTTTGTCTTATTTTAGCTTCAAGGTGATGTACTTATGGAGAAAACACTTTCATCACTAAGGAATACACAGAAAGCTCCAGAGGGACTGGAAGGAATATCTCCAAAATTTCTAAAGCTGAAACTGTACTATTACATGTCACACAGCTGTGAAGCTGCACTTAGCAGAGTTGTGTACAGCTCTGTTCTGTCAGCCATCCCATTCCCATTTGCAAAGATTGGTCTTTGAGGAAGCTGGTCCTCAGAACCGCATGCAGATTACACATCCGAGGCTGACAAATACAGATGATTTACCTTTCTTGTGTGCACATGAGGTGTGTCCAGTTCTTCACATTCCTACACATACTTGCCTGGAACAAATTTTCTTATGCTTCTAAAGGAAGGCTGCAACCTCTTAAGGAAGCACTTTAGAAAAGGAAGCTGCCCAGATGCTGACTCCTCAGTGGAGGGCCATGGGAGTGAAGAGGCTCTGAATTTCTGACAAACCAGGAGGAAAAAATACCTCCATATAGTTTGAGGCAGTCTTGGGAAAGTATAGACAGCCAGGGCCATAGACCAACTTCAGTGTTACTAGGAGCATGCAGATCATGTACCTATAATTACACGAAAACAAAGGCTACAGCAAGGCCTTTCTGAGGGAATGTCATGACGACATTGAGGAGTCTGGCGAAGGGTGTGAGTGTTTGTGTGTGTGTCTCTGTGTGTTTACCATTTTCTGTCTCCTCCTAAGATGAACTGTTTACTGTAAAGGGTACCTACTTGCCCAGACACCTGTTGCTGTTGCCCTTTTGCTTATAGCATACTAACAAAATGAAACTTGGGTTAATTAGGCATTAGACTGGTGTTCAGATTTTGCATTAACTAAGGAGATAATAAAACTTTAAGAAGTGAAGCAAGAAATCATTATAGATCCTAACAGTAGTTATTTTATACATCTCCTAATTAGAAGCATTAACAGTAATGATCCTGTAAACTGGTCTTGAATAATGGTCAATTCACATTCCTCTGTGCAAAGGGGCCAAGAAAGTGTTTTTAATGGATACATAAATGAAGTTAGTCTGCTAACTAAAAACAACATCCTGTATATTCAAGATGGCTCTCTGAGGTCTAGCCATCTGGAATACTGATAAGAGCAAATGCTTACAAGACAAAAGCCCTAATGTTCTTTTCTTCCTAAATGAGGATAACGCACACACATCACAGCCAAAGGCATATTTTATTCATGCATCCTGAGTCTAATCCTGAAATACTTCTGCAGGCCTTCTTCAAGCAGATAAGAAAGCCCTTACTTGTAAATGGGGGGTTACATTTTCTTAATCATTGTACCTGCCAAGTGGATGGAGCCAGAGATGAGATGTCTTTGTTGAGGTACTGTGTCCCCACAACAGTCACTGTAAAGGGCACAGGCTGCCTCTCTTCCTTCTCAGTCCAACTTTTAGGGTCTTGATGATGTCAGTAAGGTGGATGAGTATGAAGAGCCTGTTTTAAGGACATTCACTTACAAAGAAGTAACTTCTTTTGATCTCTGCGCTGTTTTGGCGAGCATAGGCCATGCAGGAAGGTGGAATGTGAAGTCATAATTAATGAGTAATGCAAGGACAAAAATGGAAACCGTTCCTAATCTGTGAATGTAGCTGTGCGTGGCAGATCTGCAGGCTTCCATAATTATCAGGCATCCAAAATAGGCTGTTGACACCATGAAAACTGCAGAATTAGGCCTTTTCTACAGGAGAAGAAAGATGGCAGCCAAAGCATTGCACTCATTGTGGCAAACTTTTGACCCATCAAAATGCTGCTGAAGAGGACCCAGCTTCCCTCTTGCTGTATTGGTGTTGGAAATAATCATAACCCTTGAATTCAGCAAAGCTCAGGATGGGTGGGAGAAGATGCAAGAGCAGTTTGATGCTGCTGGTTCAGCTTTTCCTAATTGCATGTGGCTGGCGCATCCCCAGAATGAGGACAGGCAAAGATGACCAAAGAACCACTAGCACCAAGAGTCCACGTTTCTAGCACAGTGAGAGATCCATCTCCACAATACCATGAAACTGGCCAGGGTAACCACATTTCCCTGTTTGTCTCCAGTGTGGGATATGTCCCCAGCTAAGCGCTCTAGCTCAGCACAGACTTTACAATCACCTCTTAGATCAGGATAAAGCTAAACACCTTGTGGTTCTCTTAATTTGGACTTGTCCACATTGATGTTGGATAGATAGATGAGTGGAACTGAAACTGTAGATACTCTTCCTGCTTTCCATGACAAGCAACTCCCTTCAGCAATAGTCCACTTCTGCATTCAACACCATGAGTATTAATGTGCCAGAAAACATTTCTTTGTACAGATCACACTCTGTACCTGTGGTTTAGTTTTGTACCAATTTTAAAGAGACCAATTTCTTCTCAGTGTGATTGCCAAGTAGACCATTTTGAGGGACGTAACCAAGTGACTTGGGATTTGTATCAACACAGTGTCTATGATAGGAACACAGGAGGCCTGGAAGAACTGGCTTTGCTACAACCCAGCTTGTAATTACAGCCGTTTGTTTGAGATAGTTAATATTTCTTTCTTCAATAAAACAGCAGTTGCAATATGAAAGCTGTGGGCTTCTTTTGTCAACAGGGTCTGCTGGGGCGGCTGGAGTGGTGGCTGTTGGTGGAGAGCAGCATGGCTTTCTCCTCAGATAGGGTACAGTGGTGGTTTTCAAAGGCCACTGCTGAGAGAAACATTCGGTGATCAGCAGGAATTGCAGTCAGCCATTTCTGAGGGAAGCTATTTAATCCATCTACTTTCTAAAAAAGACCCTGCAAACAGAATCTTATCCATTGTTTTTAAACAACTGTTGAAGAACTCAACAATTTTACTGGCAAAGCAGAAGCTGAGGACACAAGTCTTTCTGTTATGGTTTATATCCAGTTCCTGGCGTAACCAAAGGGAAGAGGCAGTCTCGGCTCAATGCCCCTGGGCACTGGACAAAGGGCTTCCGATAAAGAAAGAGGAAGAATGTCCTGCTCTTGCCCTGTTATCCTTGTTACGAATTTTCATTGCTGAAAGGTAAGTTACAAAGTTAAGTTTTACCTGTGATGAATGTGGTGGTGGTGTTTTTTTTTCCTCTTGTTTCTTGAGTTACATCACTCACTAGCTGACTCACAGACCTGATTCTGAGCTAGCTCTTTTAAAAGGCTGCACCAGCTTTCTGTGTGTGTGTGTGTGTGTGTGTTGAGTGCACTGTCTTTTCCCACCACCACCACTCACCTGTAGTTTCTGATGGTGTACCTCATAGACCTTACTGGTTACAGAAATATGGACCGTAATTGAACAGCAGTCATCAAAATTAGCCTTCCATCGAAGGATAGCACAACAAACATGTGTGCTATGGTTAGAAAGGCACGCTGGAGTCTTCCAACACTACTTACTTTCTGATTATTATTTTTAAGCTATTACCAGAAGTGAGGGAGACATTTTTTTTTTAATTAAAATTGAGGGTGTGTTTGCTATTTACTGGAAGCTTCTAAAAGCAGAACTTTCACAAATTCAGAAATAGGCAATTGTATGAAGCAGATACATCAAAATCTTTGTCCCAAGTAGTTTCTTATAACTGTCAGTGAGAACACATTGTTTGTTTAATTTTTTCATGAGAGTGCCACAAATCTCTGGAGAGGGAAGTATATACATTTTTTTTTAATTCTTCTCAAGGATTCTCCAGTCATTATTGCTTCTTTGTTCTGAATTTGATTAAATATTTATTCATTTTACTAAGATTTCCATGATTACTGGTTTCTTGAAATTGTCCAATAAAGCACACTTCATATTATAGTACTTTGCCAAGAGACATTGCATCCCTTTTGGTTTGGAAGACAGAAAAAAAAAAATAGCATGTAACGAGTTCCGTTGTCCTCCCCACCCTGCATTTCATCTTTTCTTATCTTAAAACCTTTCTCTTTTTAGAGCACATGCTATGACAAAACTAAACCTGCTTTGAGCCTCCATGGGCTACTGTGACAGGAAAGATGAAAGACACCAATACATTGCACCTCTAGAGGAGGAGACACCAAAAGAAATTGCCAATAAAAACGAACTACAGTCAAGCAACTAAACCTCAAATTCAGGTGTGCTTTTGTAAACTTTGAAAATCTTGTGCAAATGGGCATGTCTTGCAACATGTCCTGAAAGTCAAATGGTGGAGCAGGGGAGCTCTTTTTGTTTAGCTTTTGCTTTCTCTTTTTCATTTCTTTTTTCTCTTCTTTTCTTTTTCTTTCTCTTTTTTTTCTCTTTTTTCTTTCTCTTTTTTTCTCTTTCTCTTTTTTAAAAGGAATTGAGTCAAGAACCCTCTACTTACAGGGATCTACTTTCCACTGATAGTCAAACCACCCTTAAGCAAGTTCTCCCCTGCTGATCCCAAAAGTTAACAATAAACCATAATATTTAGCTTACCTGTCACACTGTCTCCACAACTTTTATGAAGCCCAAAGACCCAGAGACAGACTTCACTTCTGCATCGAGTCTGAGATGAATCTGAATGCACCAGAGTGTTTGGGGGGAGTGCTAAAGAATGGCATTATTTCTCAAAACAGCAACCTAACACTATATGAAAACTAACTACTGTGTTTTGGGTTTTTTGTTTGTTTATTTTGTTTCCACAAAGTTGAATGAAGCTTAACCACGCAATTAGAAATTTCAACCAAGTTACCCTTACAGTTCAACTTTTGAGGTTTTATGCTGTTTCAGCCTTTGCTAGTAATTTCCATTTTGAATGTACCACAAAGCTTAGCATTCCAGCACTGTAAAACTTTGACTATTGTAATAATTAAAATTTGGACAACCTGCTAACATAGAGTACTTTCAAATTCTTGCATATCCGCTTCAAAACCACATCTCCATAAAATCCAAGAATTATATTTAAATTATTTTAATGATGAGGCTAGTCTCTAGCAGAAGGCACAGCATACCCCAAGACAAAGCCTAGAAGCCATTCTGCACTAGAGGATGCTGCTGCCTTCATGGGAAAGAGACTACACTGGCAGTAAATATCCCAATACTCTCCTCTACCTGAAAGCATCCTATTTCAAATTGTTTCCTTTTGTGCTATCATGTTAAGTGGGTATTTAGAAGGAAAATCTTTTCTAAAAGGGTTTCTAAGAGGAATAATTGAAGTCCAAAGAAAAGGAATTGTTTAAATATGTGAAATCATAGAAGTAACATCTGTGTTTTAAGGCTTCAGTGTTTCCAGGATAATAGCAGGAAGAGGTAATTGCAAGCCTCCGTGCCACAGCATCCCTGGATTTACTGTTGGGGCTCTGTTTGAACAATATGGAAAAGTTCTGTCCGCACATTCTTGTTGACTCTTGCCTGCTTGTATTCATATGGATAAGATTAACAACCTACTCCCATGGCTTTACCTTTCTGGCCATTTCAACGGCACAAATCACTTGCTGGCTGTACATCTCTATTAGGTCTTCCACAAACAAGACTTCTTTTAAAGAGACTAAAAGGTTTTTTGCAGTACCTAGTGAGCCAATACATCACTATTTCTGAAGCCCTTCTGCAGACAGAATTTCCTTTGAAGTCAATGGGAGTTCTGCCTGAATAAGACTTCAGGATTTGGACCTCAGGATATAAATGCTGTGATCAATCTTCCGAGCATAATGAATAACATTTTCTTGGCTTTCAGAACCATATTAAGCCAAATAGTAGCCCCAGGGATCCAAAATGTCTTAAATGGGAGAATCTGCTTTGCTTCAAGCTACAACTTTAGCTTCTAAACCAGCAGAGTTCCCTCGCCTACAGTAACATCCATCTGACATGCCCTAAAAACCCCTCCAATGATAAGACTAAATGTTTCAACAGTTACCTTGACAGTCAAGCCTACCACAGCATGAGACACTAGGACAGAAACAGAGCTGTGTTCAGTGAAAACAAATGCATTTGATCTAGACTGACCTGTTTAAAAGTAGTGACCTGAATGTACAGCTTCAAATAAAGGACTTGAAGGCTGAGAACATTTATTAATTAGGTGACAGGGATGTCCGTAGGCACTGATTTTGATTAGAACATCATAGTACCAGGCACTGGGCAAACATCAGAGGTGGTGATTTAAGAAGTTGACAATTCAGGTAGATAAGACAGATATTCCCTTTCTCCTATTCTCTGTGCTTACTCTGACTCTATAGATGGAAAGCTCACTTGGGGAGATATTTAATGATTTACACAACACTTCTCAAAGTCTAGAATGAAATCTGACTGCCAACCAGGTGCCTTAATGTTGAGACTATACCCACCCACACCTTTTACATATGACAACAGGGTATTACAGGACTTTATAACCTCCCATTCCAGTCCCAATCTTGGCTTGACTCCAACATTCACCCTCTCCTTCCATCTTGAAACCGAAGGCCTACGTCCTTCTCCTTATGAGTGCCAAGAGTTTTGCTGGTGTTGATTTCAGCAATAGTAAATCTGAACCCAGTGATAAATAACTACCCACCCATTTAGTGCAGTGAAGAGCCTGACTCCACCTTCTTGATAATCTCCTCGTAGGTACTAGGGGGCTGCGGTTACCTCCCCCCCACCAAGCTGTCTCATCTTCAGGCTGATCAAGTCCAGCCTTTACCACAGGGAAAACACTCTGGTTACACTGGCGGACCTCCAATGAGCTTCCTCCAGTTCATCCATACCTTATACCGCAGGGCCCCAAACTGGACACAGTACCTAGATGTGATCACTCTAACAAGTGATGAGTGGATAATCACTTCTTTCAGTCTGCTGCCTCTGCTCCTCCTGTTGGTCCAGCCCAGGATGCCCTTGACCTTCTTGCTGTCAGGGTGCTCTGGGCTTATGCTCAGCTCCCTGCCCAAAACGATCCCAGGTCCTCCATGGAGCTGCCCACAGCCAGTCAGACCCCAGTCTGTACTGTTGTACTTCCTCCCCAAGGGCAGGACTTCACATTTGCTCTTGCTGAATTTCATAATGTTTTTGTTGACCAATTTTGTCTTTTATCAATGTTATCTTTGCAGCACTGAAGGTACCAGCAAAAGGCACAATTGCTGAATTACTAAATAAAAATCATGCAACTTTTATTTTTACTAAGACCAGTGCAGAGTCTGAAAGAGCTTCAAATAACTTGCTGGCATGTACTGCAATGGGAAATCTTCCGGCCTTGAGGTGTGAATATATATGGGACTACCACTAGTAGACAGAAACATGTTTTGGAGAAGCATTTTCCAAAGTTGATGAGGGAAAAGGTAAGAAGCAAAACATTACTTGCAGTATGAGTAAGTAGAGTCTCAAAAATGAGTGCAGCAGCTGAAGGAATGTCTCCACAGTACCAGCAGATAGAGGAAGAAGTCTCCACTATATACCAGATACCGCCTGACACAACTGAAGCTAGTTAATGTTTTAAACAAGTAAAGTCTTGTCTAGTCTACAACTTGCAGCAGTGATGTAAACAACCTGCTGATTCAGTTGTATTTGTAGATGGTTTTCAAGGTTTGTTTCTTTGATTTTTTTTCCTCTCTTTTTAATGTTTGGTTAATGAGTTCCCTTCCCTCTCTCTCCTTCAACCAAGTCAATACCCCTCTGACTTCCCCAGCTTCTTCAAAGCCTTGGCTCTGCTTCCCAGTGTGGACTGATTCCAGGGGCAAGGCTGGCTTCTCCCTAGAGGCTCCCTGGTGCAATCCATTCACTTATCTTGGTTCCTGATCTTGAGGGAAGAGTCAAAACAGCCAGCAAGGAGAGGCATGCAGAGGGAGACAGCTCAAGACTGCACAGTAGCATAGGTGAAGTTCAATGTGTCCACCTCAAAGATGAGGTCAAAATAATGTATATTTCTATTCAAATTTAAAAACAAATATATACATCTAAGTGACAAGCAAATGGCTCCCTAAAGCTCCTGCTTGGGAATGTTCAGCAGAAGTTTGGAATAGGGCTGGGAGTAGGCCCTGCTTTCTCCTCATCAAGCCTCCTCACCTCCGCAGCTGACTTTGCCTGGCAGAGCCCCAGCTTCAGAGCAAGGCCAGGACCCCTGGGGCGGAGGGTGCCTGTATCACCAGCTGCCTCAGCTGGAGACCCCTCCTTGGGGAATGGGCCCTCCCTGCTGCTCACCCCCAAAGAGCACAGAGACTCGGGGAGCTCGGAGCCCGCCCCAGCGAGACACGAGAGTCCTCACACACAGCCCACCAACACGACAGGCAGCAGAGCAGGCACTGCACGTACTGCGAAGTCCTGAAAGGCTGGAGGAAGAAAATAACGCAGTTGGGTGCTGTGCTGCTCTGTAGCTTCCCAGGGTGCCACAAGGCACCTCCTTCACAAGCACATCAGACTATACGATGCTAGCCTCAACTTGGGAACCTACAGGATCTGGGTGTGTTTTGACATTTCCTCTAGTCCTAATATGGAAAATCTAAGCTTGTCATAAGCTGAATTTGCTTATGCCCAAAGTGAAGTCTGCAACTTGCTTTTTATCTGTCATATCTGCACATATTCTTCTCAGGAGAGATATAGGACGATGAGAGAATTTGATGTGTGATAGATTCAGCAGCAATCCCACTTTTTACTTGCCTGGATAGTTTCTTCCCTTGTGTTTGAAGACTGTAGGATAAATATGTCAACCAATATATGTTAAGAGTCTCTGTCTATGGTAAATTGGAACTGCAGAGTACATGGGCATTCTGATCCGACAGCAGTAGCTGAGTCAGGCCTCTGGGGTCACTCCACCAGTGACACAAATCGTGCTCTCTCTTGAGCTAAGAAATAATTTCCTGAAATGAGCATCCTGCTGCTGACATCCAACATGAGGCTGACAGTATCATCCAGACTGCAGAGTATGTAGGAGACTTGTATTCACACCTGCTGTGTTAAACATCCAGTAACCCACTGCATATCAAACCAATCTAGGGAAAGTAACTGTAATTTAACTTCCACAGACAGTCTAAAGAAGACTGATAACAAGTGAAATCTTTTCTTAATGGGTCTTTGTTGCTTCAGAAAACCTGGACCCTCAACATATTGCAATATTAATGATTACCTGTGTTCTTTCCCATTATCATTGACAAAGAAATGAAACACGTAGTAAATGTGTTAACAAGAGTGGATAGTGAAGAGTCTTACAAACAGAGCAACTGTGGTTCCCAGATGGAAAACCAGCTTAGACTTAGGCAGATGTTGCTTACCTACATTAACCCTTTGCTGTGCTACTGTTCAGGGAAGTGCCAGTGAAAAACAACTTGGGTTAGAAGGGTAAAAAAAAGAAGCAAAAAGAACAGGTCTCTCTTCCAGATTGCTTCTGTCACCATGTTTAGATTGTGCTAATCCCTTCTTTGTGAAGCACAGCAAGCAGCTCTCATGCAGACCTGTGTTAAAACACCCCCTGTGAGTTTCCAGCTCATCATGAAGTGAAACAAATAAGAACAAAAGACCTGACATCAGGATCCCTGTGGTATCTTCTCAGCTCTGCCACTGGAAGCACATGAGATCGGGTAAGGCACTTCATGCCTCTGTGCATCAGCTTTCCCCAGCTGATGAGGTCTCACTTACCAATTTATTTCCTGCTTTCACAGGTCTCATTTTTCCATTAGTTTTTCAAACGTAATTGCAGAGTAATTTTTGTCTCTGTTAACATGATTTTCCTGTTATTTTTCAAACCAAATGCCATGATTTCTTTTCCAGCCCTTACATAATATTTCTGTCAAGAGCTCTTTTTCCAGGTGTGAATATATTTCAATACATATGCAGATCCCAAGGAAATATAGCTACACAGATTTTATTTTAATTATAAGCACAAGGTCACAAGCTGAGCTTTGCTATGCTATGCTACACATATTTCAAGTAACTGTCAAGCTACACTGCTGTTACCAAAAGCAAGTCAGCCTCTGGAAGGGAAGTTCTTAAACGTCATCTACTATCATCAAGGTAATGTAGTCTTTGTAGCGCATAGTATTTGTTTCTGGATCTAGAGCTGCAGAGAGCATGTCCTCCATTTCTTCCTGAGTAAAGGGCTCACCTGAAAGAGAACAGACAGCAACACTTTGATGCATATTCTTTCAGGGTTGACAAATTACCCTTGCTTTTCCCTTGCAAGGATTTCCTTTCAGTCCCAAAACAGAGGAGAAGAGGAGCAAACCCAAGAATCTAATTCCTTGATCGTCACAAGTCCTGCATGCCAAGCCAGCTGGCCTAAGGGAGACCGAGAGCCCAGATCTTCCTGTCTCCACTCAAATCAGAACCCCCCAAATCTGCAACAGGAATTTCTGCTCCCTCCCCCCCTTTTTTTTTCCTTCAATCAGAACAGATTCTTGCAACGGCCACATTAGCACTACTTTCTCTCCTTTTCCTCTTTACATCATGAAAGGCTCCTCTTTCTGCCCTTTTAGGAGTTTCAAAGCTGCTGTTGGCCTGCTGCATCCTTCTTTGAGAATATGGTCCCAATCTGAAGACAAGTCTTGGAAAGCCTCGTGCAAAGCATGAGGGCCCTTTTGTACTTGAGGCAGGAATGCAAGAAAAGCAGGCTCTTCAAGGAGCACTGAGGATTACACGATAGACAGCTTAAACCTGGTCTTTGAATCTCTCGGTTTGCGTAGAGCACTAGAACTAAGATCAAGATAATGCAGGAATGAATGAGCACTGAAACTAACTGAAACATTTGGAAATCTAAAATACAAGTTTACAGGAGGAAAGAAAAAGAGTTACATCCTTAGGAAAATCAATGATATACACAGAAGCATAGAATATCCACACAGGACTGAATTATGTTTCTTTCTAATAGCAAGCTCTATCTGAAGGCACCTGCAAAAGGACAGGCAAATGTCCTTTCCCTGCATTATTCACCAGTGAATGTTTTAGTTTGCAGGCACTCATCAAGAGCAGAGAATTGTGTGAAGACAGCGAATCTACTGCTGCAAGTTTTGGCATGCAGAATCAGGGCCTCCAGGTGCCATATACACATATAATGTTTATTTTTTTAAGTACTGATATTACAAGAATAATTAGTCAGCATGTTACCTTCTTCAGTCATATATTTTACCAGCTCCTCTTTGGTAAGATATCCACATTTATTCACATCTAAAGCCTTAATAAAAAAAAAAAAAAAAAAGAAAGAAAGAAAACTTGTGGTTTTTACGATATAGAATCAAGAATCAGCAAATTCTTTCCAGCAATTAGGTAGTTCAATCTTTTAATTACAGACCTCAAATGCATGTAGAAGAACATCTTCTGGAGTAGGCTGGTAGCTGGAACCATTGAATCAGAAAAGTTAGTGTCACTGTTTGCAAGGCTGCTCGACCATTTTGAAAAACTAACACACAAGCATTAACAGAAATAAAATCTACTTTCTATGAGAATTTAGTAAGTTTGTCTAACATTTAATTCCAGCTTGAGTTTTTGAACTGGCCATATCTTCGCCTCTTAGGTCTTTTGTTGTGTTCCTGCTTCATTTTCCTGCTACATGCCTGGGCTGACTGAGTGGGTTAGTAAGAATCAATACTGCCTGAATCACCCCACGAAGGCAATACATGGAACAGGGGAAGACGGCCAAACCAAGAAAACAAAGTTTCGTCCAGGTAGGCTGGTAACTAAGCAGCAGATCACCTGGAGGGACTTCGAAGGTCTAACGAGCAGATGGTGAGCAGAGGAGGCTGAGAGCTCTGAAAGAAAAGGTCTTGTCACTGAAGATTTCAGGGAGAAAACAGAGCATGCACATGTGGGACTCATTCCACAGTTGGAAAAGGGAGCCAGGTATAGCAATGGAGATGCTCCATATCCCAGCAGACTTTCACCATATCCCCCAAATACTAATGAGAAGTGAAGATACTGAGACCAGGGAGGCTCAAAATGCTTGGTTGTTTTGTCCAGACCCGCCTCGCTCTTTCACTATCTCAAGATCACATGTGTTAGAAAGACTCCATGTTTTTCTGTGATCCAGATCTCATGTGCCCTTGGATAAATAACTACAGACATAATGCCCTAAAAGATAAAGTGGGTCCCGACATGCTTACAGTAGCCTGAAGAAAGCGTGTGTGCTTGGGCAGATGGGCAGATATAAGGGGAGGAGAGAGCCCGGAGCAGCAACATATCACTTTGTGAAGGGATGAACATCAGCGTGGAGCAGGGGATGTGCCAGAAAGGCCAGAGGAGGGGAGGGTGCTGGAGCCCAGGAAAGCAAGGCACCCACTCCTGCACGCTGGGACCGAACCCCATGGGCTGCTCGGGGTCCAGAGAGCAAAGCAAGGAACCCCAGAAGCAGCCCTAAGTTGTGTCCACAGCCATGAGACAACTGGGCACTTTGAGGCAGCCGCGCGGTTATGTCCCACGGAGCAACCTCCCACTGAGGCCACAAGGTCCTGTGCACACGCCAAGGTTTCAGGGCGCCCCCGAATAGTGCAGAGCCTTTTAGATCAGCAGAGCTTTTAGATCAGCAATCTTTTAGACTGCTAATTGTTCTAATTTAGACTGCTGTGTAATTGTGTACGTTCAACTGGACCTGGCAGTTGCTTTTCAGACACAAATGTGAAGCTGATTTATCCAACTTATTAAAAATACACTGTAACAGACTGCCCTTCTCAGTAACTGGAATTCATGTGTACAGAAAAAGCAATGGTTATGACCTCAATTTGCATATAAAATATTTTTCAGAAATGCAGAAAACATGCTGAATAGCAAATAAATTCTGATTCTCATTAAGAAACACAGAAACTACACATCACAATTCATGATTATAAGCTGGTATTACTTATACTATCACCTGAATATAATTTTATGTAGACTAAATAACTTTGAACTCAAACCTCACTAACAATCTTAGGTAAACTGAGTTAAAACAAAACATGTGTACTTCTTCCAGATGCAGAAAATTATTGTTCTTATTATATACTTATATGCTTTTTATATACTGTTCTCTTATATTTTCAGCATCAGTGATCATACATTTTCAGCATTTCCATTTTATGGAAAAATAAATCCACTTTCCATACCTTCTTTCAACTAGTACTCTTGTCATCACTGGAAGAAATTTTTGCAAATGAATATATCCAGTGGGTTCCTCTTCTTCTACCTAAAAATAAAACTTAGGGATGGTAGGTTAGATGGCTCATTAGCAAACTAATAGGAAAAACAGAAAAAAAATGGATGGGTTCTGCATTAAAAGTACAATTGGACTTTGAATATTTATATCAGGTTCTTAACATTACGTGGCTACAAAACATCGGTGTGCAATGCTTCGCATCAAATAGAAAGAAATTAAATTATATCCCAGGCAAAACACAGCCTGGCGAGTATAAACTCTTTCTGCAACTCAATATTGACCTCCTGTGGTCACAACCCGTTCATCCAAAAGGCCTGGACACAGTAACTGCTCACCTTCCCCAGCAAGTCGATAAGACACGCAGATGGCATCCAGCTAGTAAAACGGAGCACGACCTGGAACAGCCCCAAGCAGCGTAACGCGATCACCCACAGCAGCAAACCAGCAGCCTGTTCCCCGGCAGGATTTGGGCACGGGCCAACCAGTGCCCTCCCCGTGGCTGCCAGGCCCAGCTTGGGCACTTGGACTTGAGGGCTTCTCCCAGCAGACAGTCTGGAGGAAACATTTACCGCGGGCTGCTCTGTGCCAGCTGGCTTCGACATCCAAGGATGTTTCTGGGCACATTTAATATGCTCGTTTGGACATGGCCCCAGCCTGGTACACCTCTAGGATGGAATCTGTTGCCTCCACATGTTTCACAGCCAGGTAGAGTTGTCAAGGGAGGGACCAAACAGGCAGACAAACTGAGTCAGGGCAGTCTGAGACATCCACAAGGCAGCCCATAAATGCTACACTAAGAAAGGCTTCATCTTGCCTCCTAAACAGACTAATTGTTGTTTAGGGGCTGGCTGCACAAAGCACGGGGGACTTCTAGCAGCATCCTCACTGCATTCCCAAACTTCCATAGGAGACAAATGACATGATCAAAAACGGTATCTCAGAGCATTACTTCATTGAAAAAGTCAAGTTCAGTTCTCCAAACAAGCGCCCTTGAAGGAGCTGGCCTGCTCTGCCCGCGTTGAGGCTGGATGCATTCCCAGCAGTCCCACACGGCCCCAGCGAGACCCTGCTGAGCTCTCTGTGGAAACAGGCCCGACTGAAAGAAGCCTCATGGGGACACCAGCTTGAAATCCAAGCCGGTGAAAGGCGGAGGTAAGAAACCTGCCGCGTGGGAGCTGGGTCAGAGCAGGAGGAGATCCCCGCTCTATGTATCCAGCTGCTAAGTAGAGAGCTGCTCCTGCACGCGCTCCTCTGGTGCCTCTCAAAGATCTTGGTTAACAGAGGCAGGTAGTCACCACCTCTTGCAGCTTTAGAATGGAAATTGGCTTGAAAAAGTACTTTTCCCCTTCTGTTTGCTAAGCCTGGCAGAAGGCGTCTTTAGCTAGGCAGTGCAGCTCTTGCATACTTGCTAAGTAAAATGGTACTTTCTACCATTACAGGATCTTTTGCTTTACTGCTTAATCTATTGAGAAGATGTAATAAAATACTTGGCAAAACCTGACTTTTTTCCAGTGTTTTAACAGTAGGTCAGTGCACTGAACTATTACATGCATCATAAATATTGAGAGAGGTATCACTTGGAAGGATTGTTTTATGAAGCACCTATGTTTCAACTAGTAATAGGTCAAGAGTCTACAAAGACAGAAAAAGAGATGTGGTAGCTATTTATAAGCAATGTATGTCTCATATAAAACCAGAAGCAGAATAACTAGAAGCAAGAATCCAAAGCATCCATAAAAATGGTAAGTTACATAAAGCACATTTAAGAGCCAAAAAACATCAGGTCTGCTCATCCAAGCAGTTGAAAAGTATCCTAATTTTCATACTACAAGAACTTATTAGAGGTGACCCAAGCTCACTGTACGTGTCAAAGGGTCAGTGCCCACTGGCAAATATCCAGATTTCTCTCTTTTTGTTAATGTGCTGATGGTATTTTGCCTTCAGAAAACGGTGTGTGAAGAAGAAACATTTCCTCCCTGTCAATGGACATAGTTCCAGGACATGAAGAGCAACCTCAGCATTTCAGTGATTCTACAGACCCAGCAATGTCTTGATCTGTTAAAGCCAATCCCATTTCTAAAATTTGATATATATTATGAGTGCACTGAATATATTAATCAGGCCAAAGTCAATAGGTATTCAAATTTCCAAGTAGATCCTTTTCCTCACGTTCACTCCTGTTCTCTCACCTCATGTCTCAATGGTGTTTTCATTTGCCTGTAATTCCTCCCCTTTTCATAGCAGCTGTGACATTAACAGCATCTGCTAGTTCAAACTGTCTAAATTTTGCTCTGATTTTTTTCCTTTGGGTACATCCACAACAGCCATAAAACCTGCACAGCCGCACCTCATCATATTTTGTTTCTTTATGCTCACTACCACACTGTTATTGTCCACATAATGTTTGGGCAAGAGAGGGACAAAGAAACAAAACCACCTTCCAGAGTCACCGTGCAGGTCTGTGGCACAGCAGTGACGACCCACAGATCAGCCTGCACCCTCTCTAAGCCTATCATTTAATCTCAGCTCTTTTCGCAGGGCTAAATATATGAGGCAACATAGGAAACAGTATATGATAATTTTAGAGATAAAATAATTATATAAATGCTAACTTGGCTTGCAAGTAACATATGTTGGTTTAGCTAAAATTAGGTTTTACAACCTAATTGTTCCTACAAGAGGAAGGTGGTTGACTGAGACAAATGGGATGTGAGAGACAGAAATGAACCACTGCTTGCCATGGGCAGAAATATTGGAGAAATAACTTCACTACAAACTGGCCAACAGATAGAATCTTTACTTTATTCAAATTAAGATAAAATGACAACACCATAGTTAATAATAATGATACCTTATATATATACTTAGATAATTCTGGATTATGGGTTAAGATAATAAATAAAGGGTTCTGCAAAGAGATAGTGTTCTCACACTAAAAACTATGATGAAATTTCATTTACAGAACCAATGAAACCTTTGAGACTTAACTTCCAATTCAGTGGTCTTTTGGTCAACCAGTATTCTTGAATATATTCTTTCTTCTTCCATTTTTTTCATATTTTAATTTACTATCCTTATAATCAACAATTGCATATATGTCATATCTTTGTAGCTCAACAATCTTCCACCTTATAGCTGCATTGTCTTGGACTTCATTATATTACATATCTCATTTTTTCAGTAAAATTGAAATAAGATAAAAGAAATACAGTCTCTCTGCAGAGAGGTAGAGGAGGAAGACCTTAAAATCTGCTGGTTACCCCAATCTAGAGATAGTGGCGGGGCATCAAAGCATCCCCTTCTTTTTCTCAGTTGTTTATCTGAGACAGTGGTAGAGTTCATTTAGTGCAAACCACAATCACCATGGGCCACTAAAAAGCTCATCTATATTAAGCACTAAAATTTCTCTTTCCCGTTTTGTTTTGTTTGTCAGATGGGGCCGGGACAATCTGGTACTGAGAGTACAGAACCAGAGGAGACAGATTGCGGTATCACGTTAACAGATCTTTCCCCTCTGATGGTTCTTTGCACTTCCTCGTCTGAAGCAGCTGCGTCACTTTTGTAAGATTTAGAACAAGATATTTCACACTAAATACTAAACTAGAAGAGACCAGACAAGCCTATCGAGAAGAGATAGGCATGCAAAAGTCCAGGTTTTTGTTGGAGACAGGAAGAAAAGAATGAGGGCCCAAACCCAAGTATCCTGATACATTCTGGAAAATGAGAAAATCCTTCTGCCACCTCCCAGCCCGCAAATCTTTCAACTCCTTCTGGCAGCACTTAAGTGCCACAGTGACCTTCTCAGGTAAAAGAGAGTCAAAGACTCCTCATTTTAATCTACCAGTGTTGTCACCCCACCAGCCTAAAGGCTTGCTCCAGGGCAACCTAAGGGACTGCCTGCCTGCACCACTGCCATGAGGCTTCCAACCTCTTGGAAAAGCGCTTAGGTTTCCAGGACAGCAAGGCAAAAGAACAAAGTTTAAAATACAGAGAGAGGAAAAGAAAAAAAGAAAAAAAAAAAAAGAGAAAAAGGAAAAAGAAAAAATGCAAGAAAGAAAAAGAAAGAAGATTTAAAGCATTTACCTCTGCAAGCAGTTCATGTAGTTGTGCCTCAGTGGGGTAGCAACCCAGTGACCTGACAATTGAACCAATCTCTCTGAAAGAAAGAGCATTTCTGTCAGTAAATCCACAGGATTAGGGTGTGAGTGTCCAGCTGATGCTCAGAGCTTGCAAGCAGGCATGTTCATGAATTCATGTACAACCATATTAATGTGGACTTTTAAGATCATATCTTAATAAATAATGTCAATTTTGACATATATTAGCATCTTTGGACTTTTTTGGAAAAGTATATTTATGCTTGTAGCTTTCCCCTTAAATTTCTTTTAAAATTTCTATTACAGCTCTGCAGGTTGCTTTTCATTTGTTGTCCTCTAATTCAGTGATTCTTTGTTTCAGCAAAATCTGTATTTACAGAGTTAACTAAACACTTTGAAATCTATCAAGGAAAGGCAACAAATAAAAATACATGTTTGCATTAAATACTAAAAAAATGCAAGTTCTAACTGCAGTAGGGAACAACTACCAAAGGTGAAGAAGAACAGGGCAGCCCTGCTGTGCTCCATGGCTGCTCACACCAACACGGGTTCATCGTCACCCTGTCTATGCCGCAAAAGACACGCACAGTTTGTGTTTACTTCCGAACCTGGTGCAGCTCTCAGGTCCTGAATACAATTCTGAGGAAACTGGCAATGTCTCTAGAAAGACAAAGTTGGACAAATGATATTTTGCAAACTTAAGAGACTGGCACAGTATAGATATTAAGTTGTGGGCTGACTGTTATGAATAAGTTCAGACAGTTGGTGCAAGTTAACATTATTTTGAAAAATATGTGGAAAAACTTAGGTACTTCTTCAGTTAATTTGTACTTCCCACCTACATCACAAACTATAATCAAATGCAAAAAAAAAAAAAAAAAACAGAAAAGCTAAAAAAGCTACCAAAACAAGCTATAGAAAAAGTGCTAATAAGGGTTAGGCCATGATAATAGGAGGTAATAGAAGCATAAGTATTTCTTATGATTTCTATTTCAATTTGATAGCACAAAAATTCAAGTACATCTGAATAAATATTCATGGTATTGCTAGCTGCCAGAGCAGACCTCTGTGGTTACCTCATCTTGGATGATAAATTTGGTGGAAAATGAGATTGTCTAATAGAAAACAGTAGCTGGGAGAATGGCATCTCAAAGAATCACCTTCGTAACTGCAACACCCCAAACAGGACACACCAAGTACAGGTAAAATTAAAAGACCCCGGTCACCTCCTCTCAGCCCACGTGCTCCAGCTTTTGCTGATTAGTTTCTAGCATAAGAAAGTGATGGTTAAACTGAGTTTATGCTCATACAGTTTTTAAAGGCAGATGCAGTAAAATTCTTAAGCTGTGGTTTTCACCCAAGATATACTACTGTTCGTAACTGGATTTGCAAAATCATGAAAGTTGAAGGACATGTTGCAAGCAGAATGGAAATGTACCTTCATAACAATGCTTTATTTCTTACTCATTTGTATTTGCATTAGGTGTCACCCAATACTGGTGTTGGCCAGTTATTGAAAGCAATTTCCTTCCCAGGAATCCAGTATTTCAGGAAATCATATTCCTACTTCTACAGCCTTGGTTAAGAATTGTGCTGTGCTGCCACCTTCTGATGCAAGATAATCAGCCATTAATAATCACATTAATGTAACACAACTTTGCAATGTGAACCTGGGAATGTTGTGCATTTTCAGCAAACGTTCTACAATAAAAAATAGCATAAAATAGCTTATTTATTATGTTAAACAAACTTTTGAACATCCTGTCTCACAGCTAAAGACTTGCCATTCTGAATAAAGAAGAAAATGTTTATTCATACAATTTTATTGTTGCCATTGTATTTTCTCCAGCCCTTTAGGCATCACACAGAGTGGAGAGGGTAGCAAATTCCATAGCCAGTTTGCCTGCACCACAGCTGTAGATGACAACTGAATAAGCAACCAGTGACATCCTGGGGACAGGACGGACCTCGTAACCAGGGCCTGTCCCCTGATCTCGAGGGTGACAGACCCTCCGTGGGACGTGTGGGGCTGAAGCTGTCACTGCTACTGTGTTGTGGGGCAGCGACCCACAGACCCCGGCTGGCTGAGATGGGGCTGGGGGCGGCCAGCAATGGGCAGGACAAGAAGAGCTGGTGCTGTCCCAGGGGACATGGCATAGTAGACAGAAATATCAAAAAAAAAAGGAAAAAGACCTAGTTTTTTAACTACTTCCTAGCTAAAAAGGAGTAAGGTTTGGGTAGATTTTCTCTGTGCATCTAAAATTTGAGAGAGAGCTCTTTCCAAAGACCCCTGTAGACAAGAGAAAGGCAATTGTACTGGGAATGGAGACATGGCCTGACATTTCCCATATCTGGTATAACTGAAACCTCTTTGTATCAATGAAGTTGCCATAATGTTTTAATTTTAGAGACACTGGTAAGCTTGCAGTGCTAGAAAAATGTAAACGGCTTGCATCTCTCTCCTCTATTTTGTTTTGTTTTGTTTTGTTTTGTTTGATACAGAGAAGAAGCTTGGAACATTTAAGAGGTTTCTTACTTGGTTTCATTATATAACATGAGGAATACCTTATGAAAAGATAATTCTACCGTAATTTCATATGCTCAAAACTTGAATTAGAATTAAAAGATCTGATATTCTTCTGCAAATAGTAACTGGAAATATGAAAAGTTACATTAAGTAAACTTTAAAGATAACAAATTCATAACCTCCTCAGAGAGACATGTTTTTTATATATCCACACCAAAAAGATATACTGTTAGATGTATGGAGTTTATATTAAAGTAACAATGTCAAGTATTACATTCTGGTAGAAATAACCAGAATTATAATTATTTCTGAACTTTTTATTTTGATTTCCTTTAGTTCTATAGTATGATATCCAATATCCTTGATAAGCCTAACTGTTTATGTTTCCAACTTAGCTCTTTCACTGAACTTTTTCTTACTCCCTAGGACATATTTTTGTATTTCCACATTTATCCCATAGCAATGCATGCAGTTCTCCCTCCTGACCCCCGTAAGTTCATCCTATTCCCTCACTTCTGGTCATCACATTTTGAAAATGATCTAGATGAACAAGAAGTAATGTGAAAAAAGAATGATCCAAAGTACAGAATGGCTTTTTTAGGAGACTATTTATAGCTTAGGAGTCTTGAGCCTGGAACTACTGTGATGGAGGAGAGATATGGCAGAGAGCTATGAAATCATTAATGGTGTGGAGAAGATGAATAGGGAACAATTATTCACTATCTATCAAGACAAAACCCAGAAGTCACTCAAATCACTCAAATCACTGGCAGATTTACAACAAACAATGAGAAATACTCTTTATTTCTTCAGTTCTTTATATTCCTTTTTCAGGCAACTATTAGTAGCCCAGGCAAAGGGTTTGGGGTTAAATGGACTTTCGATGCAATCAAGTACGAACATCTTATGTTCGTTATGAGCTGGTCTTTAATTATATAATCAAATTATATACAAGTTTCTTTCAGGCTTCCCCATCATGAAAAGAGGAGCTGCCTAAAAACACATGCTCATCAGAACAACATCCACCTCTTACCATGGGATGCATTACAGCTGAGGATACCTCTTCAAGGCACCTCGGGGTAACCGGCACATGCTGCTAGGAGCATCCCTTGATGTGCTGGGATTAATCTGGCAGCAGTGATCCATGCAGGACCCAAGACCTATAGCACTACATGACCTCCTGGAGCTGATACTTGCTAGTCATAAGTGCAGCCTTAGGCTACTTGTCTAGCTTCATTTGTCCCTTGTCTCAGTTCACCAGTCCCAGCACCCCTCTTTCAAGCCAGTCTCAGCCTTTAAGCAACGAACAATGTACAATGTTAACTGAACAAGAAAAACTAAATTGTTTGAGCAGGGCCATGGGGCTGTTTCAATTATATTTTCTGGTAATGCAAGTCCAGGTTTACAGTATTATTTTCCTCTGTACTTGATCTTGTAGTGTTTCTGTGTGAAGGTATTTACAAACCTGACATCCACAGTTTGATTGCATTCATGGTCAAATACTTCAAAAGCTTCTGTAATCTTCTTCTCAATTTCAGCTACTGTACTATCTGCAAAAAGAAACATAAGAGAAGTAAAAGACTCACTAAAGTGCTGCAATCCATTTATTTCTGATTTGAAAACTGTGACTAGAGAAGTAGCAAAACAAGGGGACAAACAGAAAAATAACTTCCAAAAAGCAGATTTTTCCCCTTTTTTTAGCAGAGAGGGAGGACAAAACTAAAAGCAAAATTGTCGTCTATACGGCCAATATGCCTTGCTGTGGTTCTGCAGCAGTGTGATGTTCAGGGCCCTGAGGTGTCCCAGCTGCCGGAGCACCGAGTTGTCCAGGTGCGGAGGTGCTCGGAGACGCCCACCCCAGCCCACACCATGGTGCCTGTGGCACAGGGAGGGCCAACGTGGGCCTAGGCCCTTGTGTGGGGCCAAGTCACTTCATCCAGGTTCCTACATCCAGGAGGCAGAGTGACACATGTCATATGGAAAGGTGAGAGCCAGCAGTAGGGAAACGGCCAAGATCCAGGCACAGGGAATGCGTGTCATGATAAAAAGTTGATCATAACGGCTTGGAAAGGAAGATCACAGGGAAGGGGAAGGACTAGTCTGCTGCCTTTGGGTTTTATACCTTGATCTCAAAAAGTGAGGAAAGAAGATCCACAAGTTATCACAGTTACATCTAGTCTAAAGTCTGAAATGTTATTCCTAGTGTAAGAAAAGTATCAGGAAGTAAATTCTGAAGAGCAGAACGTTTAGGGGAGGAGATCCACCTGAAACTAGGAGAAAAGTGTCCTCAGGGAGCTTCCCAGCCAATCAGACTAAATAAAGAGTGAACAGGTTAGGCCATTGATTAATCTTGTAGTTTGATTCCAAAAGACAGAACACAGGAAGAAAGGCGAAGTGGAGTTGGCATTTTGGTTCCTAGGGCTAAATACGGCCCCAGTCTGCAGAGCAGTGCTCAGGAGGAAGACTTTGGAGAACCAGTGCTACTGCCTCCACACAGACACCACAGCGGAAGGCTGAGCTACAGCCACAACAGGTGACAGGTATCAGATGCACTCAGAATCTGTTTTCTCATTTTCACACTTTCCTTCTGAATTTTTAACACAGTGATAGGCACAAATTTGTTTTCATCTTTAGGCTCAACAGGTTAAAACAGTTTTGGGGCAGCCCTGACCAATACTACACCCCTGGTTGTTGTTTCCACAGACATAACAAACCCACATCTGGTTTTCTGCAGTCCGAGTGGTTTGAGAATCCCGGAGGCTGCAACATGCAATCATGTCTTTCATTTGCTGCCCTGCCCTCATGATAAAAATGTCTCCTTTCTAGCAGAACTTTACCAGAACTTGACACAAGTAAAGGCAGTGCCTGCATTTGCGTCAAGTGCTTCAAGATATTATTGGATAGAACGAAATATGTGGAGACTTTTTCATAGAGAAGAGAGGGACATCCCCTTGTAAAGGTGGCTGCTGCTTTCTGACCGTGTTTGGTACTGAACTCTCCCAGAGGATATTCAAAGAGAAGAGCAGTAGCCACAGGCCCTGAATTCCTCCCTGGGAAGTTATTCTTCTGATGGAAGCAGAGGCAGGAACATGTACCACACATTTGAAATTACTAATTAGCAGAGGTTTCTAGTGAAGAAGAGCCCCACTCAGTCCCCAGGTACAGAGAAACCTTTTGTTTGTCTGTTTGTTTGCTCCACATAAAAATATAGCTGCCTGCCTTTTATCTGCCTAAGCAGTACAAATCATATTTAATTCATTTCCAAAACATATAGCTAAGTGGACCTGAGTCCACTTATGTGAATTTGATAGCAGTCTTGCCAGAGACTTCCAAGAGCCTTGGGCTCAGTCCCAAGCAAACACTGTTGATGTTTGGTTCTGCTTAAGATCAGGCACTTTGGTTGTATACTATGTCCCGCAACAGAGAAGTGCAGAAGGAATATTTATAGCTGAATATTCTTGGCTTGATGGGTGAGCCCTCTGTAGAAATAAAAAATTAACCACAGGAAGGCAAGGGAACATTTCCAGTGCTGGAACTTTGTAGACATCCATCCTTTTCAAGCTGCCTTCTGGGGATGTAGCATACATTATTAGACTGCCTATTTCAAGAGGCCTAGCAAAGTAAAGTCTTGAAACTAAATGAAACTAATCACCTAATCTAGATAGCAGATCATCTATATTTTCTTCAAGAGCTGAAAGGAAGTCGTGATCAAGAACCAGATCAATGGAAGAAAGTGTCACCTGCTATAGTGCTATTGAAGACTCCGTGCGAGCTGAGTGGACACCTAAAAAGCTACTGCCCAAATCTCTCATTGTCCCTCAGGAAAAGAGAGCCGAAGATGTCCAACATAGTTCAGGATGGCAAAGGCAGTTATTATTTGAAGACTTCTGTGGATGGATTAAAATCCATCTGCACAAGGAGACTCTCTTCCATGTGTAGAATAAAGGTCTCATGTTGCTCTGAACCATTTTTAAACTATTTTTAGGACAGAAATACCTAAGCTTTGATCAAGTAAAAGACTACACTAATTCTACTAATATTTCTAGTAGATAGAAAAACACTGTATATCAAAGATACAAACTATCTGATCAGAGGATACTGGGCCAAAAAAGATTCCAGTACAGGCAACTGCTTATTCTCTCACATACAACCTGCAGAGATGATGTATTTCTGTCATTGCGTTACTAAAATGCTTCATCTATTGTCATTTTTCTTATTTTCTTAGTTTCAGCTACTGCTCTACTGTGTGAGAAATGAGAAGACAAAATGACTCAAAACTAATTCCTCATAACAACTGAATACCTGGAATGTGTATTCATTATCATTTTCCTTTCCTGTACTATCCTTTCCTTTCTTTTTCCTCAGTCTGTCCAGTGTGAACTAGCTAAAGGTCTAGACACTGCCAGCTAACTAAGCATGGCAGGGAACAAGGATTCCCAAATTAATTCTTCTGGTTCTTTCAGCCTAATTTTTTGCTGTTCAGATTGTCCCTTCAGCCTGTCCCTTGGCACTGAGGCCCATTTGAAGCCAACCCTTAAGTGCCACAACTATCCTTGTTGTGACATTTCTTCCCAAAGGCCACAGTTTCAGTGTTTGCAGGGAAGAGAAGCAATTAAATGGATGTGGCTCTGCAATAAGGACTTTAAAATTGACTTTTAGTTGATAAAACTTGCTAGATTCTACCATTCATTTAACTGTATGAGCTTGCTTTATTTTTGCTTCCTCAGGGCCATTTGCTCTGATGGGTGCTTCTGCAATGAGGTCACGACAATTTCAAAGGCAGCTCTTTTTCTCAAAGAGAAGAAATTATATGAAGAATAAAAGTGGCAGCAGAAGAACAGGCAGGCCAACATTAAACAATCCTGCTAAAATGCGAGGGAGCAGCAGCTGTCAACTGCTCATGGGAAAAGGTTAGATCCCAAAGCTGCCTGATGACCCTATTACATAATGTGATACTCAGAACTCCTTTTATGCAACGGAAAGAATAAAATTAAGGGCTGATTCACAGAAAAGCTGAGCACCCATGCCTTTGAATACATTTATTAGTTAATATTACTGCTCAACACACCTAGAAGTTAATTCATTCATTTGCTAAAACAAACAAACAAAAAAAAAAGGAGTGAAACATTAGTTCTTAAAAGCATTAATCATTTTGCTCTTATAAGGCCTATTCAGGCTTTTAGACAAGTATTTTAACTGGACCATCACCTAGGTCAAGATATTAAAAAGCGCTGGCAATATTCAGCATTGCCAAACAGAGTCGAAATCTCAAACACTGCCAAACAAGCCCATCAGTTATGGTAAAACACTGTGTTTCCAGAGCAGGAAGGGAAAACCAGGGTGTTTTCATAAGCTGAACTCTTTGATTATGCCAGTGAAATGTGTTTCTATGCTATTGTGGAAGGGTACCACTTCCTAAAATATTTGGCCACAAATGCCCCTCTTGCCTTCATCTTAAGTGTATGGGAGAACTTGGCTGACTTAAAGATTATCCAGAAATCTCTCCTCACCTTAAAGAAGAAAATCTTACAGCATTCAGCTAATTCTATTTTAGGGAAGTTTCTGAAGAAAAGGAGCACAGGGAGAAAATAACCTTGAGGCAATTTGAATCCAACTTACTGGCAAAATCTTTTCACTCTGTAGAAGAAAAGGAATACATCAGATTTTTGTCTATATGACCTTCTTAATTCTACAGGAAGCTTAATGTACAGTCAAACTAATATGAAGAATTAGTAATTGTATGTTATGTGCTAGAAATACTGAGGCAAGAGAAATATTTTCTTCCCTGAACCCCCTATAGCACTGAGGACACAAGTATATTAGATTACAGAACAGGAAGGAACAATATGATAAAGCTGTAAGCTTGTAGAATATACAGTGTTATAACTTTGTGTCTTGTAATATACAATAAAATAAATTAACTTTAAGATATGTGTTACCAGAAAAAAGAGTCCTAACTCTGAAAAGACAAGTCAAGCGATTTTGAAGAAAAAAATGGAGGTTTATAAAGATTCTTGATTCCTCCAAAGGGAGTGATAAACCCACTGCTATCCTGCAACCTGAAGAAAACAGGTTAGCTCACTAACTAGGCTTACAGGAGTAGAAAGAAAGAAAGAAAGAAAAAACAGGACTCTGTTCAGTAAAGAGATAATCAAAAATTGGGGTTTTTTTTTTTTTTTTTTTTAAAAAAAAAAAAAAAAAAAAAAAAAAAAAAAAAGGTTTTTGTTACACCCAAAATCGAATCCAATGCCTTGGAAGATCTGTAAGGGATGGGATCATCCACCTAGACATTAAGTAAGGAGGAATCTAGGAAGTGTTCGTGTCACCGGATGATCACAGCAAATACTTTGGTTGCCACTTGTGAGTCGGGATAATCGCCTGGCAGTAACCTTTTTGTAATAACTTTATTCCCTTCTGCTGAGCAGTTGAGAATTCCCTGCTAGGGGCAGCTCTAGCTGCAAGCCTTGCTGAATACACAGCTTCAGGCCACGGGCACCACGGCAGCAGGGGCCTCACGGGGCTGCCACAACTCTCCAGCACTAAACCAGCCGATCAGGTTCCTCTTCACCCTCGAGCACGCAGGGGTGTTACAGGGTGCCACCAGATCTGTAGGGTCTTGTGTTCCCAGACAGGCTGCGGAGTCTCCAGCCTTATGGATGTTTAAAACCCGCCTGGACACAGGCCTGGGCAACCTGCTCTGGGTGACCCTGTCTGAGCAGAGGCGCTGGACCAGACCATCTCCAGAGATGCTGGAACCGCAACTGCGCTGGGACTGGGTCCCTTGGGAAACCTGTGGCACAACGACTGGAACTTGAAACTACCCAAAGTGCTACCAGGAGAAAAGGTGTCACCTGAGTTTAACCATTCAGACCAAACGAAGAATTGGCAAATGCAGCTTCCTGAGACTTGGTGCGTGCCAGTTCCTGAGATACGACCACGCTGGGGTCTCTGCTGAGACGGTTCTCCCAGCTGCTGCAGAGCTGCTGAGGCGGCAGGGGGGAAGCGCTGGTGTCTGGGCTACCCGCGTCACCCCGTGCAAAGGATCTCCCCACTGAAACGAGCTGAGCACCCAAGCTAGGCACTGCAGACTGAGGAACAGCACGGTGCTTCTCCCTAGACAGGCAGCTTCCTATCTGATCGCAGGTGATACTCAGACAACCCGAATTTTAGTCCATCTCCTGCAAAAGGAGAAAACTTAAATGATTTCTGCAGAGGTCACTTCCAAGCACTCTAAGGGACGTACGAATGTAATCTCAAGGCCTTTTCTTTCACGTTTTTTATAATTCTTGAGAGCTAACCATACGATTGCTCCCTACTGTTTGTTTGTCATGGCATACAGCACGTATCTTGATAAACAAGCAAAACTCCCAGCAGGGTGAATCAACAAAACTAAAACCCTACGTTCATCATCATGCATGCAATCAACCTTGAGCTAAGAGTGTAACTTCACCTATGGTTACACTCGCTTTTTTAACAGCATTACATGTGAGACATAAAAAAGCGTCTGGTTGTTTCCGCCACCGTTAACTCCCTTGTGGGAAACCAATAGAGAATAAAAACAAGGGGCTATATTTAAGAATTGATAGACAGTGTGAAGATCTCCAGGTAGAGCAATCAGAACAGTCTTTTCACAGAGCCAGAGTCTGTGGTGCAAAAAACCCGTGAGAACAAAGCCACCAGAAGCAAATAGGGTTTTAGAAAAATCAGATTATGAATTTGATGTCTGATAATAAAATACATGCTGTCAGTTTAATGAAGGCTGTGGCAAAGCTAACAGTAAAAGCCACTTCAAAATCTGACATAAAAATATTAAACATTATTTTACTTTATGCCTTCAGGCTCTTTGTTGCCATAAGACAATTGTAACATGGGCAAAATACACAGCAAACTAATATATATATATATAAAAAAAGTGCTTTCTTGAATCCAAGTTGGGTACAGAAATTAAACCATTTCATAGAATGTGGTATTAGTAACAAAAACAACAACAAAAAAGAGTTCTGACCAGCCACAATGTAAATATTAAAATTTTCTTTTCAGTTAAAAGCTAACAAAATCATTAAAGAATTAAAAAAGAAGAATGAGCTAATTGTGTATTTCAACCTCAAAATCATAAAATGCAACAATAACCTACCCAGCTTGCGACAACTCACTGGTGGCAACTAATGGCACCAGGAGCTGCTGGTAACTTTATCTGATGAAAGAAGAGATCCTGAATAGCACCCAAGGCTTGGATCGCGCCGTGAATGGCAATCTAAAGGCCCAGACAGGGAAGTTTAAACACACCTGGGAACCAAAACTGCCAAAAGTAATGGGACAATTAAAGTAATTGACCCACTGAGAAAGGAATTAAGCATAAAGAGTATTGCTGCCTTGATAAACAGTCAAATTCCTAGCTGCTCATGAAATTCTACGCTGACACCCCTGAAGATTTGGAACAAAACACGCACCAGAGGATACCACGTCAAGCTGGAAAAGCAGCCACAAAGAGCCAGTGCTTTTAATACATCCAAAGGTGCCTAAGTCCATACTAAGACTGACCATCCTATGACCACACTGCCTCCAAAAGACACTGCACCATCTTGTTAACTGGGCAACCACCCCACGCAGCAGAAATCCACACACAGGACCCACACACAGACAGACACTTTCTTAAATAGCAGATCTTGAGTTACAAACGCCCAGGGAAAGACTCAGCCCTTCTACGCTGCACATAAACCCTTCTGTGCCGCACATAAACCAAATTCTGTACCTGTCAGAAACTAAAGCATTAACAGTGTGACCTGGAATGGCTGGTAGCACGTCGGGACCTCACATCCAAATAAACACGGTGACTCTGGACGTGTCAGCCAACCCTCAAAGAGGGTCCTCAGCACTGATGAAACTGTTTTATTTAACCCGCTGTGTATCAGAGGCTTTAAGCAGCAGGATGATTCAGCTGTTGAGCAATGTGGTATCACTGACCTACGGCCAGCCTCAGCAGGAAACAGCCCTGTGAACCAAGGGACACCACAGGAGCACGAGCACTTGCCCCTCTCCTTGGAGCAGCAGCTGGACGATACCGGCAGTGGTCACTCAGCATCCACGTAGATGTTTCAAGAAGCCCTGGGCCAAAAGCGACCTTTTCTGCTCACCACAGCCAGAAAGCCAGGGAGACAGCAAAGGCTGAGCTCATGTTACTGAAGGCCTATCTGCGTGTAGTGCTAGAAATCCCCACGTGGGTGGTGACCACACACTGCACATCACGCGGGACACATGTGCACCATGCATTGCTCTTGCAGCACACAAGTCCATAACATAAAACACAAAAAAAAGATGGACATAAAAGTCCATCAGTACAGGCAATATTTCAGGACTGGGAAGACGTAGGTCACATATCCGTGCAAATTACTCCTTGTCCCCTGCAGAATATGAGTAACACAGTCATGCTATTGACAAAAAAAAAACCCAACTATTGCTGTTTAGTTCACACTGAAAAGGCAGTGGCTGCAGGGGCAGTCTGGAAGGGGATATGAACCATTCATAAGGTTCTTGTCCCCACTTACCTGCCTGCCCCGACACACAGGATGTCTTGGCTGGCAGTGCCTTTCATGGGTGTGCTAGTCATCTACAGGTCTACTGTTCCCCTCCTGCGTCAAGTATAGTTCTTCATCAATGGAAAAATATTCTTCTCTCATGGTACAAATCCTTGTAGTCATCAAACACATTCTAGTGCTGTCTTTTGGGGCTGCTCTTGCAAGATGCCATTGCTCTGTGCTGGGCTGAAAGGTCCTGCATCAGTCCACAGAGATCAGTGTCTACGCTCTGTTCCTGATAACTCCTATCCACCTGCCTTGATCCACAATAATCTTGGACTGGTGACCTGAAACGTCAGCAGGACCTTCTGAAGTGCAGCCTGAATAACTGCTGTATGGTTTAAATCTGACTTCCACTTTCTTACCACAGTTTTGTTTGTTTGCTCAGTCTAGAGCTTGTGCAAAGTTTGTTAGTGCAAATACAGATGGCAAAATATGTCAACATGCAGTCCAAGTGGAACAGCAGCCACTGTCTGGCCTTGCTGAAGATAATTCATTTGCTATGGAAATGAAGAAGGACAAATTATGAGAGACACCCTTGCTTCTGCAAAATCCTTGATAGATGTTTGTTGTGACATAAAATTTTCCATATGTTGGAAGGGAGCAATAAACCATTACGTTCTGCATCACTTTCTTCCAGAGACTTTCCTGGATTCCACACTGTTCTTTCCGGAGGTTCTCAGAACGAAAGCTTGCAGTTTGTTTGCCACAGGATGAAATAAGAACATGGATATGGATTTCCAATATACAAAAAGCAAATCAAACAGCTCCTAAACTAACTGAAACTCTTTACAACAAAGTAAAACTTGAAAATGAAGGGAAGGAGGGCATATTGACTGTTAAGAATTACCATATGGGATTAAGTCCCCACAGGAGTCCTGCTAATGCTATATAATGCTTTTATAGTCTGTAAAACTCCATTAAGTGCTCTTTAGGGCTGGCCATGTGGCAGGTTTGCTGGCAGGGATGGGGTTGTGCCCAAGATCTAGAAGGCACCATGTCCCAGGTCAGAATTAAGTCCCAATTAAGGCAAGACCAACTCCAGAGGTGGGCAGTACTGACCCAGGGCAAACCCAGGCACAGCAGAGACACTAAGACATGGAGAACAGATTCCTGGGAAAAGAAAAAGAAAAAAAAAGGAATGCTTTTGGGTATGCACAGTGTATGCTCAAAAGGAAAGGATAATCTCTTTGGGATTGAAAAAAACTCAGAAGTCACCACTATTCAAAGCAGAAACGCTCTGCAATCCCCCTGAGCATCTCCTCTCAGAACACAGCAGCACCTTGAGTGCCCATAAATGTTTCTCTCTTCCCAACTTCCAAACAAGTCTGCCCATACTTGGAGCATTTGCTGCTGTATAGTCCTTGAAAAAAAAGATCACTTTCTTTTTTTATTTCTCTAATATCTGGTCATGCGCTGAAAGATGTTTTACTTCTTCCTTGTCTTGGAGCGAAGGGTTGGATGAGACAGGCCTCAAATCTCTGGTAAGGAACACTTTTAATCACAGGAAAATGCTACTGAGGAGTCCCAGATCATAATGATGGGTACTTTCATTAGACAAGCAGTCAGGTGTTTATGTCATGAGTATGATTTTCAGATCAAAAACCAGAACACAGGGTGAAACAGTCAGCTGCGGTTCTCAGGATTAGGGTATGTCTAACCCCACAAGCAGTTGGCCAAGCCCTGCTGCCGTAGCTTCATGGTAGCCTCTTTTGACCCCTGCTGCTCCCAAACCACCTACGGATTTCCACAGCTGTTGCAGATATTACTTCCAAAGCAGCCTAACACCGTAGGCATTTTCAGGAAGAAATGCATGTCCCAACTGGACATAACAGGTATCAGTTACGACCCAGATTTCAGCCAGCCAAATACATCATCAGTCTGCAGCTACTCACGCGGTGGCTGAGTCCACGTTGCTGGAGCCTGAGGCTTCTCGCGCCGAAGCAGCGCGGGCTGAGACACCCCACGCACCCCGTTCACCTGCAGGGCTCCAGCCCAAGGGAAATGCTCTCCTGCAGATCGGTGCCTGCGCTCGAGCGGCCTGAGTAGCTGCCAGCGTGTGCAAGGAGGCAGGGAAGGGCGCGTGTGCTCGCAGCGGTGCGCAAAGCGATGAGGGGAACTCCTCGAGGACCGCTGGAAAGATGCCTGTGTCTGCGGACAGGGGACACCGCGCGTGCACCGGCCACGCAGAGGGGGACGGGAAGGAGCCCCTCTGTGCCCACAGCTGATGGTCTCCTCATGACAGGCTCACGATGTTATCCCTCCTACAGGGAAATGAGAGAAATACTGGCACGCGGGGTGGTTAGCTGGCAAAAACTAATTGCTGCTGCTTATTTGTTTTTAAGTCAGTACCAGATGCATAGCAGTCTGCCTCTCCATCGGGCAATACAAGCTCCGCACAAATCTCCATTAGGGATGTCTTGCCCATCCCTAAAATCCCAGCTCTGTCAGCAGCTCCGGATAGAGCTGCTGCTGCAGCTCAGAGCTGGCAATAAACAGCAATCTCCACCACAACAATTTGTTTCCTATCTTTCATCTCGGCCACACCTGGGAGATAATGACAGAGCTGGGTCTAGCCCGTGCTCAGACTATCTGTCACCACCAGTGGCAAACCGCCCTGCAAGGAGAGAGAGCTGCCCTGAAGGCAGCGCCTGGGGGCACGGGCATCCAGCCACCAGCACCAGCACGGGGCAGGCAACCCACGAGCACAGGGCAGGCAAAGTCACCAGCACGGGGCAGGCCATCACCAGCTGCAGGACAGCACCGAGCGGGTAGGAATTTACTCTAAAGCACAAGCAATTCTGTTCTGGCAAGTTCAGCTACACAGGACAGGACAGCACAGCACAGGAGCAATGCTAAAATACAGTGGTTTATGAACTTACTCCCTCTGAAAGACCTACCTAAATCTAAACTCTTCCTTAAGTTCCAGGAGACATACTGTAATTGTCTAAAGCATAAAGGCAGAGCACAGGATTTTAAGTATGACTTTTAATACATGCTATTATTACATAACATATCACAAGAGCTTTATTTTCCCTGACAATGTCTCACAGGGTTAAAAAGAAAAGCCTATCCCGGTTGAGTTTTTATCTGCACACTTATGGAGTGATTACTTTGACCATTCAAAGGAAGACTATGTGAAAGCAAAACAAAGTGACAAGGGATTACTGGGGTTTGCTGCTGTCCTTCATTTTTAAGGAGTTTTCATGGAATTATCACAGTGCTAAATCACTTTACATTATCACAGAGGAGCAGGAGGCTCCATCCTCCTTTTGCCTTCAGAACAGTATCCTGAAGTTGTACAACATTTAATTTGACAAACTTAAGACGTTCACACGTCTCATTAAAAGAGGGATAAGGCTGCATCTGAGGAACGGGAAGCTAAAGGAAAAAATTTCAAACAGGATAAAAGAGCATACAAACTGACCATGAAAAAAACACCAGAATTCATGTCCAAATTTAAACCTCATCTTTACAGCAGTTGGGGTCTAGAACCTCCCGCCAGCTCCAACCAGCAACACAAACCCCCAATATCTTCAACAAGAAACTTGGCCAATTTTTGAAAGTTACATCCGTGTGCAGCAACAGGCTGGACCCAGCTAGGAAATCCCTTCCTTGGTCACGTAGTCTTTCCCACACTACCCAAACCTGCTGAGCCTTGCCTACTAATGTTTCGTTTTGGGCTGCAACCTTACAGTTAAAGCCAATTTACATTTACTTTTACAGATTTAGGCTTTGGCAGGACAACGTTGTGCCTGGCCGGGAAAGTGCGGCAGGACACGGGCCCCGCACCCTCCTGCTGCTGCTGCTGCTGCTGCTGCCCGGGATCGTGTTCCCGACGTGACCTTTCCTCGGCCACGTTTTATTGCCAGTAGCAACGGAGCAGGATCTGCTCACACAAAATAAAGCTGCTGTTAAATTAAAAAAGAAAAAAGAAATCTTGGTTCTCAGAATAATTAGTATGTAGACATGGAAATTCTTAATAACATGTTAACTATTGTTGGAAAGATAATTTGTGGGAGTTCTCTAGCTCCCTGTCGGCACCGCTTATCTGTTGGTTGGCATTGTTTAAAAGACAAAAAGTTTAAAGCCTTCCTGCAAACCAGCCAATTTTTTATTCAGCAAGTCAGCTCCAAGTAGAACCAAACCGAAAAAAAAAAAGAGAAAACTTCTGCTATTTTATGCACCATGGAAACGAGAAACCTGTCAATCTGCGACTACCTATGTGAGATCCACAGCTTTTGCTGCAGCAGTGCAGCCCAGAGGATCGCAGATGTACAGCCTGTGCTTGCCCATAAAGGGGGACGTGCCTCATTTCTGGCTTCCCTATCCAATAACTGTTAAAGTATAATGGAGATGGATGTCAAGGCATGTGTTAAACAGTGCTATAGTCTAATAAAAGCTATAAACATTTCTTCCCAAGTAATTTCTTACAGAAATGTCAACAGAAGGAAATAAAATAAAAATATCTATAGTCTTTATCTGTAAATTCTACTGGGATAGGAAAAAGTGCTGATTTCCTAAGCGATCTCATACATTCAAATTTTCTTTCCAAATTGAAATATTCCTTGCTTGAGCCCTACCCAAGCTGGCTATTAAAAACACACTCACACAAAAACAAAGATTTCAGTGCTGTTCTTTAACAATATATGCTAATTTTGTTCTTTTCCATGACAAAACCTAGCAGCTTTTTTAACAAGGTAATTTGGCTGACGCACTATTTTATCCCGCAGCTTTGCAGGACGTGTACAATCAATAGTTTCTGTACCTCCCAAACATTGATGCTTACTTGGGAAAAGGTAGATCGGCTACATCTTTAAATCTTCAGTAGAGCGGGCACTTACACTGGTGCGTAAACATCATGTGTATCACGTTACCCCGTTCAGTGGGACTGCCCAAAGCCGTGCCCAGCTTAAGCACTTTGCTGTGTCAGGTCTGAAACTCGTGTGTTAATGAAGTTTGCTCTGGGCAGAATTAATGGCTACAACTGCCTAAGATGCTGGTGGCAGCCAACAGCCTCTCCACACATGAACTTGATTAAAATAGACGGGCAGAAGTGATAGGACATTTTTAGTAACTCTAGTGAATGCAGAACCCAGGTTTACCGAGATAATACAGAAAAGGGCAGCCCTACCCACCACTGCAGGAGGACTAAGCTGGGCAGCTGAAGCAGGGACAACTCTGCTTCTTTGCATCAAGCTAATACAATGCTCTTGCCCTTGGGAAATGAGAATTGGGTAGGTAGCTGGTTCTCACCAAACATAAACTGCAGTAAATCCCCGACTCCTCAGCGTGGCAGGCTGCAAAGCAGGCCATGCAAAGAGCACACAGAGCTATGATTCAATCCACTCTGTTACGCTACTTACATAACACACCAAAATCAGAGTGAAAGCTGTTTCCCATCTCAACTTGTGTTACCCCAACACAAGTGCTTAGCCAGTGGGGCAGAGATCCGCTGGGACTGCTCATGAAACGCAGCTGTGACTCCAAGCACTCTCAACAACTCCTCGGTCTCCACCAGAGAAGCCACCATCTCCAGCTATTCCCTATTTCTTAGGTGTCCACTGCAAAGCCAGGGGTCTTTCTGGAGGACACCTGTAACTAGCTATCTAGCTCTGTATGGGTGTAAGTGTGCAAAACAAGAGCTCAGGCTACTTAATGTATTTCCTTTCAGGTTAAAGTTCGTGCCCTTAATTTCATTTTAAACATGTGCTAACTGGCACAACTAAATGGTCTTAGGAAAAAAAGCATAATACTGATCAAGTACATGACGTTACCATCATGTTATAGGGACACTGAGTTTTTTTTCCTTCCTGTACTTGCCTGTAATTTCTTAAAATCCCAGCTGGAGAAAAATATGTCTTGTCTTCTGCCTACTTCAGGCACTACCAGTCTGACATTTTGCTTTCAGGTTCTTGTAACATCAGTATTGAGAACAGAGACAGTAAGATTTAGAAAATCTGACAAGTTATGTCAAATTATAAATATAAAAAAAATGTAGCTGAGCGCAAACAGAAGAACAGAGACTGAATTCAGATGCAGGAGAAGGAAAAGAAAGATGGGAGGGAAGATACAGACAAATATATAAAAAAAAAGTAGACAGTCTATTGTATAAGGACAAACATTAAGCATTGTTGAAAAAAATACAGCAGTACAAACATAGAGCTGTAAGTTCATACGGAAAACATATGGCCACAGATGTTATAGACATGATCAACTAACACTTCTGCACATGCAGGATCGTAGTTAGAGAACAGTGGCAGCAGGTAATGGCTCTGCAAGCAATGTTATGCACAAGAGGTTGCAAGACTTGACCTTTTGCCATTTCGTGTGTGCATCTATCTGTAAGGTATTTAAGCAGGCATTTTAACTCTGAGGAAGACAAAAGTCAAAAATAATAGGACCTGAGGGAAACCTTTACCATGAAAGCTGGAGGAATCACAGTTCTACAAAGAACTGAGAGGAACACCCTAAAGACTAATTATTTGACAACACAAGCAACATTATTGTTGTGTTTGAGCCACAATACACAAACTGCAACTTTTACTTTTCCATGGAATGCTTGTCGCAAGAAAGTGGGATCAACACATGAATTTGGATTTGGGGAATCCTACTTAATCCACTAACTGCTACCCACCAGGAGCCTAATAGCTCCTCCAAAATGAGGAGCAGATACTTACCCCTGTGGGACTCCTTCTGCAATTTAATGAGACACTGGCTGCTCGTTTGCCTCAAACATGTTTATAATAACGAGAAGCCTTGATGGGGTAATAAGCAACTGCTCCACCTAATAAAAGTGTGGAATCCCCTGGAGTCATTGAAGGTGAACTGGATGTCTTGTCCTTGGATTAGCCACATGAAATAGCTCATTGTCCCCATTTTACAGATGGGAAACTAATGTGCAGTATGCTGTTTTCCCATGAACAACTGGGAAGCCTGACAGGGCCAGGAACAGAGCTGAGGGGTCAAAGCTGCTTAAGATGACAGCATAGACCATCTTCCTATAGCAGGAGGCACTGCTACATGTGATATAGCCTGCTAGGAAGTGTTTTAGAAGATGCTAAAAATCATGGGGGAAAAAAAGTTTCCTCAGTAACATTTTTGAAAAAGTATCCTCACTTTGAATCTACAAAACCTGCATTAATTAAGCAATCCAGAAACCACAGTCTTCCTTCTCCAAGAGTTTCTGCCCATGGGTTGCCGAAACGGTGTAAATTCTCATGCATGTACAGGTGTCCAAAATACGTGGTGCTGCACAGTCCCAATACTGCTGCTCTCTCACTACAGCACATTGCCTCACCTCAGATCATTCAGCAGGCTTCTGGGCTCTTGTACTGGGTTTTCTAGCTATCTCTATCAGTATTGCACTTTGGCTTCATTTGCAGAAGGGAGTGATGGAAGAAGTACACTTTTGTAAGACTGAATATATATGAAAAACAATATTTGAGAAGTGATTCTGTTAGCAACAGCCCTCACTGAAACTGCAGTAGCCTTATTCTTCATTTATGCAAGATATCTATACTGCAAAGTCTGTCTTAGAAATGCTTTAAACACAGTCAAATTAGTCATTTGGCACTGTCCACAACATGCTTCTACAGGACTTCTCTGTGGAGAATATTGCTTTTCCTGAGTAATATGAAATAACTCATTATTTAGGTTAATTTGCACACAATATTTAGCATTTGCAAAATGTTCCTGAGGACACAAGTTAGTTTATGGAAACGCGGGGTGAGTTTTCAGAGTCCACACACTAGTGAGTTTTACAGGAAGCGCCTTTGTTTCCCTTGAAACCACAGCTCTCTACCCTTGCAGCGGGAGCAGTTACCTTTAGCCTATAAAACACCATTTCTGCTCATGCTTCCTGAAGCAAAACACGCCTGCCTCTAAAAATAAGCCATGATGCTATCAAGCAGCCCAGATCCTTTTTTTTTTTTCCCTTGGCAGATACAGCCTGACACATCCAAACACGACTGAGCGGGCGGTGAGCAAGAGGCCGGCCCTGGCCTCGGCTCGCGCGCAGCCGGGGACACGCGCGGCCGCCGCGCCGGGCAGCATGGCCCGGGGGCC